>CM032063.1:38726169-39326169 GCA_018831715.1 Matsumurasca onukii | reverse complement strand
AGTTTTGTGCTTTGGTATCACCTATGAGCAGTTGAAGCAGACGAGCTGGATTGGCAGAAGACTCCTTCTATGCATAGTGCGACACAAGGGCGGATCCAGGATTTTATTTGGGGGGCACTGCCAGTACCCCCAGGCACCAAGAGGATTTCCGGGGACAAATTTGAAAAAAGAGGCGCAAAATACACTGTTTTAAGCATTTTAGAGCAATTAATTTGTAGTAAACAAAGGGTTGAAATAACCTTTTTTCCTTCAGTTTAACAGGATTACTTTGTGTGATTGTATTTGCATTGTAGATTCGATCACATTTGCACTAAAGTACAAAATCAGGCATCATCTCATTTTTACTTTGAGTATTTTACCAATTTAAATCAAATGTTTAAACAATTTTGTGTTTACAAGTGTCTAAACGTTTTAACTATGAATGTTAAAACTATTATTCAAAGTGAACAATTTTAAAGTTACTAAATGATTTCCTTCTTCCTTTTGTTGTTGAAATTAATACTATTTTTTGTATGATTTCAGGATAATATTGTGAGTTTTTGTGTTGTGTCAAGAGCGTGTGACCCGCAATGTAGAGATCTTGCAACGAGCTGCTGTCCATAGACGAACCCCATGCGTGTCTACATCCAAACCCTTGTTTCCAGTTGATTGCTTTTGTTATAGCAGCTGATAATTATTATTATGTTATTGTTGTTTTACTTGAATGAGATGTTTATGTTTTGTATAATTGAGAGCTCTTGTGACCAGCCCAGATCATATACAGTAGAGTGAATACGGGATTGAACGCTTTAAAAAGAAATAGAACTTGGCTAGTTCCATTTCGCCAAAATGTTCCAACCCATGAAGAACAACAAAATCAATTTCAAGTTCCTCACTCCACACCTACACCTCAGATGACCTTGCGACAGTCCTCTCGTGTCCGCAAACCAGTAACAAGGCTTAATCTGTAAAGGGGATGATGTTGTACCAGCTGATAATTATTATTATGTTATTGTTGTTTTACTTGAATAAGATGTTTATGTTTTAAGCTAGACCTAATAGAAGTTCTTTTAAAAGTAACTTGTATTTTATTCCGTTAAATACAACAGCTTTTTACATTCCTACATTTTGTAGATATGTATTCAATTGTGTATGCCTAAACCCTACTTCCAGAACATACAGAATTTTCTGGGCTACAGACCCAGGTTTTGTGTGTCCCCAATAGTTTAATATTTGGTCTGATATAAGGTTGAAGAATTATTTCTACTATAATGAAGTTAACATTCTGTTTATCACTGCTATAAAGACCTTTCCAGTATATTTATTTTTGAACTACCACCAAACAGTAGCAAGTTGTGTAATTATATAGTTAGTGGGAGGGCTTTATCAGACATTTGGAGGGTTGTGGAGCACCTCCCAACAAAAAGGGGGGTCGGAGGGGCCTCCCCTTGAAAATTTTGTAAATTTTAGTGCTAAAATAAGGTATTTTGAGAGCCCAAAGCAGTCTGTATACATGCATTAGAATGACGTCACAGCACCCTCTTAGCTGTCGGCTGCTTCTCCCGTATGCCTGTCCAGTAGCTCTATGGGGCACTCCTGCTTGTGCCCAAGCATCGTTCTATACGCTCACCATGTCAAGTCTGACCTGGCTGCGCATTGTACAATCGCTTGGATGAACGAATTTATTCATTTATCTTATTAATAGATGATTTAATACAACATTTAGATATATTAACGGCCTTGGAAGGGCTGAGCCCAAGAGCCCATTAAGGAAAGCCCCCAGTGTTACGAAGTAATACAATTCAATGTTATTGTATTACATAGTTTGCAAACACCATAACTACACCACAAAATATTGTTTATTTTTCTTTGTCCGCCATTAGTCTTATTATCAAGTTCTCACAAAAGATGTCGAGTTTTAGGGAGTGTTGAAAACTTGTTTTAACTATCAAGTTTAAACTGTAATTGAAAAGAAACTGTATTTTGAAAAATTTTCTGTGCTGGACATATTTGTACATTCCTTTTTTCAATTTATCTCTTTATACAGTTGAAAATGATTAGCTTAGTCTAATTGAACTGTTACGGTGAGCTTAAAACTTAGGCCTAACTAACTCAGAAGTTTTTAATATTTTAAGGTACTAGAATCTTGAATGATGGAGGGATTACTTTGTTAAAAAAAGCCATCTTAAGTAGATGAATTATCTTCTAATCAGAACTGACGCTTTAACAGCTCAACACCTTGTAATATTTCAATAAATTGTTGCAACTGTCTTAGTAGCAGGCAACTGAATAATAAGCAATTCGTCGGTTTACTAGCTTTTTCAAAATAGAAATAATGTAGCATCTTCTTCTAGTTTCAAAATGTCATTTTCTAGCAGATTAAATACTATGAGTAGTCCTTAAGTGCCACATACCACCACTTTAGATGCCGCCAAACATGTATGTTGTTGATTCTGTAGCCGCAAAGGTTATAAGTAGCACTAAGTCGATAGTCCTGAGGCCATGAATTGAACAGAGGGTTAGAGTAAGATAAGCAGTTCCGAAGCTGTTGGTTGGAGTGTCGCTCTCTGAGCCATGTGTCGCCCATGTGGTGCAGATATTTGAATTTCATAACCACATACAGAAAGGCTTGATGTACAGAAAGTGACGATGCAGTAATGCTAGGTTAAGTCCTAACTTTGCTTAGTTGTTTGTAACAAAATTTATCTTTTAAGGTCTCATCTCATATTTATCTGTCTCCTCCTATCTTCATAGTAACCGTAACGATCGTTAAGTCTCACAGTTGTAAGTTTCTGATGACTTGAAAAAAGGTTTTCTTTTATATTGGAGTTTGGACTTGGTTGTAAAATTTTCTTTACACATAATGCTAATAAAAATAAACCGTAATTTTTGTTCATTGCTTTTTACACCACAGTCCCGTTAATCCGAACTAATTGGGACGGACAGTTCGGATAGCGAAAGTTTGATTAACCGAAAAAGCTAAATGATGACAAGTTTGAACAAAATTAAAATTTTTATGCAAAATAACGTCTAATTAAACCAGAACAACAACGTACATATATTTTATTTATCAGTACTGTATAAATGTTAGGTCATTGCATCGTTAAGGGCTGCAATACTTGTGTGTGAGGTTAGCTGCATGCACAGCTTATTTGTCACTGCTGACTGAATGGGGTGCCAGTTCAAGGTGAGGTAATACAGTACACGGCACTGCCGCGGTGCGACGTCGTAGTTGCGTCTGTGTCGCTTACTGCGCATGACAACCCCTCCCTCACCTACCCCTCCAACATTGCTTCTTTGACGATTTAACGCTTAATATCTGTACTGTTTTTGTATTCAAACTGTTTCATTACAGTGTGTTCTAAAAGTTACTATTTTGTTTCTTTTCTTCCTTGTGACAACAAAAAATGTCTAGAAAAATCAACCGTTGTTACCAAAGGCAACCATTTACGCTGATTCTTTCCTATATGCTAACTGGGAGAAGAAAAGTATCTCTTAATAAGTTGAAAAGGTGTGGTTTTAGCAACATTTTTATTGCCAAATGAACTTATCGGTTTCCAGAAAAAGTAAGAGATCTTTTTGAAATAAAACTCTTGGGTCAACCACAATGCAAAATCTAAAATAAGGGAACATTGTCGCAATAACGATAATGTACCACTTAACAATGTTAAAACACCATCCTTAAACACCTGCGTTTTTGTGTTACAGAAGCAATAACAGGTTGAATACTGGTACACAAACAGCTACCACTTGCTATAGTTAGAGTAGAAGCTATGCGATCAAGGTGAACAGCTCTAACGGTTCAGACACTCCAAAAACAGACAGTGGTTGTCACTCAGAAAGAGACAGCGACAATCGAAGGCTCCAAGCATGACCGCTATTGTTGCCGATAAGCTAAATACAATGGTGTACAAAGCTAACAATTGCTAAACTTTTGTTGAACTATGCTATTGACTATATTCTAGGCTTCCGGTATACAGAGTTACATAACTAACATTTAGATTGTCAGACGATTCGACCATCCTGTGATGTGGTATATGATCCTCAGTGACGCACAGCTGACTGACTGACATAATGTTAGTTATGACTCTGGCCGCTCAAGCCTACGTATTAATTTGTATTATTGACTTATCATTTTGTATGCAGATTTTCCAACTAAACCAACCTAAACTAAAATTGGCATACATGCTTAAACGGTTTTTACATAAGCCTCAAAGGTCTATTGGCTATGCCACTGGACTCTGAAGAACTTGAAGAAAGTCCTCTAAAATTGTAACAGCTGGCTAGACTCACAGTCCAGTCCTTTTATAGTCCCTTGGGTCCGATGTAATTTGATTTTGTCTTTCGTAGAGTTTATGGGTTTTCATGTTTCACCTATTCCTCATTATCTGTTTCTTATCAACGCTTCTTCAGTACTTCACTATTGCTTGACAAATTTAGTGGCACGCTTGGCCAGATTTGGTATCAACTTCCAAAACCCTGCTGTAATCTGTTTATGTTATTTGCACAGCGGTCTCTCCGACTCTTTAAAGGCAAATTTTCCTTATCTGGATTATTTTACTTAATGAAAACATTCCAAACTGTGGTTAACTGTTATGATGCAACACTTCTGTTGAACATCCGTTATTACCTCTTAGATAAGATTAATTGGGAATATGGTTCTTGGCCATGTCTACCTTTTGGTTTATTGCACTGGATCCCTGTTCTCCTATTTAGGCAACCCCACCCCTGTTTGCTTACAAAGCTTGAGGATCACGCTACCCAGTTTGGATAAATGTAGTTCCTGCCACTCACAAGCCCCTGGAAGACCTCTTCTCCTGGCCTAACATTCGATAAGAACGTGTTTTGCGGACTCACGAGTACGCTCACATAACCTACATCTAGTATCTCCTAGGTGGAGACCCATTTTTTCTGAAGTGCCCATGACCTGTAATGTATGAGATAACCAGTCTGATGTCCTGGTGACTAAAACTGGTCAAATGTTTAGTAAGTATCCTTGACGGATTCTTGACTAAAAGTTTGGCTGGTTCCTGACGTGGTAGTTGTTTCCATCGCTCGGTGTGTTGCTAATTTGCCCTATCAGCTAGCATAGTTTTGACAAGGGAGGGACTGATTCTTACCGCTGGTTCTGAACTAGCTAAGATGAGAGCGCCAAGAGCCAAAAAAGCAGAGGGCAGAAGGTTAAATAATCCTAGCAATTCATGCAATCCGTTGTCCTCCCATTTTGCTTTTCAAAATACTTTGCAAAAAAAAACATTAGGGCAGGTACTTCATTTCATCCTTCTTGTGAAGTCCTTATTTCTCTTCACGATTCTTTGAAGGAGTGGTGAGCTGCTTAGACTGTATTAGAAACTGGTAGTTGAAATATGATTGATATCTACTTTATTGCCTCAAAAGACCTATAGAACTGTTTTTAATTTAAACTCATTTTAAAGATTAATTTAAATCAGTAAATTAGTAAGAGTAATTAAGGTACTAATATAAATATTAACAAGGTAATGTAGAACATTTTGTTACTTAGTTATCTACCTATCAATTGGTTTTTTCAGTTGCAGATTTTATTTCTGAAGTAGTTCTTTAGGTATTTAGGCGTAGCTATGGTTTCTTAGAAAAGCGGTGAGGACGTTTTAACAGATTTTTTTAAAACTGTCTTATATCTTAAATGCAATCATATGGAAGCAGTAACCGTTCTTCAGGAAAACCCTTCCATATGATTACAAATGAAAAAGGTATGCCATCATGTTGGGGCCATAAACTTTAATTTATTTTTAACACCTTGAACAGCAGTAAAACTGCTTTGAATTTTTAAAAACAATTGACTTTCTATTGATAGAGAGTCTTAAACCAGGTCTAACTATTACTTTGTCTTGTTTCAAATCGTTCATTATTTATTAATCTTTTCAACAGTCCTTACGCTGGATGAATACCAGCTCCCCAAAACCAGAGTCCTGAATTATAAAATCAAGAACCTAGGCAATGTAATCCTAAATTCATTCCTCTCTCAACTTAATCTAATCGAATCTTAGTATTGAAATATCTTAAATTCAGTCCTAATTACAGCTGTTCTGTCCTCTAGTAACAGAACCTCATGAAGTGAATTGAAAACACTTTGGGGTAGGCAGGTGAGTTCATCCCTCCTTCCTGTACGGCACCAGTAGACCTACATTGTTTTATAAGGATTGGTCTGGTACACTCGTCTAAACCAGATAACAAGCTGAGTTAGTTAAGTTAACCTTCTTCATTATTTTTAACTGATTTACCCCGCCAGACGGGAAAGAGACACTGTGTATACAATTCAACTGTGATTTTACTTCAATTTTTTGAATAGTTTTAATGAATTTCCAATGAAATTAACACCAAATAGAAGTCATTACTTCCTGAGAATTAATTATTTTGGTCCCTCTACTGCTGGATAGTTCCCAGAATTTGAAGATTAAAATTACCTGACAACAGGGGAGTAATAAACTTCTATAAAAAGAGGAACTCAAAACTTTGGTATCTTAAACAGAATCCAGAACAACTTGTATTGAAATCCAGGATTTTTCCGGGATATCCAGAAAAATGACACTCTGAATTTAACACTATCACTGCTACGGGTGCCTATGGGATCCGTGCAATTTCATGTAAACATATGCAATTTTCATGTTTCAACATGTTCATCGCTGTGAAAGTGTTAAGTAAGTATTGGCTAAGCGTGTCACATGCACTAACAAATGCAATTTTGTTGACAATAATTTGTGCCTAATAATATCATAATTATTATTGTATATATTTACAAATCTGTAACAATAGTAAAAATTACCCTCATAATTGGGGGCTAGGCAGCAGATATTTACTTGGTTAATATAATGTTATCATTTTATGAATTCCTAAACTGTAGTTTTATATAAGTTTATCCCAAAGTGGTTACAAAACTTGTTACTTATTATTGCATTGTTACTAAAAAGATACTTTATTCTTCATTTAGTTTTGAGATGTGTTTGATGAAATGGTCTTGTCAGTCTCGATTGGCATATACAGTCTACTACTTCTACAGTATTACAAGTGCATTTAAATGTGAGGGATTCCCAATAGTTTTCCAAGTCCTGGGACTCGTAGCAAAGAGTGTCATTCCAAATATTAAATTTCATATCACGGAAATATTTAAAAGTAATCAATATTGTTTTGCAGGATTGTTTGTTGATTTTTGTTACAGGGGATATAGTTATAGGCACTTAGAAAACTTGAGCCATAGTATTGGAAGAATAATAATTTAATGAAATGATGACACACAACCAATACTTTTAATAATTAATTTGCGAGTCCTTTCACTAGCAAGGCTAGCACCTATGGGCATTTGCCAGCGAAAGGCTTTACAAATAGTTAGTAAAAGTATTGGTTGTAGGTTATCATTACACCAAATACCATGTTGTACACATCAAATCTGATTGAATTGGCTGTAGATGGCAACTCCTTAGTTGTAGAGTCGGAAAGCTGTACTACCCTTATTAAAAACCATGGGGCAAATCGGAGCTTGTTACTTACAATGAATAATGGTAAGTGCCGGGTCCTCACTGAATAACGGTTATGTCTTAACTACTAGGCTTTCGCGGGCATGTCACAACTATAATGTAGTACTTCTGGTTCACACTGTGTCAAAACATAATAAAAATTAGTTTAAAATATTTCTGTCTCGCTATGGATTACCATATTCAGTCACTGATTAAACTAAATAAACGGCTGAAATAAACTAATTATTATGACGTGGTGTGAACTGAAAGAACTAGATTATAATGGTTAAGTCACTGGACTATGTAGGCTACGCAGGACGGCTTTCGTCAGTCTCCCCCCTTCCCTTGTCCACTTACTCCATGGAGAGGCAATTTGAGCATTATTAGATTAACATTTTCTTTGAGATTCTAAATAATACTTAAAATCCCACATTTTGGGTAAGGCGTCCCCTAATTACCCCAGACTGTGGTATTTAGCCAGCCCACATAACTACATGCCTAATAATTTTATAGAATAATTTTATGAATATAATTGTCTGAACCCTCTATACAGTAATTTATTCTTTGCAAATTAGGTTTAAATTACCTTTTATTAATCCAAGCCTTTCTTATATAGGTTACGGTCGTTTTGAGGCCATGCCCTCATTGTTAGAGCTGCAGGTTTTGAAATAGAACTCGATGAAAACAAAAAAACTCATTAAGTTTTGGAGATGCTCCTCTAGATTAGTGGCAAGTATTACAGTCTGTGGTAACGTTTCTTTAAAAGACTCCACATTTTCACATTAAATACAAAATTAAAGATTTTGTAAAGAGATCATTTGAAGATTTGAAAAACGTAGACATAGTTCTGCATAATTAAGAGATCTGAAGAGTAAATTAAGACATTATAAATTAAATACTGCACTTTGAAGCCAACATTGTGTAGACTCATTGCTTAACATTAAAACATGTTTTTTCTAAATGTCAGCAGGTAGTTAATTGTAGGGCTAAATACATAGGCTAACAAATATATAAATTTATTCCTAAAATCATTCACTTGTTTTTTACCTTAACTTTAGTTTCAAATAAAATCCTCCTTCTTCTCCGAACTTTAAGTCAGGACTAGTAAACTGAGCTCTACAGCCAGTTTAAGAAACGATGCACGTACAAGCACATCTTTAGAATCTGAAAAAGAAAAATATGAGTTAAAATTAACATGACTTAGGCTAAGTACGCTACTAATTGCCAACAATATTTGCAATTTTAATAATTTAAAACTGTTGGACTGTGTGTTTCTGCAATCATTTACCTGATTGACAGCCCAAGTTGGTTTAGCGGTAAGTTCAGAGGTATAATGCAGACTTCACACTAAAGTTCCAGGGATCGATTCCCAGCGCTCCAGTCCAGCGCCCATGGGCTACACTGGCACTTTCTCCGTATTTGTCATATAAGTCATCTTTAATATCATTATCCTGGAATTTTACCACAACACTCACCAAACATCCCATATTCACCCTTAAGTGATAGCTTACTGGTAGTAACATGATAAAATAAGCTACAATAACATTTAGGGAAACGGGTGGTAATTCCCATCTAAAAACTTTAACCCAACTTCAGAAACCCCTAATTTAGTATAAAATTGCCAAAAAATAGAGAAAACAGTCAGTTTATAATCGAATGTAACAGTAAGAATCAATAAACTTACCTTCAACAAAACGCACGAGACAAATTCGACCGAAAATTGGCTACAGATAGGAAATTACAAGTTATGGAAAGATATTAGGTTTAAACGCGGATCTATTAATAAAGAATTTCACGTAAGAATCCTTGATCAATAGACTACTTGTGATTAAAATTGCAATAACGAACGAACGAAAATATTCCAGCTAAATACCGTTTACAAGGACACGGGAAAATCTCTGCAAATACAAAATGGCGTCATAGCTTCCGCGCGTCATAGCTCAAGTTATGTTGTGGCTGAGTGTGAAAAAAGGTGGCACGTTATGACAAAAACAGCAATGTTGCCAAGAGCTATCACCAAATATACATTTATCCTGAAGAGGTTATAAATACAAATGTATGTATGTTTTCATCAGTGTAGAAATGGCTTAATATGAATGGGTAATTTAAAAGGATGTGAATAAAATTATTACAATAAATGATTTTATTTTATACGTAAGTTTCACAATCGAATACCTCAAATTTTCACAATAATTGGATCTACGCTGTCTTGTTCTATATTTTGTTAACCTCCTAGACAGAGTTTTAGATCAGCGTCGACAGCCGACAGCGGCTTATATATCCATTTAGGCCGCCAGTGGCAATACGACTAAGAAAATGTAGAAACGACACACTCCAATTGGACCCTAAAATATTTCAGTTCTACTTTCAGTACTTCGTGCCCTTTATGTCGTACCGTAGTCCGTAGGTCGTGTTGGACGCAAATCTATGATTCGGCCTTCTATGTCAAGCGTTTTACAACTGCCTGACACAATTCGTAGCCACCGAGAATACATGTACTTTTTGCTACCAATTAGAATAACTTTATTCGGTATCAAATCCAAATGTCACCAAATCCATGTTTCCAGTTATATGTACCATTGTATGAATGAATCATACTGCCCTAAATATGTATAAAACTGAAGACAGCTTTTAAAGAGAACGTTGTTGGATAATCTTATATGATATTTGTTTTATACGTAATAGACCTATTTCTACAAATGGACAAAATAGATTTTTTGTGGAGTATTTTGCGGGAACATAATGTCGTCTGCTCCGTCTAAATGTAAATATTAAACATGCTTTTAAAATATTATAATGAATGTACCGTTTGTAAACAATACGGTATTAAATAATTACAAACCTTACTATAATTGTATGTCAAGTTTTATTGCATGAACAGTAAACAACAGCATCTGGCATTACTGGTGATCATTTTTGTGTTATCAGGATATCCCAATAACAAGTTTGGCTCAACTATTTTTGTAAGGATTTTAATATAATTAACAATTTAGGATTCTTAGTTAATAATCTTGTAATAACTTAAAATTTCTAGGCCTAGTATAACGTAAAGCTGTGCATATTAAAATATATTTTGATAAGCTTACTTTGTTTTAAATGATTCTCGTTTGGGCCATTCTTAATCAGTGTGAAACGATTTGGTCAAGTTTAAGTCATGATAACTTAAACTTTATGCTTTGTTAATCTGGCTCTGAAGGTTTCAATCTAAAGAAACGATTAACCACCATGAGGGGGTATTTGCCACTTCCAGACAGACACATTACCCTCCCGCGTCCTCAGTGCACATTATTGATAATGACTATCATTTTAGTAATACATAATTTTTAGTGAATTATGACGTAATAGTTGTGATTCAATGGGTTGTCTTAGATACAAAGAATCTGAAGAGATGGTGTTACATTCAGGAGACCCACAAAGATCCGTGTTGGGCCATGTTTTATTTCTTTTATTCATCAATGACATTTCCCGCAGCATATCTAAGGCATCTCTGTGTCTATTTGCTGACGATACTTCTCTGAGTTACCAAATGTTACCAGGAGGTTGAGGTCTTTGTTGAGGGAAGCTCTGTTTTGCAGTGGATGTCTGAAAGTGGTCTACGTGTAAATGTGGAAAAAACAAAGTTTGTGAACTTTTCCCTCAAAAAAACTTCCAGATTGATCAGGTGACCTTAGGAGACACTGTAGTTTCATCAAATTCTAACGCCAACTTCTTGGGCATAGTTATCGACTCTATGTTGAATTTTCATGAACCATGCCTATAAAGTCTTAGACTAAATCAGGTTATATTTCTTCTTAGGAGGCTGTCCTATTATTCAGACAACAAAATTCTTCTTACCGCTTATCATGGCTGCTTCTTCCCCATACTTACGTATGGCGTATCCATCTGGGGGAGAGAGAACTCAGTAATGAAACTAGTTTTTAATGCCCAGAAAAGGGCCATTAGGATTGGGTTAGGGCTGAAAATAAGCGCGTTTTGTCAGGGTGTTTTTAGGGGCAAAACTTTTGACATTACCAAGTATTTACATTTATAACAGTTTAGTTTATTTGAAATTAAATTCACATCTTTTCCCACCATGTCCCATTTCAAAGTACAACCTTTGACGGTCTAATGAGTTACCAATCCCTCGGCATAAGACAACATTCTTTAAAAATCAAACCATGTACAACTCAATAAAAATGTTTAACCATCTGCCCTTGCTTTTGAGAAATGAACAAAACATAAATCAGTACAAAAGTACTTTAAAAGCATTGCTCATAGCAAAAGAGTTTTATACAGTTAAAGACTTTTTTTAAAACAAGACTGCAGTCATAAGAAATTAAAAGTAGAAACTTGTTTATGTATGTAGCTTATGTGTGTGTTATGTAATTTTTTAATATAAGACGATGTATAAGAAATGTATGAATATGTATTGATGAAACATTATTTGACGAGTCTCATGCAATTTATTTTGTTACTTGACAATAAAGAGATTTGAGTTTGCATTATTTTTGTATGCAATTATATCGTTAAGGATTACCCTGTGAAATAAATAAATAATTAAAGTGTCTATACTGCTCTAGATAGATACCAAAAACAGGCCTGAAAACAAAACTATTCTTGCAGGTGTCTGAATCAGGCTGAAACCAGAGGTTTTCTCAATAATGACGGTTATTATTATTGCGCTTTATATGGTTATTTAACTTTTAAATATTGTCAACAGGTTATAATGGAATGTTTGCTGACGATGGGCATAGTGACTGTTTGAAGTAATGGGCTGACAACCTTCCAAGTTTAATGGAGAAAGATCTTTTTCGAAAAACTAAACAAATAAAAAGACTTAATTATGCTCACTCTTATTTCAAGACTAGTTCAAAAAATAAACAAACACCTAACTGGATAACACGCAAATCTCAAAATTCTGAAATCCAATCTTCATTTTGTTTTAAACCAAGTTCAACAGAAAGCAATGACATTTCCCAAGCAAATAGTACAATTATGTACTCTTGTGAAAAAATCAAAATAGAACTTAACTTTAGTAGTGAGGATCAAAGTTTGAAATGCAAGTCTGACGACACCATCAAAGGAAAGATGACAGCCATCTCAAAAGAAAATACTCAGGACATAACCAAAAAACATCTTGATGCCTGTAAAATGAATCCTGACATAATGCAAGTTGCTAAAAAACCTAAAACTTTGTCAATCCCTGATGATATGTTTTCAATGGATGATTCAATTTTAGCAGAAATGGATTTATCCTGTTATGAACTAGAAGGGCTTGTTAATGATAAACATTCAAGCAGTTGTAATAAACCAGTACAACCAGACGTTGCAAAGATAAGCACAGAACACAATTCCTGTGATAAGCAACCCAATTCACCGGATATTTTTAACACTGCTAGCAACAAAGAGGAAGAAGACGAAGAGACTGAAGATCATCCTTGGGATATGTCTATTACAGTAGACAATGCAGACAAGAAGGAAGACAATGCAGCTTGCAATGTGTCCGCAGTGTTTCATGGTCTGTCGGAGGTAGTGTTTAGCACTTGGGTTTCTCAAAGTTCACCCAAACTCACTCAAAATGAGGGAGCGTTCAAAAGTTTATTGAAGAAGGCTTTAACGAATAATGGTCAAAAACCAAAAGTAAGCCTTTCATCTCCAAGGGCTTTGTTTTCAGAGGATAGTGAACTTAGAAAAAGTTCATTTTTTGGTTTACCAATTCTTGTGAAGCAATTGATCAAAAAATACAAAGGAATTGCGAAACTGTATGGTAAGTTGACAACAAATATATTTTTATACACCTTATTAGAGGTTTATAAGTAGTACATATATCAAAATGCGGGAATAATATATTTGTTTTCATCATACTACCCTCGAAATAGATGTACCAATAAAATCTAACAGCATAAAACAGGCATTTGGAAGCGTGATACAGTTTCAGCCAATCAGTGACTGAAGATGGTACTCTGGCCATAGCTCAGTGGTATAGTGCGAGCTTCGAACCAAATCAGCCCGGGTTCAATTCCCGGCCACAGTGATAACTTTTCACGTTGGCCACTCCCTGTGTGGTTTGGAAGTCACGTTAAACCGTTGGTCAATTCTATTAGTCATTGGACTATTAGTTAATGACCCAGTCTGGAGAACCGTGCCCCAGTTTGTAACAAGACTAAACCTCATCATCCATCATAAACACTCATCACCATCTCATATTCAACTTAAAATATTCTCTTAGATTGGTCGGTGTCTCAAAATAAATGAGAGGTACCACATCGAGACTTAAATATTTTAAACCGATTATTATGATGCTTTGACACAGTGTGAACCGGTAGAACTAGATTACAGTTGTGATACCAGCCGCAAAAGACTAGGAAATTACCATACAGTAATGTTTTTTTATATTTGGATGTTTGCAGAGTGGCAGGAGGAGTGTTTGAATCTTCCTGCGATAGAGAAAAGAACTAATTTAGTGTATGCTCTTCCTACAAGCGGAGGTAAAACTCTGGTGGCTGAAATTTTAGTGTTGAAAGAAATCCTATGCAGAGAAAAGAATGTTCTGTTTGTACTTCCATACGTGTCTATCGCTCAAGAGAAGGTATATGTTTTACATTACTCTACTTAAATAATTTTAACCACCACTTTCAATCAACATAGTTTAAAAATCCCTGTTCAAATAATCGAATTACTATTTAAAAAGAAAATCAGAAACAGAAAGGTGATGTGTTTTATTTTCTGCTTAGTTATTAATGAGGACAATTAAATCAATATGTTTTAAAATTCCAGATTAGGCAGGTTCAAGTCTACTGAAATTAAATTAAAACATTTCATTTCTAATTTTAGGTGCGAGCTCTGTCTCAGTTTGCAGTGGAGCTTGGTTTTCTAGTCGAAGAGTACGCTGGTAGCAAGGGAGGATACCCCCCACAGAAACGTAGACGGAAGCGTAGTGTTTACATCGCCACCATAGAGAAGGCACTGGGTCTTGTCCATAGCTTGATAGAGTGTCAACGAATCGGTGAGCTCGGCCTGGTCGTTGTGGATGAACTCCATCTGATTGGAGAACCCAGGAGAGGGGCTCACTTGGAATCCATGCTCACTAAACTCATCTATTTGAAATGTAAGTTGTTATTACAGTGTCGTAATTTGCAGTTATTTGAAAAGAGAAGTGTCACGATAAGTAAAGCTTATTAAAAGGGTTTTAAGTCAAGATAGGGTACAAGCATGATTCTATGGGAATGATAAGCCTTGATGATCGTGTTCATCTAGCATTCCTTCTGATCGGCCAGCTTTCAAGGATTGGAAAAAGCTTTACTTTCAGGATTTCACAGCCTTCAAATTTGTGACGAGTTATTATCCTCTTCGCCTCTTATCTTAATTTGTTAAATTTAACTAGATAGTCTGAGAAACTATTCCCTACTCAAACTATCTCTAATCCCTTTCTGTTACTAACTGAAATCTACATTACCACGCTTTGCTCTGGTTATCTCGTTCCCGTTCAAACCTCTCTTCATTCGCTGAAACTGGATGCAACATTCAAGCATTTACTACGTAGAACAAGTTAGTTGTTCATGAGAATCGTTTTGTAATGTTGTACTTTAGGTACAAGTGTCAAGCAAGTATACCTCACCATCCATTACTCAATACTCATCACACTTACTATTTATCCCATATCCACAAAATATCTTTAAAGAGTGGTTGGTTTCTCAATTCAAGTAAGTGTCTTGTAGCAGAAAATATCTCCCTGCCAATTGTTTGGATTTAAAATGTCTTATTTCATCACCATGAAAATTATGTTTTGTTTTGGAAAGGTGATGTTCAAATTATCGGGATGAGTGCTACGATTGGAAACCTCTCAGATATTGCAGCGTTCCTTCGTGCTGATGTCTATACCCAAAACTTTCGACCCGTGGAACTGACAGAGTTTGTCAAAGTTGAAGAAGAGTTGTTCAAAGTAGACCATTCTATTGAAAACGAAGTTCCTCTCAAGTTTCACACAAAAATGTCTTTCAAGGTAAGTTTATCTGCTACTCGGATTGTAAAGTGAGCTAGTTTCTACTCTCTATAATGAAAAGTTATCATTAACATATAGTTCTTTGTTTGAAGTTTGTTGTTGACGAGGTTGAATATATGATGCCAATCGTTAGTAACAAACGATGGAAAATGTCCGCATGTGTTTGTTCACTAACGATGGAAAATGTCCGCAATAATAGTTCAACTTCTGAAACATATAGTTGCATAAACAATTTAAAAAAAGAAACAACAGGCTTCGATAAGGGTGATCCTTTTTTGTTCACTAACAATGGAAAATGTCCGCAATAATAGTTCAACTTCTGAAATCCTCCCATCGTCAACAACAAACTTCAAACAAAGGACTAGCTATTAATTTCTTTTTGCCACTACAAACACCCCTTACGTGTTCCAACACTCACATTAGTTACCACTGTTTTATTTCACATCATTTGTTTTTCAGTACTCACAAGAGCAAAGACAACAAGACCCGGATCAGGTCGGAGCTTTAGTGAAAGAAGTGATCCCTGACCACTCGTGTCTTGTGTTTTGTCCTTCTAAGAAAAATTGTGAAAATGTTGCGCTGATGATATGTAACGCATTTGACCGGTAAGTGTTACGTTTGGAATTTTATTTCCCAATTTGATCGAATATTTAGTACTTGTCAATTATCTTACAGTAAATAATTGTTAGATTTGAGCAATTATGAAACTCTGGCCACTTATGAGCACTTTCACTGTTATGGGTATCCTGTTTTGCAATTAGCAAATAAACAAATGCACATTTCACAAGTGCACAAGTGTAAGCTAAAAAACTTATTAATGTTCAACGTTCAGCAAGATATAATTTTCTGAAATAAAAACATAGATAATATTCAGAAGCTATAGCAAACCAGATCTGCCAAATCCCACAGTATTTCATCAGTTATTTGGTGTGATTATTACCGCTTTGAAATAGAAAATACAGCTGGTCACATGTTCACTTCTAGGGGTCTCACAGACCATAAGTCAGAAGACAAGAAAGCTTTGTTCCGAGCATTGCTGGCTGAAGGAAACGGGAGCGTTTGTCCAATACTCAGGAAGACTCTGCCTTTTGGAGTTGCTTATCATCACTCAGGTGAGATCTGTTAAACTTTTTCAGAAGTGATTTTTTTCAAATGTAGCCTTTTATACAATTTAAATTAAGTCCTATAATTTAGTAGAACATATTTCCACAAACCAACTTCTAAAGGTCAACTCCAACTGAAATTACAACTATTTAACATTTTAAAACTTCTACATTTTGTTTTAGGATTGACTAATGCAGAGCGCAGTTTGTTGGAAGAAGCGTTCCTGGCAAAAACAATATGTTGCATTTGTTGCACATCAACTCTAGCTGCTGGGGTGAATCTTCCAGCTCGGAGGGTATGTTTTATTTACTAATCTCGGTATTAAATCTTATTGTTTCTCTGTGATCAGGAAACTATAACTCAGTTAAATAATTCAGATTATAAAGCAGAATTCCTTAGTGACGCTAAGCTACTCACCAACTTAGATACTGTACCTTGTGCCAGTAAAACCCAAGATGTAACCAAAAGTCGCCTCTCATTTCACAGATATTGTTTTATCTCCATTTCTATTAACAGTCAACACAATCAACATATACCTCAAAGGTATTTAATTTATTACACTGACTGTAATGGAGTTCACATTATGTACAAAACACTCCTTTTCAGTTTTCATCAACGGAGCAGTTTTTTTCTAGCTTCTTCTACACAGTGTTCCCACTGTGGTGTCATTAGCAAAGTGCCAACCATAAAGTCTGAGATCATTAACTGAAACCAGGAATAGAAGGGGCTTAAAACTGATCCCTGGAGAACTCATGTGGCAACTCCCTGTGGTACTTCCTGACTGGTGGATTGGACATTATTTTTACTAAGTAAAATTACGTTCCAATTCATTTCCAGGTTATATTGCGGTCACCCTATGTCGGGACACAGTTCCTGACATTGAGTAAATACAAGCAGATGATAGGTCGAGCGGGCCACACAGGGCTCGGGACGCTATTAATCCTTCCTTATCTGCCGACCTCAGGATGCACGAAAGGTATGTGGAATCGTTTCTTTTGTGTTCACAAAGAAATATTACGACATATAAGACAACCATATGGCAGCTCAATCTGAGACCAAAATATTTATAAACTCTCCTATGTTACAGACAGATTATTGGGCTGGAGTGGGAATAATTCAAATGAATGAAATGAATACCTCTGTATGTCTGAAAGATGCTTCGATGTGAATGAATGGAAAATTTTAGATAACCTTAAACACTGACGATTGCGATACAATGTATATTGTTTATGCAATAAAAGATTTATTTATGTTGCAGGTGGGGGAGCTGCTGAGCTCGTCGATAGACGTGTGTGAGAGTCAGCTGGCCGGGACGGGACTGGAGTGTCTGATCATCAGCAGTGTGGACCTGTCTCTTGCGTCGTCTGTAGACTCACTAACTCAGCTGTGCCGCTGCTCCTTACTCTCTGTGCAGGCAGATACACTCCAAATTGACCTTGACAACCTCATCAGTATAGCCCTCCTACAGCTGACTGAAAGTGGGGCAGTAGTCTTGAAAGATGGCATGCTTTCACTTAGTAACATCGGCAAAGCAGCGGTTAAAGGTGGGCCTAATTTCTTAACTCAACATTGCCATTGGGTGCTGGATTATTCAACTGGCTTAAGTGGCCAGTGACGTTCTTTAAACTTTTCAAACGGCAATAGCTTCTCAGATATTTGGTAAGAGTTTAAACTATTATTGCGGACATTTTCCATCGTTAGATTGCAGATCCCGAATCGTCGTGATCATCTTGCTCACTAACGATGGAAAATGTCCGCAATAATAGTTTAAACTCTAAAATTCTCCCATCGTGAACAACAAACTTCAAACAAAGAATTTGGTAAGAATTCAACATTTAAACAATATCAGTTACAATACTTTGACACCTCATTTCTCAAAACCTGTTCATAAACATCAAAGAAATCAGGGAATGTGTAGTGTGAAACATGGTTTATGCATACTGTTGACATGATATTTACAAAGTTAAACCTTGTTTTGCACCAAAATTTCCCTATATCTCCATTTTGCGAATGCATTTTGACAAATGTTGCTCGAATGGTTCTGATTTACACTACACCTAGTTCTCGTGTGTTACAGCTAACGTGGACATGAGGACTGCTCAGCAGCTGTACAGTGACTTGACCGTGGCTCAGAAGAGTCTGGTGTTGTTGTCTCACTTACACTTGCTTTACCTTGTCACACCTTACTTGATGATGGACCAGATCCCGTTCAACCGGCAACCTTTCTGTGATGCGGTAGGTACACTCATTCTTAGCTTTTCACTGCAGGTGTCTCTTTTGAAATTCGAAGATTTGTACAGACGGATGATCATTATTTGTAGGCATTTTTCAGGCTACGTCTGTTAAAAATAAAATTTTTATTTTTAAATTTAAAAGGTGTCTTGATACATTTTAGATTTTCTAAGTTACATAAGCTCATGTTTATTGTGTTCATACTTATTTGGATTCAACAACATTTTAGTCATACTTTTAAATCATCTATTTATTTTCAGTACATGCAACTTGAAAGCAAGGAAATGCAGACAGCCAAAGTGTTGGGTATTGGAGAACAGTCTATAGCCCAATTGATGATGGGGAAGAACTTAAAGGTAAATAGTTATCAATTCTTATATACCGGTAACTAGAATTTTTTGACAGCCTTAAATTTGTAAAGTAGAACCTTAAAAAAATCTTTGAACCAAAATAGCACTTACAGTCAACTCCCGACTAACCGTAATCGGATTAACCGTGTTGCAGATTAACCGCGACACCAAATGGAGAAAAATACAATGCCACCATCTTTCACGAAACAGACTATAATAGTGTCCCGCGTAACCTTGACTTGTTTTCTCTTACTCCCCTGACAATATTAGTCCAAAATAGCAATTCTCCCCACCTACCAGAATTACCCATCCGTCTTACCGATAAATCTGACTAATTAGGCCTATTCAAGGTTTTGAGAGTGGTATAAGAGGACATATAATTTTCTGAAGTGCGGTTGCAGGAGTTGTCTTTGTTATCGGAGTGGTTATTGATTATTGCGAAACGATGTCTACAAAAAAGGGTCGTACTGACAATACAGCAAAACTCGACATGATGCAAAACATTAATCTTGGTTCAACAGTAAACAAATGTTTTTTTTGTTAAGTTATTTTTATTCATGAAAATAACTATTAAATTAAATACAGTTTTAAAATATTTTACAGGGTAGTCAAAGTGAGGTGCTACACAGGTTTTACTTGAGCTTGATCCTATTTGACCTTTGGAACCAAAGTAGTGTTTGGAGAGTGTCAAACAAATACTCGTTGCCAAGAGGGTTGATACACAATTTCCTCGTCTCTGCTTCCGCCTTTTCATCCAGTGTTGTCCGCTTCTGTGAGGTGAGATATAAAATATTTTAATGGTAATAATTATTTGTTTTATACTTGAATTAAGATACTGATCATGCCTAGAAGGTATTTTAAGGCGAACATTGAATGAATGGTGAATGTGATGAGTATTTGATGGATGGTGAGGTGTGGTTTTGTAAGAAACTAGGACCGACTGTTCCCCAGATTGATTCAATGATCTCTTTAAATTAGAATAATTACCAATGGGAATGGACCAAAGGCCTAACTCGACTTTCAAACTACAGAGAGTGGCCAGAGTAAAAAGTTGCTAAATTGCAGTGCCGGAAAATCAACCATGGTTTTTTTGTGCGAAGCTTGACTATACCACTGGCCTATGGTCATCACCCAGAGCTTGAGTAAGAGTCTTGATTACTTTCATTTTCCGATTTCTGTTTACTCTCATGTTTTTTCCTGTTTCATCATGAACGCCAGCCAGCGTTGATGAGTCCTCTATCACTCACCGCCAGGAATGTTACGTATGTGTGGTCCGTGTACTGTGTAGGTTCTGGAAGACATGTGGTGTTTCAAGCTGTTGCTCTCTGAGATGTCTACTCGACTCACGCACTGCTGCACCATGGAACTGCTTCCCCTCATGGAGCTTCCTGCTGTCAAAATTGTTAGTATGTCTCCCATGTACTAAGTCTTGGAGTTACAGCTGTATTGTTGGGTTTTATAATCTGACCCATTCATTTTTATTTTTTATTCTGATCCACTTCAAAGTGTCCGGCATTTTGACGCTACTAACAAGTCAGCAGGTTTTATAAGTAAATATAAGCGTTTTTGTAGTTAACAAAATAGAACCTAGCATAAATTTTGCAAACCTACTTTGTTATTTTATTTTTGAAATAAATAAAAAAACTGTATTTTTTTAGCCAAATTTAACACAATAACTGTGTTATATTTAATATATGATAAAATCCCACATTTTTGTGAGTAAACTTACAATTTGCTCCAAACAAGTTTAATTTTTAAACTAGTACCAAGCATGAAAATTTTGAAGTTCTTGCACAAGAAAGAGCCAAATCTTGCATAGATTTTGTTAAATACTGTAGTTTATTGTCGACAAAATAACAAACAGTAATTTGTCGACTCTATTATTGGTCCATTATTGACAAATAAATAAGTTAATATATGTTAAAACACTGTGTCCCCAGGCCCAAAGTTCACCTCTGTAAGTTGTATTTAAACTAGCTGGCGCCAGCTAGCTTCTGGCCCAAAGACCCTCTGGCACGCCGCTGCTTTATCGCCTTTGAAAACTCGCCATCCCCGGCCTATATTTTTTCAAAAATAATGATTTAAATTGTGATTTGTTTAAAAGGATTCTTAACAATATAATTATTAAATGTCGTGCCATTTTAATGTTTTACCCCCACTTTAACCCCCCCTTTCCTCCCCCAAACAATTTGGTAGACAACCAATATATTTTGAAATCAGCATAATATTCCCTTTTTTATCAATACAACTTTTTTGATTTTTTATTTCTTGCCCCTTTAACCTCCCAAATCCATATATTGTGCCCCGAACCCCAAAATAAGTAGGGGTCTTTGGGTTAATGTATACAACTATGTGTCGAAGTTTCAAACAAATCATTGATATTTACTAATAAATATTTACAAAAAAGAAATATAACATGGGGAATTGGGACCTCAAAACCCCATAAAAATCTGTATAATTTTATTTGTTTCCCACCCTCCACACACTAAGCACCATTTCTATTCAAAAAATCTTAACTACCCCAGCCAGATTCCGAGATCTCAACACTCCGGACAACCCTAACCGAAATACTAATAGTATAGATATACAATTTACAATATTTGTGTACTGTAGGGAAGAGCCAAGCAGTTGTTCAACGCTGGGTTCAAGACACTCAGCGTCATTGCCAAGACTGATCCGAAGGCGTTGGTCCAAGCCGTGGACCACATGCCTCGACGCATCGCTCACCAGATTGTAGCAGCAGCTAAGGTCAGTGTGTAGCACACTTGCGAAATACAAGGGCTGTTCAGAAATTATCTTCTGTTGTTGTATAGCTCGTAGGCGAGTGAAACCATATCTGTAAATTATACTTTGTTGGATAGCCTGACTCATTGTAAATGTGATAGTATGCTTGACATTTTGTGTTGCCATCTTTATGCTCTGAATGCGATAAATGAAATGATCTCTACTTTTAATATTTCACCGTAAAATAATAGCCCTATTGAATTATACAAATTATTTTGGCATCCAATTTTTGCGAAAGGGGTTTCTAGGACCCTTGTTTAGCCAAACACAGTTGAATTTTGTCTTTAAGTTTGAAAGGTTGCATGTAATTCAGCATTTTGTGAACTTAAGCAGGTGAAAGAGTGAATTACATCCGCTTCTTCTTATGGACACTGGCCGCGACATGTCATATAATAGCGCAGAAAATCTTGTGCCTTAGTTTGATAAGTGCTCTGATCTTCATCGTGAATATATCAAACTAAAGAATGCTCTTTAATATGAATATAATATAACGTGACCACAAATAGTGTGCGTTTTACAATATTTGAATGGAACTTAATTTAAAAACAGCTCTCGTACAACGCTCTCATTAGATATAGGTGTGTCACAATTTACTTAAAATGACCAGAGGTAAATGGCTAGACCTTAGCCTGGGTTTGGCCGCTCTGTTGGTCTAATATTACAAATCAAATGTAAAGTTTGTCTTGTTTAATGAGGCGAAGTTAGGACTACAAAGTCCTCTCTACCACTCAACCTCGACCTTTACCTAGCATTACCAGTCACATTACAAATTGTAAGTGGTGACTCAAGGATCAACTCGCCACCGAGTGATCAGTTACGCAATAGAAAATGTACCCACTACAATACAGCGATTTTAGCTTCAGTTAGCTGGATGCGGTTGGCCCAAAGTCATTGAATTATTTTAACCCTTTGAACTATAGGTCGACTAAACTTATTTCTTTTGAACGCTTTGTGCAGTATAGGAGACGGTTGAAACAGTCTCTGATATGAGGGCTACGCCACACTAACGGCATCTAGCAGAGAACACAGAAACTACCACACTCCCTCCACGGCAACTCAAGTGTGAGTTTGACAGCCCACGACAAACAGCCGGTGTGGTTTAGTGACGGACAGTTGGCCCCTGTCACAGCGTGGTTCAATCCCACCCGGTGCGCTCTGGTACACGGTGCAATGCTAGTCGTTGATCATGCCGGGTAGGGCACAATGACCCGCTGAGGATCACTGAAGAGAAAATGGCTCATCAAATCCAGTGAGGCGCGGTAGTGGCACTTTTGAGTTAGAGGCGTAAATCCTCGCAGAGGTGTGGTTCAATGACTGGTAATGCACCGCACCAGAGAGGGATTTTGCTGAAATTTTGCTTACAGGGGACTGGGGAAACCCATGTTTTTACAAAAGTTTAAAAATAAAATGAGACCGCAAAGGGTTAATACTTGAATTTAAGAGTTAAAGATGGGTTTGTTTATTTTGCAGCTACTGCTCTTATCCAAGGTTGAGAGTTTACAAGAAGAAGCAGAGGAAGTGCTAGAAGGATTACAGCTGAACTCAAGTTGATTCACCCAACATGTCAATCTACTGAAATGTAAACGTTTGATAGCAATATTTTGTGATCAGGTTTACATTGTAATGTGTAAATATTTGTAAAATTAACCTTGAATATTTGCTGAGTACAGTAGATGTAAAATTGTTACCTAATAGTGATTTGTACATTGTGTAGCTTTAGTTTATACCGGTTATGTTATTTGTTATATTTCATTAATTCCATAGAACCTAAGTTCCTTACCTGTGTAGAATTACTAAGCCTTACTGAATTAAATTTATATTGCAAAGTGTAAATTGTGCTTTATTTACAACATTGGAGTTTCATGAGGTATTTAATTAGTGATGTGCTAATGGTAAAACTTTGGGTTGGATTGAATGGTGATCAAGTCGAGTTAGATATTCTTGGGACACAAATTTTGAAGTTTGGTGAATTTTTTAATTTCAATTTCTTTATTAAATTCATTTATACATGCATAACAGTTACATTTTATCCCCCTAGCTATTGCTAATTGGGGAAGCTAAAACAATGTTTACAAATTTCTTCATGCATATATATTATACAAACATATAATATTTTATATTAATATTAAGATAAATATATTAAATAAATCAAACAAGTTAGATGGAATTAGAAAAAAACATGTATACACTGCAAATTGGAATAATAAAATGTCTGAATATTATTTTTTAACATTCATAAAAATAAATAATTCTAGGACAATAAATAACTTACAACAATAAACATTTATAACTATAAATAGTTTATAAAATCAATATTTTTTTAAGAATAAATAAATGTTACATGTGGTATTTATATGTATAAATTGCTATAATGAGTTATTGAAGAGTGGATACAACTAAACATAAATACAGTAGAACTCCAATTATCCGAACTAATTGGGACCAGACCTCATTCGGTTAGTCAAATATTCGGATAATTGGAGATTTCACCAAGAAAATAGGAAAATCAGAAAAAGATCTCTTTCCACAATATAATAGTATTATTGACTTTAATTACAAAAGTAAAATACACACATCAGACTTTACTTACTAAAGGGTCTTATTGTTTTTTAAACATATCTGTAATGTAAGCTGTTTTGCTGTCTTGATATGTCTAGTACAGTCACTGCCAATACTAATAGTGTCTTGTACTGTCACTGCCACTAGTGTATTGTACAGTCACTTGAATCGTAGTTTGAAGAAACAAACTACAGCAAGCTCCTAATCATCCTTCTAATTATGCGAACAAAACTTCTGTAATTTCTTTTCTCTGGAATTCGATGATCGAGTTCTACTGGATTACATTTTACATACTAAATAATGTAATAATAATTTAACAATAAATAGACTACATCTGAATTTATTAACAACATGCAGTAAAGTTTCAAGAGGTATATGAGCATGAATCACAATGGGTACAGTTGATGATGCTGTACATGTGTTTTCATTGACATGAAAACTGAAAAGATATTGCATTATACATTGATTGAGGCAGACTAACCGTACAGTTTGTATATCACTATAGTCTATAACCAAATTGCATAATTGTTGGAGTCTGTAATTTAACTTCAAAAATATTGAAGGTCTCTGTTTAAATGTCATTTATAAAGTGGTCTTTCTGACTGAGGGTCTCACTAGCTGATGAATTTTTCTCTCCTGGATTGTTTTATCTAATGCAAACATACCATTAGATATACATTCTGGGTTTAGATGTACAGTTGTCCCTAGTACAGTTTGCCCTAAGTACTCCTTGATCCACGGACTTTAACGATCAAACGTAATCATATTTAAATTGTATTAAAAGTAAATAATTAGTATGAGGTCTGTGAGATTGATAGGTAGGTCTACAAAAACCAAAATTTGGATAGTGTCAGGAAGTGTTATAACATTTCAACCCAAGGTAGTTTCTTGTGGGAAAATAGTCCTGTAAATAAGATAAAATTTTTACCATTTCCTACATTTAGGGGGGAGTAAGGGGTAACTGGTCAAAACTGCATCAAGGAGACGTCCACATTTAGATAGCTTTAAAACAGATTGCATTTAAATTTTGTAGAATCTATAAGCCGCCTTTTAGGTAGACTTGTGCTTTCCTCTTTTGTATAAAAGAAAAATATGCAAATGTATACATTATTTTGAAGAAACAAGTCTTAATTAAAACGCGTGTTCTGGGGCGTGTAAGAGATAGTGATGTGTCAACTTTCAAGGCCGAAGATTAACTAAAAGCAATCGACCCCCATTGCAATGCTTACAGAGGTAATGATACTTTGATTTGAGACACCGCGACCACTCTTAGAAGGTATTTTAAGGTGAATATGGAATTATGTGATGTTAAGTGTGATGAGTGCTTTGATAGATGACGAGATGTAGTTTCGTTACAAACTAGGGCTTCCTAGTGTACCTCAGATTGGGTCATCAATTAATACCGTAATCAGTCAATTATCCTATTATTAGGCATGTTTGTTGTTTCCTGTTTCTTGTCTGCCAACAATGTATATATTATTATCGCCATTCATATTATATTATAATTATTTCCTATATTGTTCACTGTTGTCAATCATAATTTTGTATAACTGGTGTTTGCCGTTGAAATAAATAAATAAATACCCCCAACGACCAATGGAATGGACCAACGGCTTAACCTGACTTCCGAACCACGGAGAGTGGCCATAATAAGTTACCTCTGCGCCCGGGAATCGGGCCCGATTTGGTGCGGCGCACGCACTATACCACTGAGCTATGGCCACCTCCAAACTTTAAGAAAGAGCAAACACTGATATGATCCCCCTCGAAGTTCACTTTAGAATAAATTTATATTTGACTTGATTATGAATTTTCAACTTAATTATTTGTATGCACTTTTCTTCCGATGTATTGCTTGTGTGTCGTTTATATATAGTACACTTGACGTGAAATCTATCTGATCCAATAGGTTGGTTAACATGCAAATTGGTGATAAGAAAAACTGTCTGCTGCAATCTGACATCTATGTTTTGTTTGGATTTGCCAATGACAGCTATAAATTTTACTTATTTTAATTTTTAAGTAATTAAACAATTGTAATGTCGAATTTAGCTATCGAAATTTTTAGGTATGTATTAAATTTTAATTTAATAAGACTTCTCAAGATAACAGTTTGATATTGACTGATGTGTTAATTTTCCTTGCCAAATCATTGTGTGGGCGAGTTTAACCTTTGCCCTTTTCGACTGTCAATCACAATTTACTTTTGAAGGGACCATTTCCATTGTAGGATATAAACTACAAAGGCCAATCGTAAACAATGGTAAAACTAGTATATGATTTAGATGTGATACTAAAATTTGTATTTCATCACCTTTACAAATAACGTTTAGGCTACTTGTCTTTCTTTGTAGCCTAGGTCTTTTGCAAATTACTATTTTGGTGAGATTGTTTTCAATAAACTATAAAGGCACATAAAAGGTCCATCAATCACACAAAAGGTCAAAATTAAAGGAAATTAATATGAACTACAAATGTATATTTACAAAAATAGGCACTTAAATAACACTAGGGTGTAGTAGAGCTTCTACATTAAACAGAGAGGATTGCTCAGTATCAATTTGTGTGTTATTTTCAATTATATTCAGATATTGCAACTAGGCAGAGAAAGGTTGAGTATGAAGGGTCTATTATTTAACTGTGTAATTACTATTCAATATTAAGGATGTCCCCAGGTATAGGTTGTGTGTAAATTGAAGATTGAAAATGACAGGCTAATGGAATCCTACTAAAATTTACAAAAACTACTTTGGAAATGTGTGTAATTTCATGTAATTATTTCAAATGTGTAAAATACTGCATTTGCTCGGTTTGATCACCTAGAGCAGCGGCTTGCGTAACACTATCGTTGTAAACACACTAGTTTTGAAATTGTAATTGATTGCAGTATTATTACAAACTCCTTACTTGAAAGTGCCGTCAAATTTTGACAGTGCTGCTAACTCTAGACTTATTTTCTAGCCTCATATATATACAATCCCATATCCTTTACTTAGATAGAACGAAAGTGTTGAGCAACTCTTCTTAAAAGTACAAATTATTTTTGTAGAATTGCAATCACAAACTGCACATAAACTACTTAACTTAATTTGTAATTAAACAATTGTAATGTCGAATTTAGCTATCGAAATTTTTAGGTATGTATTAATTTTAATTTAATAAGACTTCCCAAGATAACAGTTTGATATTGACTGATGTGTTAATTTTCCTTGCCAAATCATTGTGTGGGCGAGTTTAACCTTTGCCCTTTTCGACTGTCAATCACAATTTACTTTTGAAGGACCATTTCCATTGTAGGATATAAACTACAAAAGCCCAATCGTAAACAATGGTAAAACTAGTATATGATTTAGATGTGATACTAAAATTTGTATTTCATCACCTTTACAAATAACGTTTAGGCTACTTGTCTTTCTTTGTAGCCTAGTTCTTTTGCAAATTACTATTTTGGTGAGATTGTTTTCAATAAATAACTATAAAGGCACATTTAAGGTCCATCAATCACATAAAAGGTCAAAATTAAAGGAAATTAATATGAACTACAAATGTATATTTACAAAAATAGGCACTTAAATAACACTAGGGTGTAGTAGAGCTTCTACATTAAACAGAGGATTGCTCAGTATCAATTTGTGTGTTATTTTCAATTATATTCGGATATAAGGCAGAGAAAGGTTGAGTATGAAGGGTCTATTATTTAACTGTGTAATTACTATTCAATATTAAGGATGTCCCCAGGTATAGGTTGTGTGTAAATTGAAGATTGAAAATGACAGAATGGAATCCTACTAAAATTTACAACAACTACTTTGGAAATGTGTGTAATTTCATGTAATTATTTCAAATGTGTAAAATACTGCATTTGCTCGGTTTGATCACCTAGAGCAGCGGCTTGCGTAACACTATCGTTGTAAACACACTAGTTTTGAAATTGTAATTGATTGCAGTATTACAAACTCCTTACTTGAAAGTGCCGTCAAATTTTGACAGTGCTGCTAACTCTAGACTTATTTTCTAGCCTCATATATATACAATCCATATCCTTTACTTAGATAGAACGAAAGTGTTGAGCGGCTCTTCTTAAAAGTACAAATTATTTTTGTAGAATTGCAATCACAAACTGCACATAAACTACTTAACTTAATGTAATGAGTAAAGCTGTTAGTCACGAGATCTGTGTAGTGCTAAATAAAATAAATTGTTTTGTCGCCGCTTACTAGAACTTAACTTGTAGTAAAATACTATCAAATTAACCGTAAGCCACAGATAGATTTCATATTTTTGATCAGCATCACTATGGACTTGGTAAACTTATTAAAACATTTCAAAACCACTTCCTCAATGTCTCTTAGCAGATCCATTTTTCATTGATAACCATGATACCGTACAGACTGATGATTAAATTAAAGTTTCCATTGTTTGATTGTTACAGAATGGCACAATGACATCCCACTTTCATACGGTAATACTATGCAGGGATGGATACAAACTTGGGTAATATGAAGAAATCGCCTGCATGTAGCCGTAGTAAACCTCCTCCAGTTCGTAGCTCTTACTTGTGTGGAAAATTGAGGGGTCATTTGGGAGTGGAAAGATCAGGATTCCATACACCTTCAAGTGTTGATAGGTTTGTTTTTGTCCAATCAATCGTTTGGGAAATCTACTTTTAAATAATAAGCATATCAGATCAAGAGTAACTCTATCAGCAACTACTAGTTGAATTAGTTTAAGAAGACTTTCTCAAAATAGATTTAAGGAGTTTCTTGTTATTTAAAAATAGATTTACTAAAAGTACCTATACAGTGTTGATGCATCTATGATGAAGAAATCATAATCCAGGTCCTGCTGTTTAAGGTTGCTCAGCATGAGTGAAAATCCAGAAGTAGCGGAAAGTTTGGACAACATTTGTAATTTGAAGTCGTCGTCAAAAGAAGTGGCAGAATGTATGACAGGATGGTTAACTTTTATACAGGTAAGTGCGTTATTGTGGTTAATAGTGGTTTACGTAAACCAACTCATGATGTTTTGGTTTACGTTTGAATATTATGTTTTCTTGAAAACAGCTGTCTTTAGTCAGTTCTATCAGCTTAACTTTTTAGTAGCCTATTCGGTACTCTCACTTACCAAATTAATTAACTCTTGAAATATAAATTTCATAAGTTTTTAAGGAGCAAGATGCATAAATCTTTTCCTTTTCAGGACTCACTATTTGAAATTAGATGCCACAACCTAAGGACATATTTGAAACATGAATTTCAAAGTATTATTTAAATGATTGGTTCAACAGAGTTGCTTAATTTTTTCCTTATCTAAACAGTTTGGGTGCACACTATATGTATTTGCTATTTTAGTGTTGTTTGAAGTCTAGTTTATTATTCATTCAAACAAAACCAATCTAGAACACCCATTACTTTATGTTTAAAGACCTTTAGGCTAACAATGTGTTGTGCTGCAGATGCTGAAAGGCTTGTGCAGTGCGGGAGACCAGCTGTCTCACTGCTTGGGTGCGTTGGCGTGTCAGTCGTCTGGGTGTCAGGCGCGAGCACTGCAGTGTCAAGCCATGTGGGAACACCTCAGCAGTGCTACCAACGCAGCTACAGCTGTGGTGCGCAACCAAGCCATCACTAGCCTGGAGGAGGCGCACACAGGCGGCGAGATTGACGCAGACCAGTCGGAGTCCAACCAGGTGCACACATGTTTAAAATTAGGCGTAAATATTTTACGAGTTTTAGTGAGACAGAATCAACAGTGCCTAGCAAATATGCCCAATCAAATGTGGCAGGTAACCAACAAGCAAAATGTAACTAATCCCTGATCTTCTAAATATAACCTAGCAAACTTGTAGCTTAATACCCTATCAATGCCCAATTACATGTATTTCAGGCGGTGGTGTGCAACGGGCTGGTAGCCATGGTGAACCTGCAGTACCAGTTCAGCCTAGCGTGCTGTGAGTGCTTGGGTGGGCTTGCGGAGTGTCAGTGCTCACCTCACCATGAAGCGAACCGCATGCGCGGTAGGCGCTGCTTCACTGCGTGCGCCGCCACCCACACCCAGCGTGCGCTGGGCGAGCTTGCCCGCCAACGCAGAGAAGGGACTGGGTGACGGCATGCGCCGCTGGTCCATGCCGTGGAAACTCTCCCTGCCGACATCCGGCTCCGGCAGTGACCGTAGCCGCTCCACAACTCCAGGTCAGCTTTTCACATGCAAGGGTTCTTCTGCTGTTAAAATATTGACAGTAAATATATGGATTGTTACTTCAACGTGAAAATGTATCTTAAAACAGTAGAACAAAAACTGTACATGGAGATAAAAAGAGATACCGAGATAACCGAATGCCCTACAAGTAAGAGACAAACTTTCAATGCTGAAAATGCTATTTCCATATTTTTAAGTTATTTTTTGAGTTTTAGGGTGCTGTTTGTGTTTTGTAGCCCAAGTGCTAAAAAATGTTTAGTGGTTTGTAATGTGCAGTGCTCAGATTAATTATTATCAATGTATGTTTTGACAAGTTAGCAAACTTGTTGTTTGTTTTAGATGCAATATGGCACACAACTCTTGCCAATCAGGAAGAACTCCAAGACGTGATAGCCTTGCTTTCAATCAAGCCTGGACCTCAAGGTCATCATTTGCCAGGTATGTACTTGCTGATTCCACAGTTCATCACATATCCTAATCATTGAGGACAGTTCACAAAATATAGAGTCCTGATTCATAGTTTTAGTGTTTTAATTTGAATGTAATTCTTTTTCTAAAGCAGACTCAATTAGGTTTGAATAAACTATAAACCCAGTGTGGGGATTGCAAAAATGTTTTAGAGTGAATTTCAACTCCTAAAAATATATAATTAATTAATTATGTTATGTTACAAAATATGACCATTGATAAAAAGCATGATGTGTAATATATTCCTGGTATTCTAGGAGTTACCCTAACACGAGCCATAGAGCCTGCTATCAGCAGGGGTTCTAGTCATAGAGGAAGCTGGTAAGTATTTTCACTCTATCAACTGTTTTGTCTGGGAATTCAATCAGTGAGGGATAAATTGATTAAAAAACAATAGTTTCCTAAATCTAATACTAGTTACCCTAAGTTAAGTACAAGCTACTTTTGAAAAAGCATTTAGTAGGTCGGAGGTAAGATGGTAATCTCAAACTGCAGGTTTTACCAAACTTTGCGGCAGTCATTGTCCCCAAAGCAACGTTTAGTGTACCTCGTTTGGTTTTTGGAAAGCTAATTTGAGGAGAGGAAAGTTGTGGCCTGGTGGCCATCTTGAATTTAACTCCCATAAGAGCAATGTAAACGCTTGAGACACTTCACACGGTCATTTTTCGATGTAAAAACAAGTTTAATGTCTCATTTGAAAGATAATTTTATTACGCAGTGCCTCCGCTAACCACTTGTTTGATAAAACTTCCCGTTTATAAATAACAAAGTAAATAAGATTTTTAAGTTTAGAATTTGTTTGCAGTTTAACTGGAAAACAAAAAATCTGTCCAAGCGGCACTAGAAAATTTAATGTTATTTCAAATGAAATTTATTTCAAGAAAATCGGATTACAAATGTAGGAGTGACGCTGCCAAGGAAATCCATTCTTTTTTAGCACAGCTGAAATCATCAGTGACTCGCCCAGTAGTCTGGCTGGCCGCTAGGTCGCAGCACACGCCAGCTTCCTTCCTAAGAGCAATGTAAAAACACCCATTTTCTTGGGACACAAATCCTTGACATAAATCCAAAATTTGAAGATACTTTGTATTTTAATTTCTTGTTTTTACTCGTAAACTAATAACAATTTCAAAAATGTAGTCAGAGAAAAAGAATTTGTCCCTGCAGTACATTGTTATCTTTTAAATAAAACCTTTTTCTATAAAGATCTAATGGAAATTGTAGGCTTGATGTGTCTCAAGAAAATGCCTGTTTTACATTGTTCTTATGGGACAAAAAACAAAATGGCCGACAGGTACTATGCACTCTTAAAGTAAAACCCAGCACCGTATGACTTTTAGCCGATATGGATATATAAAGACGCTATAGATATATACTTTGCCTTGGTTACATAAATATGGCGATGTTTTGTTAGTCTATAGCTTATAAGAGAGAAGAAGTATTTTATTTCCTGGTGATAAATTACAGGATTTTTCAAATCCCAAGCTGATGATACATCAGTGTGGCGTCATCCAACAAAAACTACTTCACTCGATAGACAATGTCTGCTAAAGTCAATTTTATTCAAGAGAATATTGTTTTCAAACATTTACTTTTACTTGAATAGAGATCAGTTATTTTAGACTTTTACATTGTTCCAAATTAGTCTTAATGTTATACAAATTTAGTGTATGTTTACTATTCTAATTTCAACTTTGAACTTCCATTTTGGGTTCCTAATTTGAAAAAAGATATTATTGAACTATGGCTCACTTTCATTGCTCTTTTACTAAATGAATTCAAAGAATAATAAAAGCAATAATTGCAATATAAATTTGCCTAAGGCAATAAAATATTGTGTAGTGAAAAAATAACTTAAAACGAAACATTCACACTCACTCGCGCATGATTTCCCACTTATTCCACATTCACAGTTAACATCAGCCTGACTTTTATGCACTCTTTTAGTTATTCAAGGAGGTAAGGAAACGACACATTATCTTAATTACAGTGAAAAAATATCCAAGCAAAGTCCATGGTCAATTGTATGGTCAATTATTCTAATCCTCAATTTTACTCCTTGTGTGTGGTAGGGTGGTGAACATTAACCTTTGTTTAATCACATGTTAGTTTTGTTATGTATTTTTGTAATTTTATAATAATTTTGTAAACATTTAATTGAGTAAATACAACTTGATTTCCGTTGAACTTATTTTATTAATTCATTAGGTATGTTTTGATATGTACACAATCCCACTGTCCCTCACCTCACTGATACTAGTTATCTTCGATGATCTTCACCTTCCTCCCTGTCAGGTCTTCTTTCATCTCTAGTCACTGAGACTAGTCTCCCATGTCACATCATCCGCTACAGATCTCTGGTCATCACTCTCCACCGCAAGTTTATAGTGTCGAAGCTCCCCGTAGATGATTGGTCCACCTGCTCCACTGTTGAGAACTTTGCCGTCACCCTGGCAAGGGGCCCTTACAGAGGAAACGTCATCCGGGCCAGATGACCTCCGGTTTTTTATCGAGGTTGATACTCCACTCCTCCTCCTCGTTGCGAACCCGGCTTGCCACCGCTTAGGGAGTAAAAATTCGTTTTTGTTTATTTTATAGATGTGTAAAACCGTGAAAACCCACATCTCCTTGGCGCGGGCGCGAAGCCGGTAGCAATCCTCTGTGCAAACCCGACCTGCTTGTTGCCCGCTTCCACCACCAAGGGACCTAATAGGGTTATCAACACTCTAAATTTGAAAGAGGAAAAGAAAGACTCGATTTTCACTCTTTCATACTTAGAGTGAACGCAGACCGAGCAGCCGGCAAGACAGGTGACCACGTGTAACCTCCCAACCAAGGGACCTAATCGGGTGTTATTAGCGGACGTTACAGCAGCAGGTCGAGGAGTGCTACCTTATTGATGTACAGCAATATGACTTGAGTTGCCATAGAAATTATACGTTGCACTTTTAATGTTATTGTTAATAATTTGTAAAATTATGAAGTAACTATGGAAATAAAGTTGTTAAATTTGATATGAATGAACCCTGGAAATCTAACCTCTCTAGCCAAGGCATCAAAGGCAGTCAAGGTCTTGAGAGAAATGTATAAGTGAGAAGAGAAAAAATGAAACCTGTTATTTTTTTACAAAACATCTATTTAAAACTATTACAAATTATTTTAAATAGATACTGTCTGTTTGTCTGTAACGTTTTTAAGGCATCTTGGACCGCTTATATCTCAAAATCAGCTGGAGCTATGGCGGTGAAACTTTGTTTAAGGTTTTTGCCTATTACGCAGTATGACTTTAGCTATACTTTATACCCATACAACATCTACAAAATAAATGGCGAGGGACCAAAGTGGGCACTGAACACTTTTTACGGGATATTGGACCAAATGAATCCATCGGTTTTCGCTGGTTGACTGCTACTGACGATGACAAGCCCACTTTCAAATTGCAGGAACAGGTGTATTTTATTTTTATTTATGTGGCCGAGAGGTGGCGCTGTTCCGATATGTTAGCTTTGCCTCGCTGTAGAAGACAAAATCGGTCCAGAGGGCTCTGTACTATCCACTCTTAACCTCCATCCCCGGTCTTAACTCCGGGGCCAGCCAAATTCCTGACCATTCCTGACACAGTCAGGGATTTTTCTGCTAGCTCCTATCACCATCATCACAAAATTGAAGCTTACGTTTGATTTTAGCATCAAAGTTAGTTGAAGAAATCAGCGTGGTTCATGCTGGGTAATTGCTCTGATAGTAACATGCAGATAATTTATTATAACATTAATTTACCAATTGTCATTTGCGACTCTTTCTGTTCAATTTCACAATCATTTGCTAATTCACCTGTTGGTTCTGATAATAGTCTGAGTTACCCTTTTTTGTGTTGTTCAAGAAACAATTAGATTGAATAAATAATTTGATTAATGGTGCTTTACCATTGAAAACATTTGTTGAATAACTTGAAACTCTTCTCTCGTCTAGGGGAGTTAGAATGCTTAAGGGGACTGGTTGGTTGCAGGTGGGGGGAAGGGGAGGAGCCTGATGTAGGGATGCTGGCATCTCGCAAGAGTTCTTCCTCGACCGATTGTTCCTCCTGCTACTCGCTGCACAGTCGCGCTTCCACATCTGGATCTGATGTAAGTATGCTAGCAAACTTTCATGTATTTTACTGTTGCTTTGTTACACAGATCAGAGTATGCTGATCTACATTTCAGTATTTACCGGTAAGCACAGTTTTTACTAGAAGTCGCAGGTCCCGAGAGGTTGAGAAACTCCCATCAAAAATTAAATATTTTGACAATATTTATGATTTCCTAAAAACCTAATTTTTTGCGTAGGAGGGATTTTAGAACACTTTTGGCAAATAGGGTATGTTGAGGGATTTTTTTGGAAGATATGGTAATTTAGGGAATTTCAAAACAATTTGTAATTTTTGATAATTTTACTGTGCATTTGGGATTTGAAGGGTGAATTTTTTTATCGGGTTTTACTGAAATTAGCTTTAAATCCTACCTAAAAATCCTATCCTGAAATCAATGAAGAACGAGTGTTTCTTGTCCGATTCCCACCCATAAGAAAAATTCCAATCTTGTCCACCCCTAGTTTCTACAATGAAGAAAGTCCTGCTATTTTTGCAACTTTGTTCTGTAACAGAAAGACGTTTGAGATGAGGAGTCAAATAACCTGTAACAACAATATTGCATCTTGCAGGAGCTGACACATGGACAAAGGTCACACCTGTACTCAATGTGGAGTGGAAGTGACCTGCCGTTCATCAAACTACCAGAATCAACTGAGAACCCCGACACGTGAAACACTCCCGAGTCCTCCTAAACATCCTCGCCCTCATCCTGCTCTAGCATATCACATCCTCAACTCTTGATCCAACTGCACCTATTAATCGTTACGCTGGTAATGTAGTATTAGTGCGGTTCGGATGGGTGGTCTTCGTGAATTTTGAATAATAGAAAACAGGGGAATTGGTCGTATCCGCTGAAATCATTGCTAGATTTGCCCATGTTGTTGACTGTGAGTTAAACTAGCTCAGTCTCGATTGGTGGATAGAAAAGCTAGGCAAATCAGTTAGGACCAGAGCTTATTGTGCTGCCCACGGAAAGGAAAGGAATAAGGGAGGAAAATAGTAGTTTTGTAACACTGGGCTCAGATTTGGCCTTCAGGCAGAGTAGAACTTGTTCCTTCAGCAATAGTTGCTTGTGAGCTCATCAGAGAGGTTTTAACCGGAGATCCGGTTCAATAATTACCAGTTCTGCCCACTTTGTCTTCATCTCCCACTAATATGTCTTCAAAGCTATTGTAGTTTTGGGTGGAGAAGGCATCAGGAAAGCTACACAACTCATTACCGTTTTAACCAAAATTACAATAACGTATACCTTGCTGGACATTTTGAGGAAAGTAAAGAGACTGGGTTTTTGTCACGTACTACAAAAGCCAAAATATTGATACTGTAATGGATTAATGATGTTTTAGTGGTGGGTATTTTCTGAGAGCATCTATATGATTTAATAATGTACTCTCACCTACCTGGCCTAAAGTAGCGGAAGGGAAAATTCACACTAGGACTTTCTACTAGCAAGAAAACTAGTTTTTCATTGATTGAATCATGCTTTACATGTACAAATGTAGTTGTTGTAGTCAAGTTACTGTCAATAAAGTATAGAGAGGGAAAGCTTCATTTCTGTGGCGTAAACGTGCAATAAATTACCTACACAGCCATAATTTTGATTGTTAAGTAATTTAGTTCAAAAATAGGACTTGCTTTACTACATGTAGTCTAAGAAATGTACTGTTTTTTTATCTTTGATTTTGGGTAGAAAAGTGATTTATAGGGACATAACATTTAACGAACAAACAAGTGTTAAAAACTAGTCACACGTGAAATCGCTCTATCATAGTTGCAATGTGTGCACTCCCCCTCCCCCCTCATCAGCATTCAAGATGCACACCCTCCTCTCCACCTGGACCACACTCGGCATCTTGATAGTAGCCAAGACAAAGAAACCTTTTAAAACCTGCGGACAGAATGCGAAAGAGGCTAAAATTTATTTGTTTGTTTGGTTAACAATTTCATTATTTCACTGCAATTGTCCGTTTGATAATGAAAATTGCATGTTTCCAAGCAAATTGCAACACATTGAAAGTACTAGAAGGGACTAGTCAGTTTCTGGTGAGACACCACTAGACTGTTTTCCACTTTCAATAATAACTAGCATGTTTTAAAATGTTGTTTTAGTCAATCAACTTAAAATCTTTGTTACAAGGGAAAGGTTTAATAATGCCTATTGGTAGTTTTGTTTGGATTGTTTATTTTTGGGTACACAAAGATCTTTTTGATGTTTGGGAACAAAAAGGGGGAAATTTTTCAGAAAGTACGGTATTTTGTTTGTGACAAGTTGTGAAGAATTCAGCACTGAACTCCATTCTTAAAGGTTTGTTTAAGCCTCATTGTATACACATAGCTTCATAAAAACTCCTCAACACACATTATGCCAGCACAACTACATAAAATATATCCTTGTGTACCAAAAAATACCCGATCCTAAAATATATAATTTCATGTCTCTGATAAAGAGTTTTGTCAAATGTTCTTGAAAGTCCAGTAGCTGTCCTGGAAATATTCATTAGTTTGTAGTGTGTACTTTTAAACTGGTGCATGCTCACTGTTTTCAAAACTTGAGATTGTAAATGAAGTGTACCTTTAGTACAAATCGGATGTACAGTAGATTTAGTCAAATTTATAGAGTTATCCAAATACTTGAGTTTTTAAGCTCTGAAGAAATATAAAAACAAGTAGGTAACTAAAGATTGAATGTTTTGTGATTTAGCAATTATAGCTTATACAAGCGCACTTAAGACAATCTTTAACAATACCAGTTTCTTTCAACAGTTTGCCAATTTTATATAATGTGCGTGTATGCAAAAAAGGGCTGGTTCCCTTGATGATGTTTTTATGTTTTGACATTTAGAAGATGTTAATCTGTGTATATTTCATTGTATCAAGCATCCTTTTCTGAATTGTCTTTAGTAATTATTAAAAAAAACAGCAAAGAGTATCATATGATAATACTACATCAGTTTAAGGATGCCCAAATATTTTTTCATGTCAAATTAAGTTTTGATTACACTTATAAAATAACCTGTACTTTTATAAATAAAAAAAGGGCTGGACCCATCGTAGTATAGTCAGTATTTATAGATGCTGTAGTTAATAATACTTAATGTAAAGCACATGCGTTTTCTGCAATGATAAAATTGATATAATATATTCAATGTTGTAACTGAAAAGTTAATTTTCAATTTTTAACTGTTGTTTATACAAATTACTCAGCGAAGAATGTAAAAATCTTCAGCTTTACTACACCGAATAAAATTTCTGTCTCGATTTTATAATTATGGTTGTTGGATCGGCCATTGTTTAACTTGACTGTTCTTTGTGATAAGTGTTTCTTGTTGGTAAACAATGTTTGTAATAATAATGTTTAATTAAGGGAATTTATGATATGCAAACACTAATATGTCATCATCAAAAGGTTTCAAGTGCTTTCCATGTTTGTGTGGGTAATTGTGTTTATGTTTGACTGTTCAGTGTTTTGACTGAATTAATCCAAGGGATGAACATTAAAATCTCAATGTTAAATTTGCAAATTGTTAACAATGGTGTAACTAGATGAGGAGCTTCTCCACACAGCTGAGTGTAATATCAGCTGCATATTTATCGAAATATTTTCAGAAGGTATTTAAATAATATCAGAATTGTTTAAACTATATTCTAGGCATGTGAGTGTTGTGGAATTGCTAGTTTGCTATTGGGAAGGTATTTTAGAAACCCCCCCAAAAAAAAAAAAAAAAAAAATGGTGAGGCAGCAACACTGGGGGAATCTCCCTCCACAAGATTAATCTAGGAAATGAACTCAAACATCTTGCGTACAATTGATAACTTAAGTGTAGTCCTACAGCAATTGATTATTGAAACATGGAGGCATTGGGTGATTTCTCACCGCTTAGTCTTGAGGATGATTGGAAATTGCAACAAGAGATTGGTCACTGTTGTAACAATATTTAATGTTTGCATTTTAAAACATAAAGATAGGTTTTTTAGTACAAGGTAGGGGTTGAAGTTTGTAAACTCGCACACTTCAGTTTTAACTCTCTTCGTCCCATCCTCATGGTTTCACCATTAATGGCGTCTAAAGCTCTGCTCCTATTTAGTTACGCTATTGTACTTGAACTAATGCTATGACTATTAGTATTTTCAAAGCCATAGCCAAGTTTCTCTGTCCCTTGGTGAACTGAGTTTTGGTCTTTTCACTCTTTTCTTATACATTAACTGCGTTAAGCCTTGAACTTTATTAGAAACAACTTTTCAAACATGAAAATTGGTGACTTAGATCTCATGGTTTAAAACCTTGTGGTGCTTGCAAGTTCTTCTTGAAATTGTAGTATTTATTTTTGAAAAATTTTAGTGTTTATAGCACACAAAAAACAATTTGTTTGTTTGGATATGAAAACTCGCGTGACAGACATAGGAAGAGCTGATTTTTACTTTGGAGATGTTTAAAACAATTGACCTGAGTATTTATGGTTTTAAAAACAATCTTGCATAAACCCATTTAAATGTAATAGTTAATTAGCATAGTTTTAGGGAAAAACACCAAATTTTACTGAAATATTCTTAAATGTGAGAAAGCATGGGTTTGAGTCTAATTTAATTCTATTCTCTACAGATCAAAAGGTCAGCTAAAAACTACATTCAAACCATTATGTAATGAAATCTTTTTACTCAACACTAAGCTGCTTAACATTGCTACTTAGATTTTGAACCATAATAATAGTATTGTAGATAAATATTAAAACTTTGTTAAACATTTATTTTTATTAATTAAATTAGTATACTTCTCAAGAGGATTTAAAATAGTTTATACACTAAAAGAACATTAGTTAGGAGGATGCACTCTATTTTTAAATATTTTTATTTTCTGCACTTTTTAGAAGATTAGAGGTTGTTTGTTGCAAAGGTAAAGCTGTTGAAATGGCTCCAAGCAACGCAAGAGCGCTTATTGGAAAATCAACTGAAAATGAACAGTTGTAGAATAGTTCCGCAAGTACCTATTAAAAGTGGTAACAGAACACCAACTGTCAAGAAACATTAGAAAAACCATTTGGTTTTCAAAATAAAATTTCCACCGTGAAAATCACGAATCTTTCAATGATTGAAACGGTTTTGAATTTCAAATGACAGTTTTCATCATTCTTGAAACTTTCAAAAATAGTTTTGAAATCAAAGCAATAACGGGTTAGTTCAGGCTCTAAAAAATCTACAAATTAGTTGACATAATTCTTGAAGTATTTCTAAAGTATATTTGTAGTTACAGTAGCAGTTTCCATGAATCTGTATTGAGTTTTCAGATCACGTCTTCAGAAAAACCCTCCAGATAGAGATTCCCAGATCCAAATACTTTTGTTGGGAGATGATTTTTATTTTTTGATTATGTGATCCTAACAAACTCTTTGAAGAAACTTCCAAATCTTCGCCTATTGTTTAGACAAGATTGAACTGTGTTCGGGAATATAGCTAACGGCAATGTTGCCTTGCTCCACAATCCCACCATTGCAACATAAAGTTGCTTCTACGCTGCAATGCTACAAAACACTGCAGTAAAACAAAATAGTTGAAGAAACAAAGTTGGAATTAGGATACATATTTGAATTAAGTCAATTTTCTAGGATGAGCACCATCTCCTCTAGTCTTGCTTTTAAAGACAAAATGTCTTTAAATTCTTAAATATTACTTGTCCCTTATGAAGTTTTAATTCTTGTTAACCAAATTAGTTTCGCTGGTCGAACTATTAAGACTTTAGGTCTCTTAGTTATTAAAGGGTTTTGAATGAATTACCACTTATTAATAACTCTTAGTGCTGGTCACTGATTTTTAATTTTAACTAACCACTAGCTTTCGTTAAATTCTTGCTCAAAAGTTAATATTGGTTTTCTAGTTTACAATCTTTAAGTATAGACAAACCAAGCAATACATTTTATATAGGATTTGAAATATAATACTCGATTTATGGGGTTTTCATGGTAATATGTTACATTTAGTGACTCCTCAGCTACATTACGTTTCACTGATTACTTGATGTAACGTAGGTTCCAAGCGACACCACATCGCAATGTTTGTGTCCTGCACTGAACCTCGGTTCTATGTTACCTGTGATTTGACGCTCACTCTTTCATTGTAGTTACATCACATACAAATGTAGTATCGAACTTTATGTAATAAAATATTAATGATTGGGGCTTGTGCTTTATTATTTAAGGAAACACTCCCTGACCTTCGTAAGTTAATTTTTAGAGGGAAAAACTTAAATTTGCAGCTTGTGAAAATGCAAACAACTTAATCGGAGGTTAGTTAACCAGCTGGTTAGCAGGCAATTGAAAAAACGGCCCTGGTTAGCAGCTGGTTAACTAACCACCGGTTAAGTTGTTTACAGTCTGCAATGTTTACATTTTCACGCAACGTTTAAAGTACTTCAATGAATTATTTGAAGATCATTCATGCAATAAAGGTATAGTTTTACCATTTTTATTTAATTTAACATGTACACATTATGCTAATATAGATAAATATAAGATCTAACACCAAAATACAAAATCAAAACAGACAAAGTAAAACGTAACCTAAAAATATCCAGTTTTCCTATTGGTTGGAGCTCTGTCCTAATTTTAACCGCCGGTTAAGGCTGAATTGAAAAACGGCCCTATGTCTACTAAAATTTAAATTAACTATCAATGATTAGGGAGTGGAGGGTATTTGAATTTAAATTCGCTGATTTAAATTATAGAAATATATTGAAGAAATTTATGAGACAAACAGTATAAATGCAATAGAATAATTAAAATCTAAGTACATAAAAAAATAAAATGTTTAAAATCATTGTTATTTTACATATAGTACATTTAAACAGTTTGAAATAATATTTAAAACATTCAAAGAAATCTACTTCTTAACGATAAACATAGCAGTCTAGGAGTAATATCAAAATTGTGTGTTCTTGGTTTAAAATATTAAAGCAAAAGTTTTAAGATAATTCTAGGAAGAAATATGCATATAAGTAATTGTAACAAATTAATTGCACTTAAAATAACATTAAACTATTAATTATTTCTAATAACTAATAAGAGAATGATAGAGAGAGACATATTGAAAGAAAGAGAAAGACACATTGCAAACATAAATTTGTGAATTACGTCTTAGTGTTGGTAAGACGTGTGATACTAACAAAACAAGTACTCCTGCCTCATAAGTTGGCATTTGAAGGACCCAAAATATCCTATAAGGGCTCATAAAACTGACTCAACTTTATTCCCAAATCTACAAATTTGGGCTAACCATACTTTGGCCATTTGGCCCTTTAAGACTTTTATCTGGTACTCAAGGAAAGCCAACTTTAGTGGCGCAGGGTGTTGTGATCTGCTAATTTACTTAGCATGTTATAAGATTTATGATGATGATAAACATTATTAAACCCCATACCTTCTAAAATGAAAACATTATTTTAGTCACTGATTTAAATTAACATGATGACCAACCGTTTATGAGATTATTAAAACCAACCTGTTGGCACATTTTCTTGGCAAGATAAATTTTCTTTATTGCATTGTACTAAATAAGACTAGTAGTTTACATCGTATCAGGACTAATGGCTTTTAAAAAATTTTATAACATACAAAAACTACAATATACTACAAATATCTCATTTTAAAAAATTTTCTTTATTTTTACACTTAAAAATACCTTAAATGCTATAGATTCAAGAAAATATTGTTACCTAAGAACTAAGCGCATGAAGAGCACGAAATGGCACATTAAGTCTAAGTGTGATATCTTACAAAGGCACTAAGTGATGGGGGATCAGTCATTTTGACAGCGGTTAAGCTTGGAGTCCTTCTTCCTCCTCACCGTAGTCTGCTTCATCCTCGGGGATAAGTTTCGTTTGAGGGCAGCGTAGACACCTTTAAACAAAAACCGATCATTAAAAACTATTTACAACTTTTTAATTCACAATTAGAAGCTTGAAATCAAATTGTTGATGTGTAGATTATGTTGAGTGAATAGAGCTTAAAGTTTATTGACTATTTAATTCTTATTTAAATTCTAATTAAACCTTGTAGTTGGTTGTTTAGTTTAATTCTTTGTGTAATGTAACTTGTAACTTTGAGGCCAGCCGGATTCCTGACCATTCATTAAGGCCTGACTTAACAGTCATGGATACCATATTTGTTGTTTGCTCCTATTATCATCATCATCATCTTTAAGTTGAAAACGTGATCCATGCACCAGGATTGTAGGAAACACTTTGAAGCCCAATCTTCCAACCCACAAGGAAGTTTTTTAAATACTTTTTTACTGGAGATCCAACGGCTAGTTTTTACCAAAGAAAACCCTCTTCAATACTTGAATGTAATAAATAATCACAAAGCTATTTTTTCATCTCAGTTTTAAGCTAAATTGAGAAAATCATCGATTACTCCGAAAAGTGACTAACATCTGAGTAAATAGTGGTGGGAGTAAATATGACTTCAAGCAGTGACCAATACGTTTGTCAAAAAATCCTAGAATTGCTAGTCTAAAAATAATCTGCACCTCTTTTGTACACATAAGAACAAAATGTTATACGGAACTGAATAGTTTTGAAACAGTTTTGTTAAAAGAATACACATATTAATTTGTTATTGCAATTAAATAAAATAATAAGTAGGCCTATGGTTTTCAGTGTGTGAAGCACTCAACAAAAACACTAACCTGCTCTCGTTGATTCCGTACTTGATACACTTGTCTCCCACGCACTCGCAGCAACCGTCGTGGAACCAGCGGAAACTGGCGGCTCCCATCGACTGACAAGCGGCTGTGCACTTGTTCAGCGACATGCACTGTGACATGTAAGCCACAGAACAATTCAGTGTCAGCACATCTTTGATCGGGGCTACCTCCTGCTCAACGCTCTCTGCAAACAAAACAACACAGCTGTAGCCTGTTATGAGAACTAAACTTAAATACTTAGTGGTTATAATCAAATCTAAAGCTTTAAAAACTTTAGCTCTAAAAAAAGAAAGTAAGGTAGCAATATTAGTTTTTTATAGTGATGGGTTGAATCTGAAAATTTATCAAATCGAATTTAGCCTTTTCAAATATTGAATCCCGAATTCGGAGCCGAATTTTAATTTACACTACTGTGTACACTGTATTAAATATAAATGCAAAGAGTTTTCTGTCTGAAAATAAATTATTTCAAGGCCACAACTTCTATTGTGAACAATATAATATGTATTATCTTAAAAATAATAACATAATTTAATTATCTGATATTAAATTTAAAAATTGATTAATTGTGTCCCGTATCCAAAATTCTGCTCCTGCACTGTTCTACTTAAAATGAACAATCAGTAATGTCACATAATACTGGTAGCAGCGTGGTATGTGAACCACCTAGTCTTACGCGCAAACTAGCATAAATAACACACTGACAGCGAGGTGAAAGATACTGATTGAAGTAGTTTTGATTGATTGGCTTCTAGCGTTTAGTTTGTTAGGTTAAATTCTGACGTGCATACTGATAAAGAAGCATTTTGCTGATGTTGTAACAAAAAATTGGATTGGTTAATTCAACTTGCTTTAAACTACTTTCCATAAAAATTTAGATTGCAACAATTACATTATATTTAATATTTATTGCTGCGAGAACCACTGGCGAATGGCGATGCGATCGGCGCCATATTGTTTGTCTGACAAGAGACAGGCGACACACCTGCGCGAAGCGGCGTCACGTGATCGCTCATGTTTGATGTGATAAATCGAGAATCGAAACTCGAGCTATCGATTCACGATAACTTCTTGGCGGTAACAGATGGCATGGGCATGTCGGAACTAGTCGATAGTCAAAGGTTGAATGATACTTGTCTACTTGCCCAATAAGCAATTATTAAGGCATATCGCTCACTCTGCATTTCTAAAGCCGCGAATCACGGTTTATTTTACTGAGATTGATGAGAATCAATACCGCCGGCGTCTTTATGTATCAGCATAGGCCCTTTCGACTTTTTGAGTACCGTTATCGGTTCAAGCAAGAACAGAGTCAATTCAATAGAAATTTGACATGAACCGACCGAATCTCAATTAAATTTTACAAATTCGGTAGATCGGGATTTGAATTCTACCCATCACTAGTTTTTTATTTACCCAGTTGCAACACCTGTTTTCAAATTTAAATACCTTGTATTAACAGTTTTACACCTGCGGATCCTACGGTTTTAACCGAGGCTTCGGGCGGATATATATTTTGCATTGACTTTGTCAGTGCTCTCCTTACTTCAATTTTAACAGTAACTGTAGAATCGTACATACTATTTACACTGAAACACACAGGAACATTTTTTGTCCCTCTCGGCTTTGCGGGCCTATGGTACAACGTCGGTTGCCACTGGCGAAGTTAGGGGGTGCATCGATTTGCCTTACTCTGGCCATTCCAAGTTCTGTTTATGTACTTCACCAGTAACGTGCCTACCCTACAGTGGGAAATGTACAGACGTTAACCTGTGACCCGTGAGAAAGAGTGTCACGAAAACCATTCTGTGTGGAAATAATACATACAGCGAATCAAAATTATAGAAAGAAGAGATTACTTAGAAAGAAGAGAAGATGGTTACTTAGTGAACCATAATTAGATAATTTTGTTCACTATACCCACAACTCAAGTAAAATTTGAAAAAAAAATGTTTCCCACATGGTTTTCCAAATTAAAACAGTTGGTCTAGTCTAATTTTATACCTGGACAATTTATCAATTGAATTTAAGTTCACACTAGAGATGACTATCACAACCAATCATTAAACACGATACTGTCAGCAATACTTAAACTTGTACAAATAAACACTCACGAGTCTGTATTTAAATTCTTTTTCCAGCTGAGGCTTGAACATGGAGATGTCGAAGTCGACCGGGAAGGTGAATGTGAGCCAGCGTTCGTGAGGGTCTCGCTCAGCTGTCAAGACTTGAAACAGGTTTGGAATAGCTTCCGGCAGATCCGCAACTTGACTGTCTGTACTCAACCGATTCGAAGAATAGTTTGGTTTTGGACACATGTCTGCAAAAATTAAAAATCCTATTAGAATATTATGCAAATAAAGTTTTGTTTAACTCAGTAAAACTAAATTCTTTATTTGTTCAAAAGTTATTTTTTATGAAATAAAACATACCATCAGGATTTTGTTTATTTGAAAGAACTAAGTTACCATGTATAACCAAGTGACCATTTTGTTTTTTTTTGTTGTATAATGCTACAAGACAAAAATAATTTTCAAATATGTGGTTGTTTTCAATATTGTAACATAACAAACTCTCGTAAAAAAAAGTGATGAGTAAAACAACGAATGTTTTTATTGTGAGTTTTGAGTAATTAATACAAGTAAACACTGACCAACACACGAACAGCACTCCGTGTACAGATAGCTGAGACAGTTGGAGCACTCCTTGCAACAAGAACAGTTTTTCAGATCACACTTGCAGGACTGAGTGATCATACACTTGCTGACCACACTGGCACACACAGCTTCGTTGCAACTCTCCACCGTCTGACTGAGCAGTAGTGCACACAGTGCCACAACAGTGGATCCCATCAGCAACAGTCGCAACATCTTTTAATCTCACCTGTAAAACAACTTACTTTGAAAAAGAGAGAACAATTGTTTAAACATACCTTTTGTGTATATCAGTATTTTTGACCTTGGTTTTAAAAAAAAAAAACCTGATGTGATTTGGGCAGATTGTTCTAGGCCTGTGTCTGTTTAAATTGTTTACAGCGGTAGTTGACTTCATTGTAATCTTAGAATGTATCCAAGAACCTGAAAACTTTAAGATTGAATCATCTAGACCCTACTCAATGCACATGCCACAACCAAGGATACAATTGGAATTTGTAAGGACAGCTTCGGGATAAGAAACAGACCTTGGCAACATTTCCAAAATTTACGGAAAGGCCTAAGGGATTCACCACTATTGTCAAGTGATTTTTGGGTAGCTAACTGCATAGCCTAGGCCTTGGATTGACTTCTCAAGTGAAGAATTGTCCAGAAGCTACAAATTCAGCCCATATCAATAACTCTATCTCATAAACTGAATGTTATAAATAGCTTAGAGCTTAATAATATTGATTGCTTGATTGAAATAACTGTAACAAACTACTCACAGGTAACTTGCAGTGCAGTGGAAGTTCGGCCAGCGATTTTAGTCGAGCCTTTGTTATTAAAATAAAAATAAATTCTTGAAGGAATGGTGGAATGGCGTAAGAAGCCGAAAGGCGATAATCGAGTACTGACAACTGAAATGCACAGAGTATATTTCCTGACATGCAAAGACATTCACGAGAATGGACGAGGAGAAGTAGCAAGTCAGAAGTAGTAGAAGAATACAAGAATAAAATTTGAAGCGCATAGAGGTAGTTAGGAAGAAGCGTCAAAGAGGAATTAACGTCAATACACGTGATGATGAGAGTGACCATAGTGTATCGAGTGGGACTTTCCAGTCTCTATGATTCCCATTGGTCTTCAAGGAGACCTAGGCCCAAGTCACAGTCTCCTTTATACTGGGTCACTTAAACGGGTGGCTGAAGCCACCACTTGTGCGTCGGGTTGCCAAAGCCTACTAATATTCGTGCGTCGCACTAAAAAGTTATTACCTTATTTATTTATTTATTCACGGTTTACACCAATTTACAGTAGTTTTACATGTTTTGATATGAAATACGTTATATGAAAAATAAATTACTAATATAACAGAGAGTTTGGCCAAAATGGCTAAAGAGAACTATAACTTAGATAACAAAAATAATAAATATATATAAATTAACTAACGGCCATACAATACTAAAACATGAGAAAAACGTAAACATAGAGTGCTGAAAAACTGAGCATTTTGGGGTGACTTGCTATACCCCGTACAATGAGGTTACCACCTACACACACAAGCGGATCTGCGCGAATATACGTCACAAAGGCACAACGGAAACCTGCCTTGGAGACTACGCCACACTGTATGCAGGTATGCTGGTGCACAAAGCACCAGCAGTGACCCTTTAAAGGCATCACACACACTAAACGCAACCACTTTCACCACGAAGAGATTCCAGAGAAAGTAAAACCTGCTTAAGTGCTCGGAGACTGCAGTTGAAGAGGTCAATCTGGTAGCAGATGGAATTGCCAAGTCTATGTAGCCGAGGCAAGGTGCTTTGGTAGGAGAAGTTGTTGTCAGCATGTCGTCGGCCAAACAGCTGAATGCTCCTTGTACCCAAATGACCAGGAACACGCAGATCAATCAGACCGATGAGTTCAGGAGAGTCGATCAGACCATTGATGATCTTGTATAAGAATATTACATAGGCCCATTTTCGTCTAGTTCCCAGTGAGTCTAGAGACAACATGGAGGCTAATGCTTGGATTGGAGCTGTTCGATAGCCAAAGCCGAGTTTTCAGTTTTGCGCCGATGGTGCGCAGGAAACGAATTTGCAGTTTCTCAATGCGATCTATGTGAATCTTCAGGTATGGAGACCAAACAACTGAGCCATACTCCAGAATAGGCCTGACGAGAGTAATAAAAAACGTGCGCAAAGCTTGAACACTTAGTCCACTTCTGGATGTCCGAAGTATGAAGCCTAAGGTCTTAGATGCACGGTTACAGACTAAATTGATGTGTTCGTCGAAAATGAGGTCTTTTGCCAGCCATACTCCGAGATCTCTCACATTGTCTTTCCATGGAATTAGGTTACTGTTTATGGCGTAAGGGCACAATATAGGAGCGCCGGTTCGATGAAAAGTAACGACAGCACACTTTGAGATGTTTAGGCTAATGCAGTTACGCTCACACCAACGTTCAATCTGATGCAATGAGTCCTGTAGGACAACACAGTCATCTAGAGATGAAATGGAACCGTAAACTTTGATGTCATCCGCAAACAATAGGCATTTAGCCTTGATGGAATCCACTATGTCATTGATGTAGATGTTGAATAGAAAGGGGAATAACAAGGAGCCTTGAGGGACACCGGATTTGGCTATGAAAGGACTGGACGACGAGCCGGCAAACTTCACCACCAGGGAACGGTCTTGGAGGTACGAGCTTAACCAGTTGAGCAGTGGACCCTCCACTCCGTATCCTCTCAGCTTGACTATCAAGTGAGCATGAATGACGGTATTGAAAGCCTTGGAGTAGTCAAGGTAAATACGATCCAATTGTATTCTAGACGAGAAAGATTGAAGAATGTCATTTTGGAACAACGCCAAGTTTGTAATAGTTGACTTGCCAGGTAAAAAACCATGCTGATGCTGGGAGAATATTTGTTTGAATTTGAACTTTACTTTATCCAGAAATAGGCTTTCGTAGATCTTAGCCAGTGCAGGTTGAATTGTAATTAGGCGGTAGTTCTTCACATCCGTCTTGCTTCCAGACATAATTATGTATAGGCACAACAAAGCCAGTTTTCAGTTTTGTAGGAAACATGTCAGAATTCATGCACTCATTGAAAAATATAGATAACTGAGAAGCCAATAGTGTCGCACAGTGCTTTAATACAATGGGGGGGGGGATGTTGTTCGGGCCTGTGCCCTTGGATGCGTCCAAACTCGAGAGCTTTCTTTCTACTTCACCAGAGGCAAAGGATAAGGTAGAGATAATCTGGTTCGTATTGAAGTTGAACTCTGGAGATGAAGCTGTAGGGCCTCGGTACACTGTGGCGAAGAAATCTGCAAACATATTACATATTTCTTCAGAAGATGAGGAAGAACGACCATTCAATGAGAAGGTGGTGGAAGAGGCAGGATCCTTTTTCAGACCATCAACGAAACTCCAGAAAGTCCTAGGGTTCGAAGTAATAGAATCATTGATGTGGATCATGTATCGTTGATGACAATGCTCAGTCAGTGTCTTGCACCTATTCCGGATTCGACTGAATTCTTCATAGTCTCTAGGGAGGAGAGAAGTTTTATATCTATTATGTAGAAGCTTCTTGAGAAATACCAAGGCCCTCAACTCCTTGGAAAACCAACTTGGGAAATTGCGCTTTCCAATTCGCTTGAAAGGAGTGTGAGATAGTACTATATTGCCAAGGGAGCACAGGTAGGACTTAAAGGTTTCCTGCACGGGTGCCACACTGAAGTGGACAACTCCAAGCTTCCGTTGGATCTCCTGAGATACCATCTGGATATAACATCTACGGAAGTCATGGACATACATAGTATTTTGGTCCACACAACCCGGATCGGTATTAAGTACCAATGTGACAGGGGGATGGTGGTCTTCCGGCGGGAGAAGTGGATCTATAGAAGACTCAACAACGTAATCAGGCTCTGAGCAGAAGATTAGGTCAAGAAGCACACCACGAGAATTAAAGCAATTGTTGATTTGATGAAGGTTGCACATAGAGGCGAGGTCTAAAAGGTATTGAGACGCCAGACAGCTAGGTACAGGGGAGATACACGACCAATCAGTATTGGGTAAATTGAAATCTCCACAAATCAGGATCTGGTTGAAATTTTTGCCTGTGGAAGTTATTTCGGTGACAGCTTCGCAGAAATATGAGTACGCTGAGGCTGGTTGTTGGGGAGGGATATACACTGCGCACAGAAGGGTTTGTCGAGACCCAGTCTTCAAGGATACAAATAGGCATTCACATTCTCGATATGATGAGAAAATTTGGTACGAAGACAGACTTGATATAACGGCAATGAGAACCCCCACCCCCGCCACTGCGTTTGGGTCTCAGTACAACGGTCTTTCCTCTAGGTCGTATAGTCCGAAAAACCGAGTTCAGGGGTAATTAAACTCTCTGACAAATTTGACAAATTAGTGAATAATATTAGGACGGTGAATAATATTACCTTCTTCTTTGTCTGTGACTGACCAGGGTCAGATTGACAGCGTAAAATGCGATTTAACAAAACTATCTACATATATACAAACATACAAGATGGTGGGACGATACGCTTTATCTCAGTGTTGTGTGCCGGGCATTATCAAAAAACTCCTTGAGAGAGTAGAACGGGTTGGCCAATAGCATATCTCTCACTTTAGCTTTGAAGGCCTTCACTTCCAGGTTCCGTATCGGCTCATGAAGGGCGTTGAAGAGGCTGATCCCTATTGCTGGAAAGCTGTCTCGCGTTCTTGACAGGCGATACCTGTTAGTGGTCAGTGCAGTTGCACTCCTGATGTTGTGGCTGTGGACCTCTCTGAGCATAACTTTCGGCCCGGGTTTCATTCGCGGCGTTGTTATAGCCTCTTTTTATGCTGGCCACCCCCGTGGTTCGGAACTCACGTTAAGCGGTTGGTCCATTTCTTTTGCGACGCAATCTGGGGAACAGTCGGCCCTAGTCTGTTACAAGACTACACCTATCCATCCATTAAAATATTCATCACCCTCCTTTTTATGGGTTATCTCCCATATTCATCTTAAAATATAAGAAAGTTCATATCTAGGTATACAAGATACCAAGGCAGGATTCTTAAATTGTATTGTCACGAAACCTAGGAAAAAAATCCGAAACTCAACTTAAACTAATTTTTGATAATATCCCAAAAGTCATAAAAATATTTTTAAAAGTACATTGCGCTGTGGGGAAATCCCGAATCCGCAACCAAAGATGCTCAGTCCTAAAAGCTGTCATTAATGTGATAGTGGACCCTCTTACTAAAGTCGTAAACAAATGTCTCAAAGGCGGTGTCTTTCCTAGGGTATTGAAAACTGCCCGTACAATACCGGTTTTTAAGAAGGGTGATACTGCACTTGTATCAAACTTCCGTCCGATATCGATTTTGCCTATTTTTTCAAAGGTCATAGAGTCGATTATGAAACTTCAGCTAATGGCCTATTTTGAGGAGAATGATCTACTAACAGATGCGCAGCATGGTTTCAGGGCTGGTCGCTCCACCTCCTCTGCTCTCCTTAGTTTAGTAAAATCTATATCGGATGCGTTTGAAAATAGAGACTCTGTAATGCTCTACTTATGTGACTTAAGTAAAGCCTTTGATGTGGTGTCTCACGAAATTCTCCTGTCAAAGCTAAAGAGATATGGTGTGAAGGGCGCTGTGTTTGACAGTATTGAAAACTTTCTCGCTGATAGAAATCAGATGGTGTCGGTCTGCGGTGCCTCTTCTAAGACCAAACACATTGCGCACGGTGTCCCTCAGGGATCAGTCCTCGGCCCGTTGTTGTTCACTCTAATGATCAATGATCTGCAGCTAAACGGAAGAACTCTACTGTTTGCAGATGACACCACCCTGTTGACTACAGGGAGCGATTGCTGGGTTGCTCCAGCTGAAGACCGACGCTGACAGCATCCTTGAGTGGGCCAAGGTGTGGTTTGCGGCAAACAGGCTCAAATTAAACGAAGAAAAGACACAGTCGCTGATGTGCACACTTAACAAAAAATTAGATGAGGAGGATCCTGCAGTCAAACTTCTTGGCTTCTGGATTGACCCGAAGTTAAGTTGGTCTTACCACGTCTCCCAGGTATGTGTCAAACTGTCACGAGTATTACATCTCTTCAGAAAACTAAGATCTGTCCTACCTAAACAATACTTGAAGACTCTATACCATGCACTGTTCCACAGTCATGTTATGTATGGATTAGTAGCGTGGGGCCACTCACCAGCTACCCAGGATGTTTTAGTTTTACAAAAGGCTGCTGTGAGAATTATATCCCACTCCAAATACCTCGACCATTGCAGGCCTCTTTTCAAAGAGATGGAAATTCTCACGGTCATAGGTCAATATGTGTACAACATCTTAAGTTTGCTCAGGGACAACATCAACAACTTTACCAAAAGGGATGAGCTACACAGTCATGGGACACGTCGTGCCAGGGACTTGGATTTTCCACGCTGCCGACTAAGCCTAAACCTTAAGTCTTATCCCTGCTCCGCCATAAAGATTTATAACTCACTGCCAACGGAAGTGAAAAACTTAGATGCGGCGATGTTTAAACGGAAACTTAAGGTTTACCTATTAAAAAGACCTCTCTAATCTTTAAAAGAGCTAGAGGAGGAGCCACTGTTTGGAGTCTGCTAACCTCCGCCTTTCTGATAGGCTATCAAAAGTTAAAAACTGTTTCCCTGAAACAGGTAAAAGATTTTATAATTCTCTTCGCCCATCAGTGAAAGACCTCAGCTCCAGGAGGTTCAGAGTGGTACTGCACAAGTGGCTGATCGAACATCCTTATTATACATTCGAAGAGTACATAGAAGAGGCCCAAAGTCTTGTTGTGTAGATGTCAAGGCCAAAAAGATTTTTTTATGACGCCATCCATGCTGGTATAGCCAGTCACAGATGAAGAATCCAAGTAAGTATCCAAGTAAGTGAATAAACGTCCCTCTGTATAGTGCTGAAGCCTGGTGAGTGGTTTGTAAACTATTTGAACTAGATTGACTCAAAGCTTGTGAATTTCACCGCTAGGTAGCATGGCAATTCACATTTTTTGGTTTTGGGCTCTCGTCTTGACGTCTTCTGCTGTACTGCTCAGTGCTCTCAGCTGACATCCACTATTGTGTGGATAAATACTAAACAATAACAAGACACCGAATAACAAAAAACGCGGATGAACAAAACGGGGTAGTGCAAGGGGAAGTGGGAAGTTGTAGTGAAAAGTAAAACCTTAAAGTTAACGAGATCTGTAATATCGAGTTTTATAGCTTATTGATACTTAGCACTTTGTATTCAAAGCCCTCCTCCAACGCAAAGTTTAAAGACGACTGTCTAGGCCTAACCAATCAGTGAGTAAATAAATAGATCGGCCATTATCTGGTGACCTGGTTCATTATTACTTATTACCTTATTACCGCTACTGCGTCTTTGACCAACTACTCAGGCATATCTAGTCTTTACGGTTTACAATGGATGAGGAAGACGAAATTTTAGTAAATTACTTCTTAGATCAGCTGCAACATGTTAACCCTATAGGTAGGTAAACAATTTGCCTTAACCTTCCAGAGGTCGCATCATGGAGGTTACCTCCGGGTGTATCTGTGTTCTTTAATCAAATCGCCTAGACAAGAGCAAAAACCTGTGAATCCGTGTACCTTTCAGCTTTCTTTCTTGGAACAGGATAAAATATAATTTAGCTACTTACAGCTTCGATTTAGTTAGTTTTTAACTGTTCATATTAGAGCCTGGAGGTAACTTCCATGATGCGCCTCCTCGCGTTACGGAGCAACCCGGAGTTAACCTCCGTGTGCGACTCTGCTTGTAGCAGGTGAATTCATCTCATTATTCTTTTTAGTTTAATAGTTTCCTAGTTTCATTTCACCAATTGCTTTTAATTCTAAAAAATGATGATACAAATGCCATATTGTAAGAACAACGATGTTTTGCCATTTTCACCAAGGTTTTAACCCACCTGGAAGTAACCTCCGGGTGCGCCCCCTCACGTTTTAAAAATCCATGCGCCCTCTGGAAGGTTAATATTGTTGTTTAAACTAGCTGAGTACTAACAACAACAACATTAGGAGTACTTAACAACAGTAGGACTGTTTTAGTCTAAAACGTCTAATCCTACCTGTAAAACTGACCTTTGTTCCGATGGTAGCAGTGGCGGCTGTAGGTATATCTGGCTAGGGGTTGAAATTTATCTGGGAACTATAGGCACTTATGCCTATGTTAAAATCATAAAATGCCACTACAAATATCAAATATGAATTGGTCTCCACTACTAGTAGTTAACTTTAATTTTTAGCTTTCAAGGTTTTTACTGCAGTTAAAAATAACCATCACAATATTAGTACATTTGTAACTTAAAACTGAGAACAAAATTTACTAGATTTAATTAAATGTATAAGAGCTTGTTTGTTTAATAAGTTCCCAAGTCTTTCTGAATCTGCACTTTATGGTAGGCATCCTGTTGAGCGCTTTTTAAGCTCCATCAAAATGTAAAATGCACCACGCAGAGTGACCTTCAAAACTAATAACCCCCTTTGAGTTCTACAGTTGCTAATAATTTGATGACCTCAAAGCCCCCTCACATACGGTCGAACATGCTGGCGAACGGCTAGTTAGCTAGCACGGTCCTAGCAGCTCGTCTAGCATGTTCGACCGTGTGTGTGCTCCAATGTATAACATGCACGGAATGCTTATTCACTATGTAAATACATGATACAGCATAGTGTATTTGTTGTCTGTGACTTTTACAATAATTTCAATTTTTTCTCTGCGTTGTTAGCATATAAGTTAAAATTTATTTCTACACCGATTAATTTAGTACATCAAATATATCCATTTCTAAATTCTTTGTTGACTTTTATTGTCTATCCTTTAAACTGCTCGTCCTATGAGGAGAGGATGTACTACTGGACTCGGAACCTCTAAAAGCTAACATTTGTTTTACTTGGTCCCTTGTTTTATTTAGTGTTTCTAGATTTGATACACTTTTGATTGATCTCACATTATAAATAATTGTACAACTTGATTACAGATACAGAACCAAATTTAGATGACAACCAAGTGGCAGCAGAATCAAATCACCCAGAACAATCCTCTCATAATCAACCAATGGATGATCAACAATCTGAAACAGAGCCAGTGTCATTGCATTCTGTAAGTTCTCCTAGCCAATTTTGATTCCAGGTCATTGGTTCTCAATTCCAGTTCATCAAATACAAATTTAGTTAACCCCACAAATATAATTGAAGTTGAAAATTAGGCTACAGCAATTTTTTTATTCCCGGTATCTGACATGTCTTATCAGGATTGGCTAAAATCCTACATATTTCTATTCTTGTCAGTTTTATGATTCATCTGTCAAACTTAATGCACGGTCCGTCCATTTAAGCATCCATCTGAGTAGCTCTTACCCCTTTCTTTTTTTGAATGGACTCGCACACCCATCCCAGCAGTGTACAACTGCTTAGGTAGCACTTAAGTCGTACTTTTATTCCAGTTTGGAATCGATCTTTAATGCTCAATTCTAAAATTTATCCCCGGTTCTTGACTACAGGCTCAATTCTTGATTCTGTAATGAACCGAAATCGGAATTGAAAAAGTTGTTGCAAGACAAAGTTGTAATATTTTTAGTACACTAGTTTCTAAACCATGTGCACTCCTTAACCTTACTAAGCTTGAGCTTGATTTGTTGAACAATTTTCTCTTCCAGTGTTCCTGAAAGAGTTATTGTGGCCCTGCTCCAGGAGTATACCTGACCATAGAGCATGCTCAGTTAGGGATCAAACCCACAAATTGCGGGAGGATAAGGCCCATGTCCTCATAAGATATTAAATAGACTAAAATATGGTATTTACCTCCGTCGATCTGTCTTTTGATTTTAGTCTGATTACTTGCTGGGTTGACTAACCCTTGTCAAATCCTCTTCATTTCAGCCGTAGGCTTCGTCATTGTCACATTGAAGATACACACACACACGAACATAATTACAATTAAACACGAACTGTACAGTTTTTTACAATTTACACGGCCGAAACGACTGGAGCGGTGAGTTGTGTTATCTAACCCCCTCCTCCTCACCCTCCCATCACTGCTCTTATCATTAGCTGATTCTGGCTGTCTCGTCCTTTGTAGGAAAGTGTGAAACGATTGTGTTCGTATTTTAATTTATCATTGAGCAGATTGGGATCGTTTCTATTTTTGTATATCTCAAATGATTCCAGTGAATTCAGCATGTTACCTTTCGCAGTAATGGAGTATTTGCAGGCTTTCTTCGATATGTTTCAGAGAGTGGTTAGTGTCCAAAAGATGTTGGGCTTATTATCTCGACTTGCTTTACACCTGGGGTCAGGAACGTTCTCAACGTAACTAGTCCTAAAGGACCTTCCTGTCTGTCCTATGTATGCCCCTGGGCAGTCAGCACAATTGATCTTGTAGACCCCTGCGTTGTCCCACTTGTCATTTGTACAAGACGTGTCATTTGTACAAATGACAAGTGGGACAACGTTGAGCACGTTGAGGTTAACATAATCTGTATTTGGCTAGTTTAGGTTTGTTACTTATTCAAAGGTAAAAACACCTCCTTCCTTAACAAAAATGAAATGTTAACTTGAGTGATTTATGTGTGGACAGTACTTGGGCCAAGAGCTGGAGCAGGTGCGAGGGCGCACAATGTTGGACGAGGGCTCCGTCGTTACTTTGGACCTGCTGCAGTGTCAGTCTCGGCTCCGGTAGACATCGTGCTCATGCCCGGCCAGATCCTGCCCCTCACCGTGTTTGACATTCCCACCATCAACATGCTGCGCAACTGCATCCGCAACGACCGCACCTTCGGCGTCCTAGCCAAGTGGTACGTTGCTCAGGGTGTTTTGTTTGGTGAATTACCAATAGGGCTACCGATCCTGTGATCCTGGGGTTGGCCCGCTGGTTGGGTCATATTCTAGGATTTGCAAGTCAATATAAGAAAAAAAAACCTGAATTTTATTTTAAAAATCTTTTTTTGTCTTTGGGGATTTTACGTTTTTCTTAAGAACATGATCTGAGTTATGAAGTATTTAAACTTTAAATAACCATTTATATTGATTTCTATTGAACAACACTTTTGGTTCCAGGACTGAATCAAGAAAACGACAGATGAGTAACATCGGAACGACGGCAGAGATCTACGAATATTTACCAGAAGATGGCGGAGAAGGATTTCGAGTCAAAGCAAAGGCTCGTCAGAGGTTCAAACTTGTTGACTCAAAGAGAATGTAAGTCGTTAATGAATTTTTTATCTTCCAAGTAGGATTGGATTACTGGCTAGTAATAATTAAACCCACAAGTTTTGAAAAATTGTCTGCTGCTGAGGATTTTAAAACATTGAGTTTTAACATGTTAATATTGAGATTATTTATTGATTCCAGGACAGGCAGTCGTTGGCGAGCAAGGGTGTGTATTTTACCTGAAGTGCGATTACCACATCCTCTTGCTTTAGTCAAGATACACTCTCTCGACAAACACAGGACCTCCACAGTAAACCGTCAGAGGTAGTTATTTAATCACAATAATAACATGTTTAGCCAAGAAAAGTTTTATTTATTATGTTTGTAATTTGATGGAACGTTGGAATGCTTTTTTTCATTGATACTTGTATCGCCTTTTTCATTCATTCAAGTTTATGTAAACAAGGAGATTTTTACTTGACTTATGATCAGTTACGTTGAAAATGTCTGACGTAGCAAGTTTGTTATGAGACTTAAGCTCATTAAACTCTTTACAGTTTTCGAATACATTAGAGTCCCGCTAATCCAAAACCCGTTAATCCAAAAATCCGCCTAATCCAAACACTGTTAGGGGAAAAATTTATAAAATTGTTGAGTTAGTAAAATAAATAAAACTAGTTTTCCAAGTTATGTCATACTGTATGTGTTAAATAATAAACCAGCACTCATAATGACGCACTATACACGCAGGTATGCGCTCAAAAACTAGCTTTGAACAAAACTCACTGACAGTATGACGTGGTGAGTCATCCCTACTGTTGTCTACCTGGAATTTCAGGCCTGGGCACGGAGATTGGGGTAGAAAGGTCAGTGTCCTGGTGTTACGCAGGTAAGCCCTACTGCCTCAGCCATCCGTATACTGCCCGCGTTACGTTCATTCCGCGCTGTTTATTATTGCAGAGTATTACAGGATTAAAATACATAATTTCTTACATTTATGTATAAAATATTAGTACCTTAAAGTCAATATATGACCTTATAAGGTCAATACATAATAATGCACCAATATATGCCAAAAATCTGCCTAATCGGAATTTTTGCGCTAATCCGAACAGTGTCCGGTTCGGTAATCCCAATTAGTTCAGATTAGCGGGACTCTAGTGTACATCTATTGTTGAGTTGTGAGTATTCTGTATTATGAAGTATTAACATTAGAATTGTGTGATTAGGTTTAAAAGACTGGATGCTGCAGTTACCGCTTGGCCAGCATTTGTCTATGATCAGTACGATTCAGATTTGCTCGTCAAAAATGTTAAGAAAGAACTCAACAACAGTCTGCTTCAAGGTGAGGAATGTCTGAATGATGATTTTACAAATGTTTTTTTCAGTTTTAGTTTAACTTTAAAGCTCAGATCCACACTTAGCAATTATTATACTTTTTTAAGACCTTTTATCTATAGTTTAATATAGTTTCATTTTGACGGTCAATTACCTTGTTATTCAACCTTTAAACAGAAGGTATGTACACTAGTAAGTGTACATAGTATCACTATTACTTTTATTAGTGTGACTTTAATTGGCAAAAGTAGTCCACAGGTTTCAATTGAAGAAATTTCAGTACTTTTAACTTTGACTCTTACAGCCGCATACCACCTATTTTTTGTCATTGGTTACTTTATTCATTATTCTTGAAATTGCAGTTCCAAAGAAAAAGGCAAAGGATTCGGGTGTAAAGGTAGTCGTACCTGAAGACCCCAGTGAGTTGTCGTTCTGGGTTGCTCAGAACCTGCCGATGAAGGAAGAAGACCGACTTCAAATTCTCAAGTTTAACTCTCCGATCCCGAGGCTACGCTGGGAACTCGGAGCCCTGCGCAAGGTTAGTTGTTAAACCATACGTTATTTATGCTGTTTAGTATTTTGTTGTAAAAATATTTCAAACTGCAAATTTCTAATTTTTTACGAACAGATTTAATTTGTTCATGTTTTTTGTATTCTTCCAAAAAATACAAATTTCATAAAAATATAAGCAGAGAAAGGCAAAGTTCCAGTGTTGTTTTAGACAATACCACGTTTCGTTCTCAATTTCAGCTTTTCAGTATTGCTGTCGAAGTACGAGGGCTATCCAGAAAGTAAGTTACGCTGGTTACCTTATGGGCGAAGCTAGCGGCCATCTTGATATGTGGTTGTTCCCCAGTTCAGTCTGCATCTAGCCGATCAACTCTCAGGTCTGTGTCAGATTTTTACGTTACAGTGTCGCTTGGAAATGTCTTTGTCAATTGAAAATCCTGGAGCTGTAAAATGCGCAGTAATAAGGTTTTAGCTGCAAAAAAACTGTAAACCGATTGAAATCTATCGGCAGCTTTGTGAAGTGTACGGGGACAATACCATCACTGAAAGTGGAGGCGCCAATGAAGCATGCGGAAAAATTAATGAAATCACAAAAATCAGCGAATGGGTTAACGTTTCTGGACCACTACCACAAATATGGCGATTCACTACTTAATCGGATTGTTACTGGTGATGAAACATGGTTGAAACATGTTAACTGTGAGATGAAATTGCAGTCAATGCAGTGGGGACACACAAATTTCCCTCAGAAACAAAAAAAGTGCATGCAAACGGTGTCGATAAGGAAGATTATGGTGACCGTACGAGTGGGAGTTGTTTCCTCATCCACCATACAGTCCGGATCTTGCACCAAGCGACTACCATTTGTTCCCAACGATGAAAAAGTGGCTGGCAACACACAGCGTTCTGACGATGATGAATGGCTGCAGGAAGAAGTAACAAAAGGGTTGAAGGAACCGCGGAAATTTGTATGACGAAGAAATTTTAAAGCTCGCCCATCGGTATGATAATTGCCTAAATTTGTATGGTGATTATGTAGAAAAGTAGTATTTTAGTGCGGCTTTCAAATGTATATAATAAAAATCTTTTCCTATACTCCGTAGAATTTTTATTCCAAAACGTAATTTACTTTCTGGATAGCCCTCGTAATTAGAAGATTAAACTGACTAGCTTATAGATGAAGTGATTGAAAAAAACAATTGAGCTTCTTAGCCTTTTGTTTTATAAAGAGTAACTCCTTTTAAAGTAACTTAACTAATTTTTAACTTCACAAGGGAGCAATTTTTAAACTTTGACACGATATAGTAATTTAGTTACAAAAGTCCTTGAACAATCGGTTTCTTGGAAGTTTTAGATTTTATAGAGACTATATTGTAACTTCGTAAGGATTTTAAGAATCAATCATTTATAAGTAGCCTATATTCAGAAGTTGCGTTGAAGAGTTCTCTTCACTCTTCTACTCTACCTAAGTTTGTTATCTTGCTGTATGTTTGCAGTGGAAACAAGTGCTGTGTTGCCAGGACTGTCGCACAGTGGTGGGCTCCTGCACGGAGATGTTCTGCATGACGACAGAGGGAGTACAGAGTACTTACGTGAACCCTGGTGGCTACCTGCACGAGACTCTCACACTATACAAAGTGATTAATATCTTCTCCGTCGGCCCTCCTCCGACAGAGTTCAGCTGGTTTCCTGGGTCAGTGCTTTTCACAAGATAAATTCCATAGAAAAAAAGCTCTTGTGATTATTCAAGTGTGATTTCAGTGGAGATAATTTAATTTTTATAGCTGGGAAATAAGGTCTAAAGAGAAGCATGCTGACTGCCTTTAATGGAAATAATGTCTGTTCTATGTTGTGAAATATTGGAGGAGGTCCATTTTCAATAGAAGCAGGGCAATATAGTATAATCTCAAGAAGGATGTTAGCCATTAGTAGTAGCACTGGATGGTTAGACACATTAAATAAATCCAGTTTCAATACTATTGATCAATGTTAAATATAAATTCCTTTGTATTTACAGCCTGTAGACCTTGTGGGTGGAGAGGGTGGAGAAAATGTGATGGAGTAGATATCTGATTATCCGAACTCAATCAATTGAGCCTCCGGTTAACTCCTGGCTAGTGTTGGAAAAAAAATTATGCTTAATACATATACACGACTCATACTGTACGCACTTGCCACCTGCATCTGGCAAGTATTGTCTCTCTATCGATGGCTGCTACGTCGAGCCAACATCACTCATAAGTTTGTGTAAAACTCCTTTTGCTCGGTTTTGACAGTCTAATGAGGTTTGGTACTGTCTTGCTTGGTTGTTTGTATACTCCAGGTGCACATTCGCTTTTGACCTACTTTTACTGTATTTCATTGTTTTACAGGGTAGGTTATGTTGCATTTTGTGTGTCTGTGCTGGAATGTCAGGAAAAAAAATAGTTGTTGTTTCTTTTTTAGGTACAATACTCATTACAATATAAAAATGTGTTTAAATTGTTCATTTTACTTTTAATATTGTAATAAATGTCACTTTTTTTACCGCTTTTCCTGGTAGTAGCACTCAACCTCCGTATTATCCGAGTGTTTTCGTATCCGAGGTGGTCTTGGTCCCAATTACCTAGTATAATCAAGATTCTACTGTATTTACATCCCAATGATAATTTCGTGACAGTTATCACAACCTCTGGGGAGTCTTGATATTTCCATTGGGGCCACTTAAAAACATTACATTATTTACAAAAAGCTATTTACACTCGACATCAAAAACACTCAATTAGTGTTTTTAATTGTTCAACTACTAGGCTCATTCATGTTGTATATGAATAAACAATGCATTCTCGTAATTGGTTTCAGGTACGCTTGGTTGATAAGCAAGTGCAAACACTGTGGCCAGCACATCGGCTGGGAGTTTAGAGCCACCAACTCCAAATTGAAGCCGGCAAAGTTCTGGGGCATCTGTCGTCGGTCCATCTCTCTCAAGTGGGGTGACGGTACCTTCAACGAACACGAAGATATTAACCCAGAAGTTAACTTTCCATAGGCGCTATATTTCTCTCCCTATTTAGAAGTTTGTTATTTGTTGAGAGTGATTTATTTTAAAGTTAGTACCCTTATTTGTACATAATTTTATGTTGAGGTTATCCAACAGGGTAAAGAATACTTGTTGCCAAATTGACAAAAAAGCGAAGTTTGGACTAAGAATTCATTTCTATTATTTATTTGAAAACCTTAACCAATGTTTTTGCATGTTCATGAGTAGTAGGCTTAATCAATATCGAACATCCAATCTCTGTCAGGCGCGGTTTTTCGGTAGGTATCGGCTTCACTCTTCTGTGCATACAACAATAGATTGTAAAACCATGTATAAGGAAAAAACCCAGAGTTTTTATTTTCCCCGTGAGTGGTCGCGTCACTGTTTCAATTCACTCTACAGCCTCAGACTCCTAGGTATTTGCATTGCTCACATCTTGAGTAATCTTTATTTCAAGGTTTAGAATAGAATAAGGTAGACGATGCAATTTTCTTGTCATTTTCTTCTCTTGTCAACAAAGTGTTTTATCTCCATGGATGATACGACATAATTTTTGTCAATTTAAAAAGTAGTATAAGTTGATAGCATTGTGTGGCAAATCAGACTGTGGTTCCTACCTGTCGTATGCGTAATCCTAGGGCAAGCACCCTTTGATATAATATTATTTATTATTTGAAATATTATTTAACTCATGGTCTCTTTAAGTTATAAATTATTTTTTGTATTAAAGTTGGTAACCACCAATAATGTTGTATTACGGTAATTTGTTTACTGCAATTACAAAGTTTCCCATCTGCACCCGACGCAGTAATAGGGTGGATAAAGTACCACTTGTTTTTAACTAAGTCTTGACTCAAAAGTTTTAAAATTCAGTTTGAACTTACTCAGTATATCTATGCAATACATGTTAAGCTTACATTATTGGCTAGCAGTTAATATAGTACTAGTAAAAACTATCTACAAATACTCATAATAATCTTTGTAGCTGTGCATTTAAATTTGAAGTAGCTCAGAGTAATTTAAAACTGAACTGATGGAAATGTGATTGAAACGGAAAGACTGCTTTTGACTAAGAAATTTAATTGCTTAGAAGCAAAATTCTTGAAATTTCTTCTTAGAAGTAGAACAACTTGGTGTGTAGACAATAGCAGTTTTCATGTGCATATTTTATAACCTGTTTTGATCTATCATTGAGCTTGGATCTTATTGATCAATTAATTGGATGTGGAAGTTAAATTGCATTAGTAATATAAACATAATTTAAAATTACTTATTTAGATTTTTACAGTGATTTATAGTTAGTTTCAGTAGTAATTTACCTCAAATACAGACCTTTCAGAGATCATGTCCCTCTGAAATACCTTTCCACCAATCCCATCTTGTACCCTTTAAATCCCATCTTGGCAAAAACCTTCTTTTTATTACACTTTCGTCAAAATCCTAGCCCTTAATTGTTCCATTTTTAAAACATTTCCAAATAATTTGGGGAATTTTAATTTTGTTGGGAACTTTTCAACGCAAAATCTCAAGTTGGATCCCAAAAACTTTTATTTGAACATTCTTGGTACAACAGCTTTGAGATCCTTTTTATTATGATATTTTACATATGTCATGGAGGACATGAAAACAATAGTTCTGCGTAAGAAATGGTTTTATGTCAAATATGATACATCATTGTCCAGAAATGAATCTATCTATGCTTTAATATTAAGTGACTTAATAATACTTTCAAAACTTCTGAAATTTGTTTTATGTCTAATATTGGTGATTACTGAACCCAAAATATACCTAACAGTAACATGGTCAATTTGTATTAGAGGTCAACTAGATACAAGCTCAGTAAATATTTGTTTTATTAATAACTAGTTTAATTACAAAACATATAAAAGTATAAGTGTATCAGTACATTATCTAAAATAATTGTTATGATGTTTTCTAAGGATAGAAATGTGTAAAATTATTATTATTGTTTCTTTAACTATTTGAAAAAAGTGTATTTTATCTATTTTGTGCAGTATTTCTAAATATGTAAATTATATTAATAGTTCTGAAATGAAGGAGTATTTTTTAAACCTTATAAAGTTTTATAAATATATATATAGCAGGAATTTGACTATTTTCAAATACAGGTAAAACATTTGGCCATGTTAAGACTTCATTTAAGAAATTGCAATTTTAAGTCAAGGAGGTCATGGTTGATGTTTTTGTGGCTTTGTAAACTACAGAAATAACAAAGCTCAACAGCTTGAAACTGAATGTATTGAATTCCTGCATAGCTTTAAAACTTTCAAATCCCAGAGGCCCTTGGTACTTTCAAATTTTAAAGACCCTGTAACTATTAAAAAAGCCTGTGTAAGTAAAGTCTTATCAATGACAGGTTACAGCCCTAATAAGTCCAGTATTCGGGTAATCAGATAATAAAACCTAAATTGCTTTATCTCAAAAATATATTCAAATTGATTTAATTCCTCATATACAGTTTTACAATTAATACAAGTTTGTTGAACACAATAAAGCTTCTCAGAAGGTGATTTGCCAAGTGTATTTAAAACTAAAATTTACAACGGTTCACAAATTATATTTAACATAATTAAATTACATAACTATAACTACAATCACTGCTACAAATTAATAAACATAAAGGGAGGAAATTTAGGACCTCTAAGGCAAATGCCTGATTAGAGGTTCCGTTTAATTCAACTTAAATTTTTCTTGAGTGGTCAGAAGTTTAAAAAAAAAATATAATTCTTTACTTGTCTTTCTAAACGTAGTGCTGTATGATTTTATTAATGAATAGTGCACTTTTATTCCTACAACTAAAACCTAATCTAAGAAACATGAAAAATCTGGACGATTTCACATTTTTTCCAAGCTCACCCCTCTGGACCAAGGCATCCACGCGTTCCTGGGTTGGACACCAACACAACACTGCCTTCATATAAAAGTATAAAACAAAGACAGCCGGCTTTTCGCCAGCCCGTACTAGACATGAACAACCAAGGATCAAGGAAGCGAGTATATAAAACTTTGTTGCAAAGAAAAGGAAAGAGGAAACCGCAAACTAATCAACTTCACAATTTTGACACTTAGACATGCACACAATACATCAAATAATCATTCATCCTCCCAAGCATAATTTATATTGATACGTTCAGAACTAAAAATTAGATACAATTTTGATGTTGTTTCAGTTTTGAATAATGTGACACTAACTTGCATTGATATTTTACAGACACTGAATATCTGCGTTGAAAAAATGTAAGTTTTCCCTTACTCTTTTTTCATAAGAATTATTATGTCTGCACTGACCCAAATAGTTTTTTCTGGCAGTGTAAAATCACTTTCAATATAGATACTCAAATTTGTAAGTTTAGTAGTGCAATTTAACGTCATTTGTAAAAAGAGTGTTTCACACCAAACGGTCCTGGTCCAATTCCCAACATTGTAGTAAAACTTGCTCACGATGGCCACTCCCCGTGGTTCGGAAGTCACGTTTCGATTACGAATCGATTACCCCAGAAAAAGTTGCTCAAAACATGCTCTTGTAGTCCCCAGTTTCGGATACTATTTTTTGGTGTAGAGATTAGACAAGTTGTTTTCCACGTTCTCAAAGGTTGTCTCTAGGTTTGTATAACCTGGTTTTATAAAACATCTGAAGCCAAAATTAGCAAACAAAATGTTAAAGTTGGCTAAAAATAGGCAGTTTTAAAAGTGTAATGTATTTTTTCACAAACGGGTTTTGCCTTTTTCGTATATAAGAAACATAGTACCACTCCTACCCTATCTTATAAACCTGCATTTGTACGTTTCTGTTTGTAAACGGCGTCGGAAACAGGGGACTACAAAACCATGTATTGCCACTTTTTGAGTGAGTGGAGCAATGTTGGAATATCGCTATTGTTATTTCTCGATTGGCAAGGTCGGTGACACGCCAATCAAAGAACTCTTCAAAGAACTGAGCTAGACAAGACAACCCTACTATAGCCGATGTTTTTGAAACAAAAGATAAACTTGGATTTCCACCTACTCCTCGTCTACGGAAGAGAAATAATAAATACTCCACTATTTTAGTGGTAAACATGGGTTCTTGCTTGGTTGACTAATTCTCTTAAACCGTTGGTCTATTTCCATTGGGTCGTTGGGCTATTAAATAATTACCCAATCTGGGGAACAGTCGGCCCCAGTTTGTAACACGACCACTTCACAATACTTCATCTCATATTCACCTTAAAATACCCTCCAGGAGGGGTCGGTGTCTCTAGTAAAGTATACTTATTGAGAACGACTTCCCCAAAGTACTATAAGTACTGTGAGGACAAATTAAACCCACCATTTAACTCTTACATTAAAATTGACGAGACATTTGTCCTCCTGGTGTAATGAGATGTAGCGTATACAGTATGCTGTATACAGGGTGAGACTGCAGTGAGAAAGTGATGGACAGGAGGTGAGGTCAGCTGATTTCCCCCAGGTGCAGTTCCAGCACCCGTCACTACTGAAATCTCTCTACTTTCCAACCGTTCGGGTATTCCTTATACACTACCAGCTAACAAGCTAGTGTCTAGTTAACAGACAGTATGGTTTTCGATACAGCAACACGGCTAAAGAAAAGAACAAAAAAGTTAGAACTATAAAAAAAATGTTAAAAAATCAAGAGTTTGAAGATTTGTTTAAACAAGTTTATTTTTAGAAATATATATTTTAATTACTACACAATACGGACAACATTCGAATATAACACAATAATATCTTGACCAAGGAACTGACCATTAACGTCACTTGCTTAGAAGTGTGCTTAGTAAATCAAGGATGTGATCTTTTGAGTCCCTCTAAAGCTGTTGACAGAAAATATAAGGCTAGGTCATTTTAATGACCTTTTAGTTAAAACAATGTAAATGGTACTGAGGTTAAACTAAATACGTCAAATGATATCTCTAATGAAAGAGCATGATTCACTGAGTGTTCTTAGACCAAAACGAACAATATATCACAATTAGAACCTGAGATATGACAGACAAAGCTAAGAAAACATGGGAAAAGGCCTTTTGAGTATAACCTGAGAAGGGCGAAAGTTGCGATTTTGATGTGATAATAGATGTATGCATAAATGTGTTCATCGGCGTACTTGACTGACTGCCGTTAGATTTTCATCAAGTCTCTTTGTATCATACGGTAGAGAACTACAGTTTTCCTTTAGAAAAAAATCAAAACGTGTTCGGGGGTCAGGACCGTGCTCATTTCATAACTCAGGACTGGTAATCTCAACAATGCTGACGCAGGAATATCTCATTTTTCCAAAGGAAATTCACTAATAAAATAGCCAAGAGAGACAAGCGCCGAGAATTAGTTCATGAGTTCATTGATATGTCACCTAGGTTAGCTTAAGACGGAAAAAGTTGCAAACATTCTTTTTCCGTAATTTTGTTGGTTTTTCCAAGTGGTTTACCAGAATTGAAATTGTTATTTTTCCTCTTTCCGATGGATATGTGTGGTGGCGCGCCGCTTTTTATATTGTGTGCGGTGAATAAAAAATGACCGGTGGAAGATAGGGTGGATCAGTTTCCGGCTCTATATACTGCACGTACATTCGATTATCATTTTATGAGTTTTTACAGGTTTAATTTTAATTTCAGTGACGGCCGCGCTGCTATCGCGTATTTACTGACTGAGGTGAATCGGCAAAGCAGATTTACTTTGGTTTGATTTTGTTTGTGTGACATACTTTTTACTGGTTTGAAAATCATCGAAATTAATAACGTGGCAGCATCCTTTTAGAATTAAAACTTGTTAGAATATAAAGAGGGTCGAATAGCAGTGAGATTAAAGTGTTATTGTGGACTTTTCCATATTGTTTAACGAACAAACACGACGCTTCAGGGTCTGGAATCGACACCGTTTCTAGGTGAAAAGTAACTTAAATCTCAACACAAATTATCAGGAAATGAGATTGCCTAAAAGTAATTCGCGTAAGCTGACCAGTTTTATACCACCAAACAACCATAAGATTTGTGTTTTGTGTTGTTGTTTTAGCCTATAAAATTATTTACTTTGTTTGAAGCTTGTTGTTGACGAGTTATATTGTGATAGTGAAACAAAAAGAGGATGCAAGGTGAAGAAAGGATCTTTTGTTTCACTAACGATGGAAAAATGTCCGCAATAACAGTTTAACTTCTGACAATTATTTAATTTTAAAAAAACAGCTAGCGTAAAAGCAATGCGATAAACGGTGCATGTATAAAGACGCTAAGAAACTCAACAACAATTAGGAAACCAAACACGTTTACGGCCGTGACAGCGATTCGTCGACTGACTGGCTGGCTGGCTGGGACCATGGACGACCACCACATACGTCTATTGAATTGGTTAATTGTAACGGTAGAGTAACTAATACCTATTTATGTTTTCTATGAATAAGTTTTGTTTATCAAATTAGTTAAAATTACACAAGACTTCAGAAAGTTCTCTAAGACGATGAATCCGATAACTCATCATAAGCCTAAGCTGATCCTTTGTTAGGAAAAACTTACTCATTCCCTTAACAAGAATTTGCACTTCCATTGCTAAAATGAATGGGCGTTATTAGTGTTCTGTTGATTAGAGTAATTACATTTGATAGCAACTTCAGGCGAACATTATACCCACGTGTTCTTTTTGTTCACCAACGATGGAAATGTCGCAATAATATTTCAACCTGACAAAATTTCTGACGTCACTAAATCACCATGATCATTTTCTGAGATGCCGACCACTCACATGAGGCGTATTTTAAGGCAAATATGTGGTGAAGGATGCGATGGCTGAGTTAAGTGAAGTGTAGTCTTGTTACTTAACTAAGGTCGACTCTGTTTAGAATAGGTAATTAATTAATAGCCTAATGATTTAAATTGAAAATACAAGGGACCAACGCTTAACGTGACTACCGAACCACGCAGGTGATACCATATTCAAATGATGGTGGAGCGACGGTATCAACGATAGCCCACTATATCATCTGAGCTGCTTAACTATATCATCCTCAGTCCTGACCTCCATGGAAGCTGACAGCAGGACCACGCCACGAGACCCAGAAACAAGCTCCAGAAAAGATCCCTCGCGTAGTCTTAATACCAAACTCTCCTACATGTATAAGTTAATCTGTTCGAAATTTTTCGAAGCCACCTTCGATATGGAATCATATTTTGGGTGGCCATGTCTGGAGAATGTCAAACACATTCTAACTCTTCAGAAGTGGACAGTAATTTGGTTTACGCTGGCGTAGGAAGCCGCAGAGTTTCACAGACCTTCGTATCCCCTCTTCAGGTGAAAAACTAAAACATAACACAGCAGCCAGAATGAGCTAGCCTAAAGTAGTCAGCGTAGCTGACCAGTCAAACTTACCAAACAACATGTAGTTGTTAAGTCAAACAACAAATTAAATCTTAGAATTCAGAATAGCCTAGGAGAAAAAACAAAAACTACAATATTACAAACACAAGCCACACTAAGCAGGTAAACAAGTCACCGGAGTACTTCAACACTAATCACAAACACGTCCACTACTGAACGAGCTCACCCTGACTGACTGGTTGGCCGGTGACAGGCCAATCACACACACTAGCTGCAGGTTGTGCCGCTAACTGAAACAGAGAAACACAAAGTGCCCTCATTTATGCACAAGCCAATGGAGACTACGAGAGTTAAGTTCTCTGTGGCCTGTTTTGCGTCCTTACTACGCTATGAGTTTTTTAGTTGTTTCTGTTGAAAAAATTTACTTGACTATTATGGTTGTCCCTACCTTAAGTTCATTTTTAATGAGCGGTGTTTCGAGGCCTTATTCTTCAACTGAAGCTTGACTGATTACGGTCTGCTAATTTATGTATGAGGCCTCGATTATTTTCCTTTAAAGAAGTGAGGTTCCTGATGTATTATACTAGCTCATTCCAGTTCATTGCGTGATTTTCAGACCAACAATAAAATCTTGACCAAGGAACTGACCATTAACGTCACTTGCTTAGAAGTGTGCTTAGTAAATCAAGGATGTGATCTTTTGAGTCCCTCTAAAGATAAGCTGTTGACAGAAAATATAAGGCTAGGTCATTTGAATGACTTTTTAGTTAAAACAAATGTAAATGGTACTGGAGGTTAAACTATTAACTAAATACGTCGAATGATATCTCTAATGAAAGAGCATGATTCACTGAGTGTTCTTAGACCAAAACGAACAATATATCACAATTAGAACCTGAGATATGACAGGACAAAGCTAAGAAAACATGGGAAAAGGCCTTTTGAGTATAACAGAGAGGGCGAAAGTTAAGCGATTTATGATGTATGCAGATGATTAAAAATTAACAAAATGGCGATAGAATTGTATAAAATTTGTGTTTAAAGAAATTAAAAAAGTTTAAAATGATTTTAGCATATTAAAAAATGTATTGACTGCATAGAAATATTACACTGATACAATGCCAATGCTAATAAACTAGTTTGTACTGACTGCCGTTAGATTTTCATCAAGTCTTTTAATATGTGAAATTACAGTTTAGAAAAATCAAAACGTGTTCGGGGGTCAGGACCGTTGCTCATTTCATAGCTCAGGACTGGGTCTCACAATGCTGACGGCAGGAATATTTCAATTTTTAAAGGAAATTCACTAATAAAAATAGCCAAGAGAGAGACAAGCGCCTAGAATTAGTTCCGAGAGTTCATTGACATGTCACCTAGGTTAGCTTAAGACGGAAAAGTTGCAAACATTCTTTTTTCCGTAATTTGTTGATTAAATGGTATATTTTTAAGTTGAATGGTGGAATCATAATTAATTTTATTTGCCCCTTTGGATTTGAAATGACAAAAAATGTAGGTTGTTACCTCCAACAGTAATCCAAAAAGTTGAAGAATGGTAACAAATGTGTTGCATGTTTCGAAGACGATGAAGATATAGTTTTAGATTACTGACGGAGGTACAACCTACATTTTTTGTTGAATAGTGGAACAAAATTTCTCCTATAAAACCAATGCTACCAACTGAAATTTAAATGCAGTGAAGAACAACTTGAAAGGGATTAGCACAGCGCCAAACCGACGAGCACCTACATTCTAGGAATTCCTAGCAAGCATCTTGACGTTTTACATTCCTTGTGAACTCAAGTCAAATATAGATACAGAAACGCATATTTTCAAACACATTGAGAATATTCTCACAATTTAGCGTATATCATACTTAGTGGTATCATTTGGCCTGTTTGTAAACGTTTATGGTTCGTTGCTTCAATTTTCTACATTATTTATTTTATTTATACAGGTTAACACAATATTTATAATATAATAAATAAATTGAACAATTATTGCCATACAGTTGGATTGGACTTAAGTTTTATCATGAGTCAGGATTTATTAGGAAAGTCTCAGCACTGACTAAGCCTAAATCACCGAACTGTTCACCAAACATTTGCTTAAGGGGTTTAACGTCTTTATATGGTCTCGTATAAGAGAATTTCTCTGATATGTAACCAGGATTTTGGGGGGTATAAGATCGTAAGGTGCTTTTTGAGCGTTTGTCGCAAATCAACCAATAACCATCACATAAGCAAACCAGGTCGGCGCTTTTCGGTGTTTGGTTACCTTGCGGCCAAACAAATTCAAGAATTGGGTAGAATCTTATAATTATATTTATTTTACAAAATGGTATTAATTAATAATATCGTTTGTGTGCTTTGGGAATAGTATTATTTGCTTGCTGTAGAGTTGAACAAGTCTTCCACTATAATAAATCCTCATTATATATACAGGGTCATCGAAAAAGGTGTACGGGACTTGAAAAGTTAAATAAAAATGTTGATATAATTGGTTGAATTTTGAGTTTTACATCAAAATACTCGGCAAATCTTAAATGTTTTGTGTAATTGAAAAAGTTTCAATGTGAGCCGTTTTGGGGCCGTTGCACGACAGACATCTAGCCGATAGTCAACCTCCGCCAGGTGTTTTGGAGCATTTCAGGAGTCACCGTTGAAATGGCTACATTGATTCTTCTTCTTATCACTAAATCACTATCTGTTCCCTCAAGTTGAAGAAATTGAGGGAAAGGGCATTAATGTCATTTTCCACAGGATGAAACTCCATGTCACTACAGTATAATCGTCCAAGAAGCTCTCAACAACAGATTTCCTAATCGTTGGATTGGGAGGAATGGTCCTGTTTTGTGGCCACCTAAGAGTATTGATTTGACGCCTTTAGATTTCTTTTGGGGTTACATTTAAAACTTAGTTTATGCTGAGAAAATACGTGATCTACAGCACCTGAGAAGAAGAATCAACGTAGCCAATTCAACGGTGACTCCTGAAATGTTCCAAAACACCTGGTGGGAGGTTGACTATCGGCTAGATGTCTGTTGTGCAATAGGGGGAGATCACATTGAAACCTTTTAAATACATTTACAAAATTTAAGATTTTCCGTGTCTTTTGATGTAAAAATCCAAATTCTACCAATTATATTAAAATTTTTATTTCACTTTCAAATCCCGTACACCTTTTTCGATGACCCTGTATTATATCTCATAACGGGTAAGGGGGGGGGGTCATGACTCAAACCCCTCCTTTGTTACGCCCCTTAAGTACATTTCTCAGCCAAATTTCCCATGGACTGTTTAATAACAGTTTACGCATAAGCTCACGAAGTTTTCGTCTTTTTGGTTCTAGTACATAGGCAAAGGGAGTTAAAATTTCGATATCGCTGCAAACACATTACATATCACACTTTTAGCCAACTAACTATCGCGTACTTAACAACCTCACATTTAACGCTGGAACCTAGTTTCAAGATGATAACGTTCACAAACTATAAATCCGCCAAATAGTTCACAGTCAGCACGGATGTCAGCCACTCTAATTGCCTCAGTCCAGCCCGTGACCGAACTGTTGCCTTGAATACTCTGCTCGGCGGTCGACAGATTTTATTCGACATTTTTGCCGGTGACCGCAGCCATTCGACACAACACCGGTTACTTATTCAGGCGCCCGTCGCCCGCGTTTTTTATCATCACTGTTGATTTCCTCCTAGCCCAACTTCATATGCGGTCCGCCATTTTGTTGGCCGTTTTTCCAAGTGGTTTACCAGAATTGAAATTGTTATTTTTGCCTCGGTTTCCGATGGATATGTGTGGTGGCGCGCCGCTATTTTTATATTGTGTGCGGTGAATAAAAAATGACCGGTGGAAGATAGGGTGGCGGATCAGTTTCCGGCTCTATATACTCGCACGTACATTCGATTATCATTTTATGAGTTTTTTACAGGTTTAATTTTAATTTCAGTGACGGCCGCGCTGCTATCGCGTATTTACTGACTGAGGTGAATCGGCAAAGCAGATTTTACTTTGGTTTGATTTTGTTTGTGTGACAATATTATCTTTTTACTGGTTTGAAAATCATCGAAATTAATAACGTAACGTGTTAGACCTTTAGTTTTAGAATTAAAACTTGTTAGAATATAAAGAGGGTCGAATAGCAGTGAGATTTAAGTATTATTACGGACTTTTCCATAGTTTTTAACGAACAAGAACACGACGCTTCAGGGTCTGGAATCTGATCCCGGTTTTAGGTGAAAAGTAACTTAAATCTCAACACAAATTATCAGGAAATGAGATTGCCTAAAAGTAATTCGCGTAAGCTGACCAGTTACCCACCACCAAACAACCATAAGATTTGTTGCGTTGTGTTTTGTGTTTTAGTTTCTAAAAATTATTTACTTTGTTTGAAGTTTGTTGTTGACGATGGGAGGATTTCAGAAGTTGAACTATTATTGCGGACATTTTCCATTATTAGTGAAACAAAAAAGATCAATGCAAGGTGAAGAAAATAAAGGTGATCTTTTTGTTTCACTAACGATGGAAAATGTCCGCAATAATAGTTTAACTTCTGACAATTATTTAATTTTAAAACAACTAGCGTAAAAGCAATGCGATAAAATGCAGTATGCATAAAGACGCTAAGAAACAAACAACAATTAGGGAAACCAAACACGTTTACGGCCGTGACAGCTGCTCGTCGACTGACTGGCTGGCTGGCTGGGACCAGCGGACGACCAATCACATACGTTTATCAGACTGGCCAATTGTAACAGAGTAACGCAAAATACCTATTTATGTTTTGATGAATGAGTAAATTTTGTTTATCAAATTAGTTAAAATTATTAACAGACTTCAGAAAGTTCTCTTGACGATGAATCACGATAACTCATCATAAGCCTAAGCCGATCCTTTGTTAGGAGAAACTTACTCATTCCTCAAAACTGTACTGGCACTTCCATTAGCTAACATGAATGGGTGTTTTTGTGTGTTCTCTGTTGATAAAAGTAATTACATTTGATAGCATCTTCAAGTTAACACTGTACCCACGTGTTTTTATTGTTCACCAACGATGGAAAACACCCGTAATTATATTTCAACCACAGACATTCTTCCACCTTCAACAAGCTTCAAGAACAAGAAGTAGTCATTTTAGACACAAACTCTAGCGAAGTTCAGATCGAAATTGTTTCAAGAGCCACTTTCGATATGGAATCATATTTTGGGGTGGCTCATCTCGGGAGAATGTCAAACCCATTCTAACTCTTCAGAAGTGGACAGTACGAATTTTGGCTGGATCGAAGCTAAAGAGATGCAAAGCTGCGTGTACAGACCTTCGTATCCTTACCGTCCCCTCGATCTACATATTGGAGGTAGTCTTGCACACCAATTAAACTAGCGTCATGCAGAGCTGGCACCAATCACAACCACGACACTCGAAATTCCATCGATTTTAACCTACCGTACCACAGAATCACTCTTTTCTCCAAAAAGCCAAGCTATACGCAAGGACAAAACTTTTTAATCACCTGCCACGGCACACCAAGAAATGAAACCCGCTGCGCTAAAGAAGAGACTCCGGAGCTGGCTTCTAGGAACTACTTTGCAGCATATCCAAGGATTCTTCAGGCGAGCTAGTAAACATCCCGACTTTTGAAAAACTTTAAAATAAACTTTTCGTTTTAGGCCCTACCCCAAATTATATGACACCATTCTACGTTTAAAGCAGCTGTCGAATAAAGATATTTGTATTATGTTATTCAATATCACCATGAAGCTTGTTTCGCCTATGTATATTTTCTTCGCATGTTTTTATCATAGAAAAGGGGTTGAACAGATCAATGTCGATGATGAAAAAGAAAATCGCTCAATTCAGTAATGTTTTTTCTTGAGGGAAATTATGGTATACAAAACAGTGTATTTCTTCTACAGTTAAGTTAAGGCTGCATAGAAGAGGTATAAAGCATGCCGGCGGTTTGGAGTTCATAAAACGCTTCCTTTATAAACAGTTCTACTCGAAGTTTGAGACGCTGTTAAATTTTTCAGTCATTAGAGACTGTGTCAATTCCCTGTTTATTTGTCAACACAAGAAAATACTACCTAATCGTAGCACTCCTTGACGTAAAACTTTCAAACGCAGGCAAAAATATTCATGGCGCACGACTATTAAGGAGCAAACATTCAGGCGGGGAACGAAGCGGAGAAGAAAAACGCCCTTATCAAGACAATATGCAGGAGTAACAGTCAAATATCAAGATAGGGTAAGAATAGCAGTTACGCCCTTACTGCTGGGGGCGGAGAGAAGTTATGCCTTTTGGTGGCCGGGGGGATGGGAGGGGGAGAGCGCCACAAGTGCCCATAAAGCCGAGGCGGTCAAGACCCCCATCAATATTCAACTGCTCACCACCATAATACAGTTTATAGCGGGCCACACAATTTATGGGTGCCAGTTTACTGCTGCCCTTCTTTAATTCGAGTACATGACCGAGCCAAGAGCGCGTCTTGCGGGTGAGAGGGGGGAAGGGACGTGAAGACGGAATGGCGCTCATAACACCCCACCCCCTTGCCCTTGGAAGTGCTGTGTACACCAACATTTACACTACAACAACACTAGTCAGGCGTAAAAAAGATGCATTCATTTTAAATTTGTTATACAAAGAAATTATTACTTTTAATGATTTCTAACGCGTAGTTATGCATGTGTTCACTTAAAGGCTCGACAAAGGGAAGTGGCGTAGAAAAGGGGTTGGACCGCTTTCCCAAAAGCACTTTGTGATGCCCACACACCTAGGTTAAGAAACTAAACACGTTTACGGCCGTGACAGCTGCTCGTCGACTGACTGGCTGGCTGGCTGGGACCAGCGGACGACCAATCATACGTCTATCAGATCACAATTGTAACAGAGTAACGCAAAATACCTATTTATGTTTTGATGAATGAGTATTTGTTTATCAAATTAGTTAAAATTATTAACAGGACTTCAGAAAGTTCTCTTGACGATGAATCACGATAACTCATCATAAGCCTAAGCCGCTTGTTAGAAAAACTTACTCATTCCTCAAAACTCCATTTGCACTTCCATTAGCTAACATGAATAGTGTTTTTGTGTGTTCTCTGTTGATTAAAGTAATTACATTTGATAGCATATCTTCGTTAACACTGTACCCACGTGTTTTTATTGTTCACCAACGATGAAAACACCTGTAATTATATTTCAACCACAGACATTCTTCCACCTTCAACAAGCTTCAAGAACAAGAAGTAGTCATTTTAGACACAAACTTAGCGAAGTTCAGACTGAAATTGTTTCAAGAGTTACTGATATGGGAGCTGGCACCAATCACAACTACACACACGAAATCGATTTTAACCTACCGTACCACAGAATCACTCTCTTTCTCCAAAAGCCAAGCTATGCTCAAGGAAAAACTTTTTAATCACCGCCACGGCACACCAAGAAATGAAACCCGCTGTGCTACAGAAGAGACTCCGGAGCTGGCTTTAGGAACCATTGTACACTACACGATGAGTTCTTCAGGCGAGCTGTAAACATCCGACTTTGAAAAACTTTAAATGAACAATTCGTTTTATACCAAATTATATGACACCATTCTACGCTTAAAGCAGCTGTCGAATAAAGATATTTGTATGTTATTCAATATCACCATGAAGCTTGTTTCGCCTATGTATATTTTCTTCGCAAATTTTATCATAGAAAAGGGTTGAACAGATCATCATGATGAAAAGAAAATCGCTCAATTCAGTAATGTTTGTTCGTGAGGGAAATTATGTATACAAAACAGTGTATTTCTTCTCAAAGTTAAGGCTGCATAGAAGAGGTATGCATGCCGGCGGTTTGGAGTTCATAAAATTCCTTTATAAACAGTTCTACTCGAAGTTTGAGACGCTGTTAAATTTTTCAGTCATTAGAGACTGTGTCAATTCCCTGTTTATTTGTCAACACAAGAAAATACTACCTAATCGTAGCACTCCTTGAAGTAAAACTTTCAAACGCAGGCAAAAATATTCATGGCGCACGACTATTAAGGAGCAAACATTCAGGCGGGGAACGAAGCGAAGAAAACGCCCTTATCAAGACAATATGCAGGAGTAACAGTCAAATATCAAGATAGGTAAGAATAGCAGTTACGCCCTTACTGCTGGGGGCGGAGAGAAGTTATGCCTTTGGTGGCCGGGGATAGGAGGGGAGAGCGCCACAAGTGCCCATAAAGCCGAGGCGGTCAAGACCCCCATCATTCAACTGCTCACCACCATAATACAGTTTATAGCGCCACACATTTATGGGTGCCAGTTTACTGCTGCCCTTCTTAATTCGAGTACATGACCGAGCCAAGAGCGCGTCTTGCGGTGAGAGGGGAGGGGACGTGAAGATGGAATGGCGCTCATAACACCCCACCCCCTGCCCTTGGAAGTGCTGTGTACACCAACATTTACACTACAACAAAACTAGTCAGGTATAAAAATTCAAGTTTTAAATTGATTTTACAAAAATTATTACTTTTAATGATTTCTAACGCGTAGTTATGCATGTGTTCACTTACAGACTCGACAAAGGGAAGGGCGTAGAAAAGGATTTGACAGCTTTCCCAAAGATCACTTTGTATAACATAACAAAGCGTAACTTATCATAATTTTGGATTTAATATTAGCAAATTTACGAAGGAAATAGATATATCAATTTCTATCGTCAAGTAGAAGAAAACGTCGTAGAACAAAACTATAATTTGAGTTCCCAACATCTTCTGAATCAAAGGCAAAAATTGATGTAAACATGTCGGTCTATATAATTTTATATACGATAAACACACTCAAAAAGGGGGTTGCCACGGTCTGCTGATTGGAATTATTTTATTTTTAGTACACATGTTGAGTACGGTGCCATAAATTGTTATAGACCTTATTCAATTTAATTGGATCATACGTACAGTTTTTATAACATACCTTATGCTTTTAATTAATTTTCTCTTGAAGACGGAATTGGATTGAAATACCAAAACGTCGTGTTCTTCTTGTTCTCGAACGATAGAAAACTTCAGCAATGCTTTAAAAAATTAAAAATAAAGTTAAAATGAATGTAAAAAGTTGTACTGGTTTTAATTTTGTGTTTCTTTGTATTTTAAAACAAGTTTATCTGTTAAACAAGTTTTTGATACACGATAAACATTTACTATTTATTATCAAATGTCTGTTATCTATGCTTGGATGTTTAGACGTGGTACGTTTATAAATAAGCAATCACAAGTTAATGGTTTATTAGATATACCCGTTGTTACTTAAATGTCTAATGGAGTACATTAGCCATTTACTATAAATCGTCTAAATTATAGATCTAATGTTATGTATCGTAATGCTATCCAATTAGGTAGGCACAAATATAGATCGTAGTTAGCTATTAGTTGAAATTGCCAATACATCAGTATACGGTATTTAATGGTACCACTAACTCACAGTTCATGTCCAGGAATGTATAAAAAACTCTCGGAAAAATAAAACCGTAAAAGTCAGACTTATTGGACTTAAAACAGTTTGCTGATTGTTAAAAACAAGGAAGGGCCTAGACGAAAAAGCTGAGAGGCATTTTAGAAATTTTAAAGATAAAGTTCAGTGTGAAATTATAAAAAGCATTTTTGTAAACAAACAACAAAAACTAGTACTTTTGTGTGAAAAATCGATATTTCAGGCCTATGTTCAAGCTTTGTAGTGGATATAAACGAACAATGGAACAGTGTGATGCCGGAGCCAACAGTTCCGACTTAAAAATATTCATGTATATGAAACCAAAACCTGTTCAGGTAAAATTTTAACCTCATCCATGCTTGGGAAGTCAAGAGACTCCTACCATCTTATTGAGTATTGTGTAAATTAATACTTAAACAGAGTTTATATTTACGTAGAATACTGTATCTTTCAATGAAGAACCAAAAAATAAATTGAACTGGAAGGTGTCCCATCAGTAATGTGCAAATTTTTCAGTAGGTAGTTTGTAAAATATTTCTTTCTGGAATGTTAGGTAACTCTTTTATTTCATACATTAAGCCAATTCGTTATATTTTACATTTTTTACCGTTGTTAAGAAAAAATCAACAAACTGTCCCTCCCAGTTTCCTTTTGAATTTAATCCATATAAATGGCCAACTTAACAACTATGTGTTTAATTATCTCTCATTTAAGTCATCTGGAGAGTACAATAATGACGCCATTATATGTTTAAACGCACTAAGACATAAAAAACACGTGACGTACGTGAACAATCAGCTGAGTAGGAGGCTGCATTATGTGCCGGCCAGTGACGGTACAAGGGAAGCTACTCCAACAACAATGGACCTTTGACAGCTGATCTGTATAACATGTTTAACATCTGCTAACCCGTCACCGTCAGCTGATTGCCAGCATTAGCAGCACGTGAATATTTTATACGCTACTTACTAATATCATACACAAATTGAAATTACTCCGTACAAAGTCGCGGGCTCGCCCCCCGGGAGTGGGGACCGGAGAGCTGGTGTCCCCCAGGGATCTCACCCCGCACTCACCCCCTTGCCATTCTCACGGCTACATTGTACCCACACGTGACTTGACGCGGGGAGGATCTTGCGGAATTCTGATGAAAAGCTGAATACCTTTGTAAGGTAAATAGTTCGACGTTTCAGCGGTACGCTTTATTGAGTCCCATATCAGGTTAATAGTAACTTAGACTGGAACAAAACGTGTTCTTAACGTGGACACGGGCGTATCGAGCCTTCGGTTTCATATATATAATATTTTAATTTCTAAACGAACTTTCCCATGTAAGTGGAAACTTTGTGCCATCGTCATTTATGTATAGAGGTATTAACTAGATGCATAAGGTGTTGATACCAGAGTCATTGTGATGATTGAGGAATCCCTTATTGTTGAATAAAAACTCGTAATATTGGGTGGAGCAAAAAAATCGGACCGAGCCGTTTAAAATGGCTTTATTTCAAAGATAAACGTAGTTTGCATTATTTCTTTATTTTATCTTTGAAAATCAGCAAAATACCAAATGCTTTTCTTTATGTTACACTTAGTTTTAAAAATAACGTCACAAGATGGCAGTCGTTAGCGTCTTTGCATCTTTGAAGACGTTTCTTGAGGTTTTCTTCAGCTCGATAAATTTCACGTGGAATGGCCTCGTGCGAAATATTTGTTTGTGATCTCAGCCCAGGCAGATTTTGAGGACTTTGGGCACTTCATCTTTTAGGTAGACCCACGACAATAAATCACACATGCTCAAATCAGGGGACCGTGCTGGCCATCGCACATTATATAAAAAACACGTGTCCGAAGAACATTTATCTTGGAGTTCTCATTTGCTCTCCTGCTTTGTGAGCTGTAGCTTCATCCTGTTTGAAGGTCTCAGACATTCATAGAATTTAGGACACATGTTCTTTTGCAAACCCTCTGGAGAGGGCTCCCTTCGAAAATGGGGTTTATGTGACAATCCTATAAAAACTGTATTTATGATCCGACTTTGATGCAGCTTTTTACAAACATTTATGTTACTATAACTAACATACAACTAAAATCAGCAAAATCTCTTCAGTCCAAGACCGAGATAACGGCAGAAAATAATTCCCACAAGTGTCAGATGAAAATAAGTGAAAACATCCAAGTCGGAACATTGGACAAAACCCTTGCGCTGGAATATTAACGCGGTACCGCAGGGTTCCTCGGCGGGCGCTGAAACCCGCGGACAATCGGGCCAATTAAAACATCTATTTGCCACAAGTGAATTGTGGATGAGTCCTTCCACTCAATTAGTTTGGGGCAAACAGGTCGCCGCTTCTTCGGGGGAAAAATGCATGACTCTTATTCATAGGGCTTATAATCTGTACAATGTGCTCCGCGGGGAGCGCTGTCCATTCAAGTGCTAAATCCTTTGTGAGGGGAGCCCCTGATCTTTGTACGTATACAGGGTGCGTTGGTGAACAGTACAGAGGATTGTGAGTTTAGTAAAAGTCAGGAAAAGTCTTGTGTACACACAGGTGTTTTCGTGTATAATAGAATTCAAGATAACGAAAAATCTGTTTCGGACCAGACTTGTAAGTTAGAGTAATGTACAGTTACGTATACATTATTATACTAGATTTTTCAGAATCAGAATATGTTATTTCCAGGACCCACTACATGCATGGTAAAAGTCAGGTTGGCTATTTCAATGATGATATTTTACATCCTCACTGCATCTAGATGCCATTTAAACTTACGTGGCACTCAAACACTCGTAACTGTCATCCATGAATAAAAATATTATTTCTCGTATAATAAATACTTTACTTCTAGATAATCGTACGATAATAGTAATAATAATACTCGTTTGAGCCCGAACCACGTGACCGATAGGGGTTTGAATCGGGACAAGTGGTTAGTTCGCTGTGAACCCGACACAGTTATGATTCCAATGTTGGTTACCAGGATGCGCTACTATAGGTGTAGCTACTAACGTGCCTCACACAGCTGATTGTACTGCGAGGGTATACTTGAGGTGAAGTCCAAACGCCTAGAGCGGGAGTTGAACTCGCAACCTCAAGCTCCGGAGGACAGTAACTTAGCCACTAGACCACCAAGACGCTTTATAATTGTTTTAAAGACGTTGTTTGAGCACTAACTAATCAGAGGTCACCAACAAGTATGGCATAAAAGAAGTTAGTTTACCAAAAGCGTAAAGTAGACAAGTTACATAACACACGCTCAGGACTTCCAATAACTGATTCTACGGAAAATATTGATAATTTTAAGTTTGTGAGCTACAAAGTTTGAAGCACTGTTATTTCCAGATTCAAAAGTTTGAATTTGGCATTATTGATGGGTTGAACTATTGAAGACCTTTAATTTCATGTAGCTGATGTGAGTGCTCAAAAATAATGTTCACACAACAATTTTTGTGGAGGCAAAGTTTAATTTAAGAGAAAACCTCACTTCTAAAAAAATTCAACAGAATTGGCAGCGTTTCAAATGTTTAAGTCCTCATATATATGTTATTTTTTCCTTTCGATTTAATTTAACAGAGACCATACCACATACTTAAATGTTACTATATTTATTGATCTTCTCCTTGTTAAATCTTGAGTACGACTTACAAAAACTAACGCAGTAGGCCAATGTACCAGTTATTTACTCCTCACATTTCCCCACGATCTCACTGCAGCGCGAAGTGTATGATCTATAGTATGAACTGAACACATTGGCCATCTGCTCTCCTCCAAATCTGTATCTAATAGACTCTAGCCCCTGCCCCCACTCCTCCCTCGAGACCACCCCCTCTTCACCCACTATTTGTTATTGTAAGCATCAATCTCTCCCATCGATTGATTCCCCCCAGCAACTAACAAGATCTAATTTTTACGGTCAACTTTTATAGCCTGTTTCGCATTCGGTGGTGAACCTGTTCCCGCCCTCCTCATTTGTAGTTGAGATCCGCTAGTCGCAGATTATTCAAGTGATTCTGGTTTTAATGAAGGTTTTCTTTCTTAAATCATGAGCATCATATTCCATACATTTAATTTGATAATAATTGAGGCTGGGACGTGGGTAAACGGTTGACGCAACAAAAGAAACAAAAAAGTGGCACAGTGATTGGCTAAAATATTTCTTAGCCAATCGGAGTGTCTAACTTCTTCTTTTTCTTCGTCGCGTTGACCGCTGTTGATGCTCACGGTAATACCCGGTCTACTGGTAGTGAAAAAATTAATATAAAGGAAGATATGCTTTGTAGTATTAAAAATTACCAACGTAGATTTCTACTGCAGAAATTCTAGAAAATTGGCACACTCAAGCGGAATGGTATCGAGCGCGCCACCGGAGTTCATCACTCCGGTGGCGCGGGTTCGATCCCCACAGTCACCAATTTGTGATGTGACTATATGGTGACGCTAGGTAAAGGTCGAGGTTGAGTGGTAGAGAGGACTTTGTAGTCCTAACTTCGCCTCGTTAAACAAGACTTTAACGTATTGAATAAAATAAACATTGAAACCGTGTTTAACAAGTTGAATATTAATAGATTAAATATGACGGCTACGTACTCAAAACATTACATGTTAAATGTTAGCCGTCAATTGTCAATATTTGTTTAAACTTTAAAATAAGTAAACAGCCCAATGCCAAAAAAAGTGGTGGGAGTTACAAATAAACCGAATAGTTTTGTGTCACTGGCAAAGTCTCTGACTGGCATCGGCGTGCTAGTTCACATCTTTGATACCACATGGCCAAAACACACATGGCTGTAAGTAGTAATGATGGAACTAAACGATTTGATTTGATTTAGTAAATTGTCATTAACATTAAATACATTAAACTTGCACGCTCACTTGCAACGTTCACCAGAATTTGTCGTAAGTGTCGCCATTTTACGAAGCCTCTAGAAACAAGATATCTTGTTCAGTACTCACAGTTTTATGTGTTTTTAATGTCATATTTTTTCCTTTTAGGCTCTTTTGTACGTAGATATAAACGTTATTAATTGTTTCATACGAAATAAAGTAATGTTGTACTAGTATTCATTATTTGATTTATAAAGCTATTTTGTGAAGTTTACCGACAACTAAGCCGACACGCAGCTAAGCACTAAATCACTGCTGGCATGAGTGAAGCAAATTTTCTTTGCAATTTGTTACTCTAATCCGTCTCGCTCACAGCCCCACTACGGCCTTAGACCTCAGCTTTTCGTCCTGTATTATCACGGACTTTACGAGGTTGTACGCTACCCTTTGTTAGGGCGGTTCTGGGTCTTGCCATGCTGACAGCATGAGTATCACATTTTCCAAAAGAAATTAACTGAAGGACAATGCAGTTTTACACTTAAAGTGTGAACACACGGATAACTGCACACTTCAAGAGCGAGGACAAAAAAATAATTCGGTTTCGAGACACCTCAACTAAAGACAACTCAACAACTATTCAACTCGACGTAGTTCGAGTTCGATGTATCGAGAGTCACGAGTGACATGCGCCGCGGTGCCGCCGCGATTGTGAACCCGCGTCGCGTCGCCATTGTTGTTTCGACAGCGCCAATCAATTATTCACCAGGGTTCCGGGGGTGGTTGCCTATAGTTACCAGCCACCCAAAATGGAGGAGAGTCTACTCATTCGACTTCAGACTTCGCACCGCTCACTTGCCTCTGTGTGCTCTTCAGATGGTGGCAATGTGCTTGATAACTTTCGAGAATAATGGATGGTGAAGGTCTTAAATAGTTTTGTGTAGAAACAATTACTCTAATAAAATTTTGGTTTGATTGGTTGGATCTTTCACGAGAGATGCTCGTAGCTACAGACCAAACCATAGACGGAATGGTTGTTTCTATAAATTAATTATAACGTCCAATGAGTATACTGCAAGAATTAGTAAATGTCTTCTTGTAATGTTCGTATAGTCACAGGCTTTAGGAGATAAAATGTTTTTATGTAATATGAGTTTATTGCAAACAAGTAATTGTTTCAGCGCAAACAATTGTTGTTTTGAATGTTTTTTATTAAGAAGTTGTGAAAATGTACGGCGGTTTTAGACGTGATTTAAATGTCTTGAGTCTTTCATCGAATTTGAAGTTTGTTGACAAAAGTAAATCCTGCCTCATACGTTCATAGACTACCGTTCTGTGCCTCCCAATTCAGTAGTTGCTCCTGCCTATAGTGTTATAATCGTATAGGTTTGATATTGATTTGAAGAAAATCGCAGTCTATAAAATGTACAGGCAGGGTAAAGCCAACAGTTTGAAATTTTGAACACCGTTCTAAATGACTCTCTTCATTGCATTTTACAAGATTCTGACGGCCTGTTTCTAAAAAAACAACAAATCGTGAAAAATATATGTTTGAGCAACCTCCCTACAAGACCACTCCATAGGTTAGGTGTGAGTAAATACTCCAAATCTTCCATAAATAGGTAAAGAAAAAAACAAAAGCACTATTACAGCATTCAAATTTTAAAATACAATTATTTTACCACCAAAAAAAATTACTTTGTTGATCGACAAAAGTTAAATATTTATTTTACATATATAACGATTTTTTAATTCAATTCAACTAGTACGTCTTCAAAGACAGGCGCCCTGAAACACTGTGTCTCGTGCACAAATGTAGCCCCCGCACTCCCCCTCCTGCCTACCCTTGCGCTTGTTAATTAACTATAATTGTGAGTGATATTAACCCTCTCAACTGAGTTGACAGATTGCCTCTGAGTTGTTGTGTTAACTTGACTAATCTGTAGATTGTAATTTGTAGCTCAGTCCTTCCTTTGAAGGGCTACAAGAGATGTCTTGAGCCATGCTTCTCCTTGATGTGCCTTTCATTAGAGCTTCTGATTAAATTGTCACAGCTTGTTTTGATGATTTTACTGATTTTGGAGTTTTATGAAAAGTGGGGGGGGATGAATTTGTACGGGATTAAAAAGCATGGCTTAGATCTGTTTTCTGTATGTTTTCATTTGCATCTGTATAAAAGGTTCGTCGATCTTTATATTTAGCTTGAGAAGCATCCAATGCAAGTCTGTTAAGTTTAGTATCGAAGAAGCAAAAAATATCGTAAAACGTAAACATTGGTTGGTATTTCTCCCAATACTTTTATGATTTTGCTTTGAGACACTCTTGGGTGTTTTAAGGTGATTATGGATGGTGATAGTGATGAGTGTTTTGATGGATGATGAGATGTAGTCTTGTTACAAACTAGGGTCGACTGTTCTCCAGGTTGGGTTATTAATTAAGACCCCAACGACCTAACTATAACGAACGGCCCAAGGACCAACCACTTAACTTGACTTCCGGAACACGGGGAGTGTCCATCGTGAAACCTTATCATTGCGCTCGGGAATCGAACCTGGGCTGATTTGGTGCAAAGCACACACTATCATAGTACACTTAAATAAGTAACATAAGAGTACATGTATGCGTACTTAGGTTTATACCTGAATAAATTACCAGCATAAACCTGACCTCAGAGCTCTATAACTATATCTCAGGAATCAAATGACCGGGTTTCCTCTTCAATACTAAATCATTTGTAGCGTACAACAGTTTTACAACCCCTTGAAAATGCAAAAAAGGCAAAAGAAGCTCAAACAACAAACTTCCAATAATTTTCCTTTAATAAAAAATACAAAAATAAAATTATTAAATAAAAAACTTTAAACTATTCTTAATACAATCTGGCTCGTATTATACTCAAGATTTGAAAACACATTGAACCATTCATGCAAATGGGTAACCGACTATGTAAGTTGGAATGAATAAGCTCCTCGTAACATGCAAAATATCAAAATGTTTGTAACACACTGATAAAAAAACACCCAACACAATTAGATGGTTTGAAAAATTAATGGTAATAGTGATACGTAATATCGATTAGTGATATAACATTCTTAAAACCTGTCTTCACACCTGTTCCAAAGTCTTGTTTGTCAACGCAAAAACATAAACAACACTATAATTGAAAACAAATTATCATTATTATGACAAATACGTCTACTAGCGAACCCCTAACACTTCCTGAAAGCCACCAACACAACACTGCTATTCTACACACACGGGGCGATGAACGCTTGATAAAATCTCAAACAGAAGGTGCTCTGAAAACCGAGGACAAAAGAAAAAAAAGCGGCAAGTGGGGAACAATCGCGAGATAAAAGGGCGACATATCGGTTATGGATAAGGGGTGAGGGGAGCAGGGGTCGTGACGATATATTTACATTAGCAACAACAACGTAAAGAGGTACGGTGAGGGGGGGGGGAGAGGGGCACTGTCATGTGTCAGCGCAGCTATCTGTCAGCTGTTGGAAAAATAAGCGCATTAAAACATAGCCGACACGCAGCCATAAGCGCTACCGTGAATCTTGGCGAATTTACAATAAAACAGAAAAATTTCATATATCTATTTTAAATTAGACACAATTCCTTTATACACTATCCCCGCAGTCAACACTTACATTTGTAATGTGACTTTACGTTAACGCTAGGTAAGGGTCGAGGTTGAGTGGTAAAGAGGACTTTGTAGTCCTAAGTTTGTAGCCTTGTTAAACAAGACTAACTTTACCTTACGCTCTTATATGAAGGTTAAATTCGGATATGCTAACTTTTATTGAAATAGTAAGAGTTTATCTGTGTTTACCTGTGATTAGATTTTTGATAAACCTACTTTTAGTTTCTTAATAAGGTCTTAAAAACCTTCTTTATATTCTAACTTTAACCGTTAATAAGTAAAACTAAAAGACATTTTGAAAAATGAACTACACGCAAATCTAGATAGTATGTTTATTTTTCATTTAAGGGTTGTTTCGTCAAAATAGCATTAATACTAAAGTCTCCATTTTATTTCCCGCAAACCTCTGCAACGACGCTCTCCCGAGCAACTTAGGCGGACCCTTAAGGGATTAATTTATGTATGTATGTATGATAAGTTGTATATGATGTCATAAATATTATATAGGGTGGATCAGAGCCACAGATTTGAAATTAGACGTTTTAATGACGTTTTCAGAGCTCTAGAAGTACTGTATTTGAACGTGTTTTAAAGTAGATCTTGCTCGAAAGGAAAGTAATGTTAAAAATCGGCTTCCAATTCGCCTTAAAATATTCCCTTGACTTTCGATCTTCCATTTAAAATCGTCGTCCAAACTTCATAATTAGGTTGAGATATTTCGGTCTCGCTGAGGAGTACCATCTTCAGTCATTTTGCCTAGTTGTGACACCGGCCGTGAAAGCCTAAGAGTTAAATATAGGTTCCCTTTTAAAGTCAAAACTCACGTTAAAACTACTTATAATTGGGTATTTTGTCCGATTTCAACCCTCTGCAGCGTTTCCTTTTGCATAATTGAACACGTTGAACAGTGAAATAGTTCCTCAAAACAAAACTTCAACAACAATTTCAATACTAATTACTTCATCTCGTCACCTACACCAACCTCGCCTTCTAGTGCCATGTCACCTGTCACTACGAGGGGGGGGTGGTAGTGTCAAGTGTGGGGAGGAGGGGCAGTGTTATCACTCAAAATGACGATTTCAAGATCAAAGGCTCCCTAATGCCGTGTGGATTACTCAAAGAGGCACCAATGGCAAAGCTTAAACTCACATCATTCCCGGGTCAGACCATTGATCGACAACTGTTTACCTACATTGTTACTCTCTAGTAGATCATGGATTTTGTTTTTGGAAACCAAAATAAAATTGTACATGACTTCCAGAGTTTAAACTATTACTGAGGACATTTTCCATTGTTTAAACTTAAAAAAACTAGCCAAGACAACAAAACCACATGCATAAGACACACTAAGAACTTTAGACTCGCTCCACAAAACCACACGCTGATTACTTTAGGCTAGTCCATTTCCTGATGTTCTGTGTTATGTTTTAGGTTACTTTTCACCTGAAGACGGGATCAGATTGCAGATCCCGAAATGTCGTGATCATCTTGCTTCACTAACGATGGAAAATGTCCGCAATAATAGTTTAATCTCTGAAATTCTTTCATTGTAAACAACAAACTTTAAATAAAGAAGTACATGTCTTATTCATGCAATGTTAGGACTTGTATGACCTCTATTACAATTAACTTAAGCTGATCTTCCACAATACCTTAAGTTAATATTTGTTCTCGAAATTGTCTTTAAAATTATTTTTTTGCTATGTAGATTTGCAAAATATCTAAACTATTCTTGTATGAAACTAATTTGATTTGGTCGTAAATAGTAGGGGCTATTACATGCTATTGTAAAAAAGGTAAAGTTTGTATCGTTAACCGAGACGAAGTTAGCCCTTTACAGTTAGGTTTTTCAGAACCATTCATTTTGCGATTTTTAACGGTTACCACCAGCAGTATTGCTTCTTAAGTTAGTGCTGATTGAAATTTAGAGATGTAAGTGATATGTAGTTTTAAATTTAACTCTTAGGCTTTCGCGGCCGGTGTCACAACTATAGCCTAGCTCTTCCAGTTTACACCGACACACCGCGTCCAAACGTCATAATTAGGTTGATATATTTCGGCCTCGCCCTGGAGTACCATCACTGATTGGCTGAAACTGTTGGCAGCCCTACCACCATTAGGACAGCAGGCAGCAAGTAGTTCAGTTTCAGCCAATCAGTGGCTGAAGATGATAGGCCACAGGGAGGCCGAAATATCTCAACCTAGTTATGCAGTTTTGACGCGGTTTGAACAGGAAGAACTAGATTATAGTTTTAAATGTTGCAAAATTATGTTTATTCATTCTCCTACTTTTCATCGTATCTGGGTTTTACAATTAATTTTTGACACTCTACAGGAAAATCGAATGGTTTTACTTTATATCGGATACTGCGATAATCACCAAAAGTCAGATCGCGAATAAACAATATTTGTAATACTTTTATGTCTCTCTGCTTAAAGTTTGAATACAATAAAACAACATGTGATGGGTTATTATATTCTTTAAAAAAGTACAACATTACCTCGTGCGATATATTGTGTATGCTTTGATTTACATATGCATGCTAAATAATGCTGGAGAGAAACATAACCCAAACACTTAATAATTTAACATATCAAATTATCTAAACGAATTCTTGTAATATTAAACGTCATTACTTGAAAACAAGTGCGGTCTCATTTGTTAACAGACCTTGCAATAATAAACAGCAGTTTAAAACATTCAAACAGCTTAAACAACAATCAATTCAGAATAGCGAAACCGCAGGCGGGAAAGAATAGTAAATAAAAGGCAATCAACTAATAAAAGCGTGAAAAACAGTAAAATATGAACGAAACCCCATTAAAACACCAGGTAATAGACCACGAGCTTAACGGAATCCCTTTAAAAATAACACCATTTCGCGCCAAGAGTAGTGCAAAAACTAATGGAAATTGCATAAAATAGTAGCGCCACATTTTTAACGCAGGAATCAGTTTCGCATCAGCGTAATAAAGCGAGCACCGACCAGTGATTAATTATTTTATTAATTAGTTCGTTTGTCGAGTGAAACACCAATAAAATATTTACCCGACCGCGCTATTAATTGCTAGATCAATTGGAATCGGTTAAACAAAATGGGGGCGATTAAGAATGACAAACGAATGTCGATAGAAATGCCTTTTTGATTTTGATCTGGTAATACCGACCGGGCTTAGGAGGAAATCAGCGCAGGTCGGCGCGTAATCGGCCCTTATTAAGGGCTAATTTGCAATCATAATGAGGGCTTATTATCGCCGGGGACAAATCCCGCTGTGATGAAATGAAATTGTCAACTGCAGCAGACGCAATGCAATGCAAATGCGGATCGGATGTGAGTAATCCGCAATCATCCGGGAGTAATCGCTTTACTCTCGCGCCGCGTCCGCTGCAAAAACCGCTCCGCCCCGCTCCCGCGCTCCGTGCGGCACAAGTCGCCCTTGCACCTGCTGTGATTTTAAACTGTACGGAAGTATTACCAGCAGTTAGAGGCATGGAGGGTTTTAGAAGGTGCAGTTATTTTTAGCAAACTTCCATATGAAATAGAGCCCCCTTTAACTTTTGAAAAAGGATATATTTTGAAAACCCTTTGGGGAATATTTTTATAGGATCCTAAAGTTTGTTTTGGCGTACTTTGCGTCACCCACCACTCACCCAAAACCCGGGGGGAGGCCCCAAAATCTGTTTAAAAACAACCCTCCCCTTTGTGGCACCTCAAAAAGGAAATTTCAACAGAAGTTCAACGACGCAAAACATGTTTATATCTCAACTCGTTTTGTGATTATACCCTTTTAAAAACTACAAGAAATATTGTTTAAAATGCCACATTTCACATAGTATAATTTATTTTGAACGACAAATCTTTCTTGAAAATCATTCTAGGGCATCATTACAACCCTATAACATAATCCCTTGGAGCATTTTGAAGAAAAATTTGTCATAAAACAAAGTTAGTGAAATGTAGCATTTTCAACCTAATATCTTGTAATCTTTAAATGCGTATAAAAAACCGAGTTGAGATACAAAACTAGCTTCAGGCTACTAAAATATAAGACTAAAAAGTTCTTAAACTGGGAAATTCATTTCTTTAAAAATATACTAATTGAAACTATCAACTAAAAATTAAATGTTATACTATTCTAATAAACGAATCTTGTAGAAAACATCTGGTTGAATTACAGTGCCAGACTAGGCTCTAGAGGTAACGAGCGGGTCTGCGACCACATATAAAACGGTTAAGGTGGAAATAAAGTTTTGTAGCGCAGTCCGAGCCGATATCGGGCAGTTTCTGGCTAAGTTGATTTCCAGTTTTAAAGTGTCCATCCGAATTGTTTGGGCAGGAGGGGAAGGGGAGGAATCGGAACTTTTCCACCAATCACGGTTTCGCATTGAGCGCGATTCCTTTCCAGATTTTAAACCCTCGTCAAGCTTTGAGTTACATCAAAGAGTTATCTACTATTAGGAGCTTCGTTAATGTATTTTGATGTTAATAACATTGGCGATAGTGATTGGTGTCTGCAAATACTAGGTTAACTGGCTGTGAAAGATTTTACACTCATCCGAAGAAAAAGCTACAGAATATTTTTGAGTTTTGTAAGAAGTAGGAATATATTTTTGTTGTAATAACGTTTTTTAGGTATTTTAGTTATTGTACTTTGTGGGCTTTAGCTTACTTACATTATGATGTATCCTGATCGTATGATTGTAAAGTCACTTGGTCGATCTATACATTTACCACAACGTCAAAACGTTCAAGAGGCCACTATTTGTATATTATGTATCATTTTGAATACTTCATGATGAGTTTGACTCGTTCTGTCCTTACGATTATTGTACGAAACTGTTGTGTAAAGAAAGACAGGAACTGTGACGTGGTTGAGGCACATTCGGAAGCGAGTAAAGAGCAGCAGACGACGCACGTGTGGACAAGGCTCGAATATTGCGACTCACGAAATTGAGTTTGTGTCTTGTCCCGGGGTAAATATTTGATGTGCTGTGGCCGGAACGGTTATCGAAACTGCCCTGTCCCCGAGCCCTCCCTGGTCTAGCTCGTCATATCCTCCTGCGTCCACGTCTTGTCAGGAGTCTTGGTGGTTTAATCGATAGGGTTCTTAGGGAGTAAAGAAGTGTTGATGTTTTATTTATGGGGTTATTTTTATTTAATTAAGAAACGATAACTGTTTCTGGACAATAAAGATAAGAAATGTTATAAATGGATATTTTTATTGACGTTTGCTGCGATAAATATACTCGCAGAGGGAAAAATTATAATACACTGAAATAGTAAATCAAACCAAGTCGACACGCAGCTAAGTACTAAAGCGCCAATGGCATGAGTGAAGCAAATTTCCTTATTACCCTAGGAGTTATGGGGCTGTTTGCTACGCTCACAGCCTCGCTTCGGCCTACTGGCTCAGACTTACGTGGCCTTTTACTGCACGTTTGCTTGCTATGTGTCATGAATGAAAAATCTGATTCAAATTTCATTAAAATTGGACTACTTATAACGCTGTCAGAGCGAAAAATCACTTTTTGGCCGCCATATTTAGAAATTTATGGATGTTCATAATTTTTGGTATATTGTTAAATACTATCAAAGTACACATTTTTTCAAAATTCATCAAAATAGGCCAAAAATGTGATTTGTAGATAGTACACACATATGCATATAACGTTTTGAAAAAATTATCTAAACGTGTTCTGGGGGTCAAGCTTCGGTGCACAATTCATGGTCCCGGGTCTGGGCATGAATATATAATTTTTCCAAAGGAAATTCGAACTAGTTTCTATTGTAGTTCGGTATATTTCATTGTTTGGCTTCTTAGTTTTTCATCTTCATGCACATTCAGAGAATCTATTGTTTATTCGTCCCTTGTGTCTTCATTCATCATGATCTTCTAATCATCTTGAACTTCAGAATCAGAATCATAATATTTTGTTTGTGGCAAACTTTTATAATAATTTGTATTTATTAGGAATTGTTATGTTTGATTCAAAAATTTCAAACGAATTTTCATTATCAAGTTATGTACAAATATGATTATAATAATTAATTGTACTATATTTCTGAAAGGTCAACTAAACTAGTGCGATGTCCTACAAATGTCCAAGTATTTCTTATAATTTGATTTACATATATAACTCTTAAAAAGCACGTTTATTGTTATTTATAAAAATAGTTCAAATATCATTCAAAGGCTGCTGTTAAACTGCTGCTAATGAACTTGCAGAAATATTTTCTTAGTTGGCCCTATAGATCTGAATTAAAAGAAGTTCTCAAAACCTTTCTTTTTAAATATTATAATGCCAACGGTCACTTTCTTGAGATTACTACTGCTTCAAATAACACAATTGTATATACTACGTTTTTCAAAGGAAATAATTTGATCAACCTGTCTTTGTCCTTGCATAGATGAATTTGTCCTTGTAGCAGCAACATGGCTTCATTTGAATCGAAACTACGATACATCTGTGAACACTTTGGTTATCTCGATTGTTTTATGAACTGTTGAAATAGCTTTCAATAGCTTTAATAAATCATTTATTTTGCTTAATATGGATGCTAAACAAGGAGAGCTATCTCGTCATTGTTATTAGAAGATGGTGCTTTGCTGTAAAGTTCAAAATTTCTGTGATCTGTAGGCTTTCTATACTGTATGTTTTGTGATCCAAATATTTAATACAAATTTATTGTCCTCTTGAATACACTTTATAATATTGAGTACAATCTTTTGAGTAATTTATTTAGTAAAATCAACAAGAGTTTTTTCAATGATAACTGAGCGATAATGTAAAGTTGCAAAGGTGATAGACACAGGCATTGATAGCATATTTCTGTAATTTGATATATCTGTCTGCTCGTAACAGCCTGTACACGGCACAAAGTGAACTCGCTTCTCACTAAGAAGGGAATGGACTCGCAGAGACGGACTTGGAGAGGCTTAGTGTGAGAAGGATCAGCTCAGTGATAATGTCTCCAAAAAGCAGGACCGAGCTTTGATCAAACAAACCCTCTAACATCAACTAGAAAAGTGGGAGGGGAGAGGATGCCAAGGTGCTTGTTGAGATAGCAGGAGACGTGTACTCGTATGTGTGCGTGTATGTCGGAGTTCGAGAAAAATAATGGATTTTACATCAATTCTTGGTACGAGTGATTTAAAGATGTTTCTACGAACAAGAACATTAAACTAAGATAGTAAGTTGTAAGATTCCAATAAAAATATTGTAGAAATTTTAATAATTTTTTAATTTAGGAACTTTGTTTAATGTTTAGTAGATAATCTTTTAAGTTTGTCTTTTCATCATGGACGATTTGTCATTTAATCATCTAAATTAATTTTGATCTTAATTTTTTGATTAGATTTATCTTTACAGTGAATAAACTCATATAAGTTCGTAAAAGACCACGTATTACTCAAATGCATGTCTCATATGAAACTATGGGACAATTTTAGTTAGTTTTAGAAAATAATCCATAGTAAAAATATATAGTTGATGAAAACATTATTCAAAAGCTTTTCGTAATTTGTTTTACTGCATCTTGACTTGTCAACTGCGTGTGAAATGTATTGCATAATCTGTATGGACTCGTGTTTTAGATGACCTTTTTGGCGATGTACACAATTTGTCTGCATATTATTTGGGTCTAGTAAAACGAACAAATATAGTGTCCTCTAATGTGGGTTTCTGGAGTGACCTTGGACGCATCCAACATGGAATTCCTCAGGGCTTGAGTTCCCTGGACCATTGATCCTAGTATATGTTAATAATTTTCGTAATGGTACATTTAAGGGTAGCGTAGTAGCTTTTGTAGACGATACAGCAGTGTTTTATAAAACGGAAACGATTTAAAAGTGGACATTCAATATGATGTAATTGCTCTAAGATGGTGGTTTACAAATAACTTTACAGTAATTAGACATTTGACATTTATTTAGAACTCTGTACAATACTATTTACCCTTCTATCAACCAACAACGAACTGGCAAGTAAAGACGGGTAGTGGCAGAGTTGAAGCGGATGTTGTGATTACAGGCCTGCCACCAGACGGCGCGGTTGCAGATTTTTCCTCCCCTTCCCTCCACGCCCACCACGCCGCGAATCTGTTATCCGTTGCATTATTAAGGCCCCCTGCACTTACTTCATTCATCCCTAGATTATTTTAGTTGATCCTATTTACCGATCAGTTCCCCGCTTCTTTCCCCCCTTCCCCTTTCACCAAGGGCTCTTAAACCTCCCGGAACAGATTTGCATTTACTTGCCTTGTCTGCTCGTGTGAGCGCGGCGTTATGGTTTGCTAATTATCGAGGGATTTTATGAGTTAAAACAACTTAATTTAGTTTGAGAAAATTTAATAGTTATTTACAGTTAACTGTAAAACGATATTGTTTCTATACTATATTCTGTTGAAGTCAAATTATGAAAAACGTTTCAGACCACAAATCGGACTCTAAATCAATTTAGGATGAATTAGATCATATGATTATATCATGATGGGTATGGGTAACTCATAAAGAAAACTCCAATGATTGCTAATAAAAATAACCTACACAAATAAATAAAACAACGCTTTTTAGGAAGCGGTGACCTCTATTTTACGGTCGTGATACGATGGTGATCCTTTATTTTCAATGCAATCATATTGGAGTGGCCACCGTTCTCTAGGAAAACACTCCCATATGATTACATAGAAAACAAAAGTTCACCGTCATATTGCGGCCGTAAAATAGTGGTCACCGCTTCCTAGAAATCCATAGCGTAAACAAATATTATAATTGTAAAATTTCAAATGTTAAGCTTCTTAGGAAGATCGAACAATACTAGTTAAAGATTGACGAGGTCCACCTACATTCTTAGCAGTGCACTCTAAAAATGAAGGAGTGAAGGCCATTCAGAAAGAGTGAAATTTCGCATTTTGGTGTTGAAACCCAGCCACTCTCATTAAAGAGTGGCTCGATTTCCACTCTTTTAGGAGTAGTTTTCACTCTTTCACATTAAGAGTGTGAGGTTTGTAAACCATACTCTCGTTGCCGTGTAAGAAAATAAATAAATCCCGCTTATAGGAGTAATTTCTATGTAAAAGGTAGAACATTTGATCCTTAATCTTGTGATTTATTTCAATTTCTGGAATAGAAAATTGAAGATACAAATTTGACTTTTGACTAGCCTTACCTCCAGCCTGCCGAAGATGACGATGGGTTGACACGGTGATGGTAACCATGACTGACGTGTACAATGCCTCGCCACTCCGCCTGTCTATACGTGCACCGTGAAAACAGAGTGAATCCCCAGCTTGAAATATGCATGCCAGTGATCCCACCTATTAACCTTGCCATCCCCTCATTCACTCCCCGACGCAAAAAAGTTCCACATCCGTCTGTGCACTTTGATTTTTCTGTCAGTTGAACATTATCAGTGTGGAAATACTGAAAGTATTGCAGTTACCATTTTGTTGGTGAGCTTAAAGTAGTATGATAGTTGGAAGATAAATGTGTATGTGTAGAACTGATATCTCCAAAAGACACACACGGAAATTTATAAGTATTACTAGCTGATCCGCTAGAGGTTCACAAAAAAACATTAAAATGTGCAAAATTAAATTATCAACGTTTTTTGTAATGTTCCAATTTTCCTGGATTTCCTCAATTTTTATTTCCGTAAGAACATTCTGCAAAAATTAGGAAACGTTGGAAAAAAGATGAATTAAATCTGTGAAGCTGTTTATGCGCTATGACATTATACAAACAAAAACGGGATTAATTTATATTCATATATTTATTAATGTCCTCAAATATTATTGTTTGTTCATTTATGCTATGTTTTTACTGAAGACGGTCCAAACCAAATATGTACGGCTTTTAGTTTTTAAAGTTACCTTTTTCCCATTCAGATTTTAGTGTGACAGTCTATCGGCTTTTGTTTGAAAAGTATCAAATTAGATTTTATATGATTCGTATTAGAGATCCCGGAAATCTTTGTATAAATTTACTAGTATTTCTCAAATAAATAATATTTGTCATAATTATGAAGAACCGTTTTGGCGCTGAAGGAATCTGTGAACAATCCGCTGAGAACTTCTTTTTTAACGTGATGAAATACATTGTTTTAACATAATTAGGTTTTACAATCAGATCACATATTCTTTAGCAAATGCAGTCTCTTTCCCTGATGTTACTTCACTAGTTTAAGATTACTTTCTAAAGTATTTAAACTTACCTATAATTGACTAAGACCAGTCAAAAAGCCAGTGTTAATTTCCGATTTAAACCAACAGTAGTATGCTGTTCCATGGAAATAAAAATCTTAGGTATCATTAGTTGTATAAGAGATTTTAAAATCATGCCGAAACCCGTTTGATAACAAATAGCTGCTATTAAAAGGTATTGACACGGTGATCAATGACGGGTTTGACTCGCGTCTACATGAATTTTCTTTTTTATGTTCTAGTTGTCTTTTAAGGAAATTTTGTACCAGACCCTTAAGCAAAATTCTGTTATATTTAGACCTTATGAAACACAAGAAACTATAAAAATAAAATTATGAAACAATTTATTTATTTATGTAGATAGAAGTCAACAGTTACCAAAGGTTAAGCAAGGGGAAGGGTTGCTCCCTCCTGCCGTCTCCTGCCCCCTGGTCTGTCCTGAGGCGGGATCCTGGAGTTGACCGGATTTCCGCTTCTCCCTGTCCTTATTTCCGGCCGGAACCCTCAAGTTGGATACGGAAACGTGTAGACAGAGTAATTAGGCTTTGGATTAACCTGCTACTTTCTACTCCTCTCTGCGCCCTTCTCTTGTTTCAAAACTGGCACCCTCTTTAGACGCGTTTTTGTCATTATGCCTGACTCTCTCACACAGTTGTGTGATTAAAACAAAAGTCAGTTTTACCTATGGGGCTCCGGTCTTCAAACTGACAACTTCAATGGACAACATATTATCAGATTGCTAAGGTGAACACTCAGGGGAGTGTAAATTGCACTTAATTTTGAACACAACAATGTGCAACTCACTCATAAGACAACTGTAAAACGTGCAATTTCAAAGAAAATCTCGCTCTCACAGCTACTATCTTATTATGTTTATGCAATTTTATAAAAATAATTCTGCAGTGACGATGTGGGCTACCGGTTTGAACCACTTATTTTGGTTAACATCTATTAGTATTCACTACACTACTAACTACCGCTCGATGCTACTAACTTCGCAGTTAATAGTTATACGAGAAATCATTAATTAGAAATCTTTCTAACTCGAATAATTGTCAAGCTCACATGAACCATAAAATAAAAGTTCGGCTCGTGGAATTCACTAGATCATTCAATTTAGCCTACTTAGAAATCAAGTTGATTTGAAAAGGCGATTACTGTTGGCGTGATGTCATGGCATATACTAAGCACTTCTAATGTCTTCTATTCTCTTTAGTTTATATTACATATGCTTATAACATATTGGTAGTGCTACATTTAAAGCACTACGGAAGTTTGTTGAAAACTGCCTGCGCATCGCGCGTACAGTGATCCCTGCCTGTGTGAGTGTCATTAAGTCAATAGTCAATAAGTTAATAAGTTTTTTATTCAGCCAAATTAACATTGTACATGCATTAGCTAAGTCTAAAAAAATTAACGATTGACAATCATGAAAATAAACACATTTCTTAAGTCTACTGATCATTAATCTTTATGGTTAGAACCCATCGTCTAGGAACTCCTGGACGCTTTAAAACTTTCCCTGATCAAAATGGACTTAAGCTGTTTTCGGAACTTGTAATAATTTTTCGGCTTTCAAGGAGGGTGGAAGGACGTTGAAGAGTTTGATTCCGGAAAAAAAGGAGTTGATTTTGAAAAAAATGTGGTAGAGTGTTTGGGTATTCTTAGATTTTGATTGTTACGGAGTGGAAACCTATGGACATGGTCTACATTTAAACTGAAGGAAATCAAATGTTGTTTGACGAAGGATATTGACTCTAGGATATATATTGAGGGAAATGTGAGAATTTGAGATGTTTGGAAAATTTCTTTACAGCATTGTTGTCTATGTAGTGTACCGAAGCTTGCGCTCATAATTCACATAATTCACGCGAGCACTAGTAATCAGTTGCTTTCCAACAAAACGTCAAATATATCATCTGTTTCCCCGCTGCATCGGCATGTAATTTTGAACAATATATTTCACTAAGTCAGTAAAGTTACTTAGTCAAAAGTTAGTAAAGTTATTTCTTAAAAACTGCATTGTTTAAAAATGTTTTGTTTTTCAAAATTAAAATGCATGTCAGTTCTTCTAAGTGTTTTGATGGGTTTAATAAAAAATATTGACACGGTTAAAACAAATGTTTGGCCGTGCTACATGTACCAATAGTAGTGAAACATTTTATCTTAGTAGCTTGTAGACCAAGGTACAAATTTAATAATAATTTAATGAGTAGTGAAAACACGTTGATAGGTTTTTAAATTACGTGTTTACATGAAAAATCATAGAAAATTTAAAATCTTTTTCAACTTTGGCCAAGTGGCTTCTACTGACGGAGAGCACTGCACATCCATCACGAGCGAAGAGCCGCCATCTATAATTCAACAGTGAAATCAGGCGTCAATCACATGGTCGGCAAATTGGATCCGGACACGGTAGCCTTGGCCAATCAGGGAAACACACACTCAGAGTGTGCTCTGAAACAACGGAGAGAGCGGGTACAACAGCTGAACATTGTACACATCAAACCAGTCAGCTGTTGTGCTTGCAAGGGCCATCTTTCTGTCAAGATAAACTTTGTTTAATATTTAGGAATAAAAAAGGAAGCATTTCTGTATTTAATTTTGCGAAGGTGGATTGGTAAAAAAGGCTTTTAGAAAATTTCCGTCGCTAGTGTGACCAGAAAGGTTAAATCGTTTCGGAGGCTGTGACATGACCACTTCATCAGGTCAAGAAAATGAGTTGAATAGTATATTTATGATGCCATAAGGTTACCATCAAACAAAACAAATGCATAGTAAGATAGAAAAATACTAAACTTCGGAACGAAGCAAAATAGAAAGAAAAACAACTAATGTCATTTAGTGGTGGGTGACTGGTTAGCTTGCACCGACTACTTTTTGGCTAGTTCATTTCCTATTGTTTTGTGTTATGTTGTAGGTTATCTTTCACCTGAAGACGGGTTCCAGATCCCAAAACGTCGTGTTCTCCTTATCCACTTAAAAACTATAGAAAACGTCCGTAATTATATTTCAACTGGAACTTGGAACTCGTGTGCTTAAAACAGTCCCAATAAAAATACAACTTTAAACAAGAGGTGTTCGTGCAATTTTTACCATTGATTAGTTTCGTAAATAAACATATATTTTTCAATAAGACCAAATACAAATATCCGAACGCAAAATACACAGAGATGATATCAGACCCGCAGTGTGAGTGGAGCAAGTGACCTGTGACAAGAAAGCAGCACCGGTCATGCGTTTGACTCAAAGGAATTATTTATCTGCGGTTTGCATTTTTCATAACCACAGAAATGGTAATCCTCACTTTCCCCATGTCCGTTTTTCTTTTTGACAACTCTGTGGAAGGGAAAAGAGATTTTTGCAAAAGAGGGCACAAAATGTGTCAATTGGTTGTTGTTTGGACTTCCTAAAACTGAAAGATTCTACATACTTTGTTGACTTTTATAACTGTGTGTTCAACTCGATACGTGGCACGTTTGCTTATCCAGAGTGATGGGATCGGGAACATAAAGTCCTACTTTCAATTGATGTACATATTATGGCTAACAAAATAGAATTTAAATATGTGCCAATTCCCCCAACATTAAACACTATTATCTTTAGCGCACAACAATAATTTACAGAACCATATAGTTTTGAAAATAGCAGTTAAAAATAAGAATGATGAAAGTATTAAAGAAGTCTGCAATTCTTTAATATTTTCATCAACCAAAAAGATATTTTAGAAAACAAGAAAGCTAAGCAGTGTTAAACTGTATTATTATCCAATCTGTCAAAATTGTATTAACTAAAAGGTGTTCTGAACAATGTAGTCTCCTGTTTCTCTTTAGTGATGCCAATTGGTTGATCCTGCACCTCCTCATTTTTTTTTTGTTTGATGATTTTTTCCCATTTAAATTAGGAAAATCATATGTAGTGACGTAGTTTTACGTTTTTACGATCTCTTTGTTTTCAATGTTTTGTTTACAAATTTACGTCACCGTTATCAAATTAAACTATTGCATTGCTAATTCAATTAGTTTTCAATTTGTACCGATTCCCCTCGCAGAATTAGTCCCTCAAGCAAATTATGTTTTTTCCTCAGCGCTGACATTCCATGTTGTTTTCTCCCTCTTTCCTAATTATCCTTCTTAGTTTTTGTCCAAATCATCCCCCGCTTGATGTCAGTTTTATCGTTCTTCTTATAAAAACTCCCCTTCTTTGCTCGTTAATAAGATGCTTAATTTTTGCTTAAGAGAAAAGAAAAGGAATAAAAGTGAAATGAACGCGTTTTATTAGAAGCGAAATCAAGTTACTGGCTGATTACTTGTTGATGAATAATTTGCTTCACCATTAATTTTTTGTCGTTGTAAGTTTGAACTGGCATGGGAGGCCATGACATGACAATGAACTATACAGTATACATATGGTCGAAGTTGGATTTTGTCTGGAATGTTTTTAGCTTTTGAAACAGTAAGAACATATCTCAAAACATAATAAATATTAAATAGAGTTAGTGAATAAAAACGGTCACTTTATGGTCCAAATTCAATATTTATTGTACTAAAAGACGATTGTAACTATCTACTATTGTTCTCGAATCCAATTGTAGTGGGTACTTGTTCGATACCTATATTCCATACATCGTTACTTTTCATGAACTTTGACCTGTGTTAAGCCTATCAATATCGACAGTCTACGTCTATCAAATGAGTTCGTAACAGTCATTAAACAAGCAGAATAAAGACAACCAAAGTAAAAACTTAGAAAACAAACAACGTTTTGCACACGGTACATTGAAGTATCTCTTAATTGCATCTTTTCAATGTTTGAATTAACATCTATAAATTGTACCGTTAGTGTTAGTTTCCCACGATTTCAGCCTCCGACATAAGTTAAAAAACAGTTCTACCGAGGAACCTACTAATATACTTTTGAAACAGTTTAAATACAGGAAAAAATGATGAAACAGATATAAGGTTTCTTATGTAAACTTGGGGTCTCAAAGAATGCGATAAATGAGCATGTAGTTGCCTTGGCACACCTTCAATCTTTTATGGGTTTCTTTGAAAAAGCGTTGGTCCTCTTTGGTATATGATACTGATACTAATCTTATGTTATGTCATACGAGCCACTTATTTCTTAAATGAGTACTATAGATAACATGCTATACCTTTGAGTTGACAACAACTAGGAAAAACACAATATCAGAAAACATGTTTGATATGTAACAGTTTCCAATACTGCTAGTCACTACCCACACGGAACAGGAAGCTGGTTACCAACCTAACAACACCTGTGTGAGAGGGTGCGGGCAGGTGTTAGTTAAGATCACCTCTGACCACTCGCTGACCGACACAATTAATAGTCCCCACGGCCTCTCAAACTTGGCTGTTGCTACCCACCTATTTCCCATCTAATCTAAGGTGGTCCTCTTTAATCGAGTTGGTTTTAATTATTACGTAACGGGCTAACGACGTATTAGCAGACCCGTGGCGGGTTGGAATCCGGAGCTCATCACTCCGCTAGCGCGGGTTCGATCCCCGCAGTCACCACTTACATTTGTAATGTGCCTATACGGTAACGCTAGGTAAAGGTCGAAGTTGAGTGGTGAATACTTTGTAATCCTAACTTCGTCTCGTTAAACAAAACAAACGCTACCTATTTTACCTTTTTACCACAGCATAAATCAGAACGAGCTTACAAGATTGCTTTGGCCACGAGAATGTGAAACAATTCATGTGTTTTGCCCTTATTACAAATAATTACTTTAACACAACTTTAAGTCACATACGAAGCTTCCAGTAAAAAAGAGAGTTATGGCAAAGGCACAAAGCCCACTCTACAGTATCAGCAAAGACATTCCAAACCAAATCCACAGAAAACAATTTTAACTTTCGAACAGATAATACTACTCCTGAAACAGAGGTTTCCAATGAGATTTGCTACTACAAAACCTGTCATTTCCTGAAATAACAGCAATCTTTTTGGAAAATAGTTTCCTCCTCATTAGCAACCCTCCGTTTTTATCCAACACTTTAAGGTATTTTTCAACACTTGTAATGAATTATACATTACACATGTGCCCTGTACATTATTATATTGTTCATTATACATTTTACATGTCTATCATTGTACATACATGAGAGTTAGTTGTGTTTTTATTTACCAATTATTTATTCACATAAGCGTTCTTCAGCTGAAACAGCATGGTACTCGTATTTTAAAGGCTTTTACACAAATAAATATCAATATTAAACCAATTTGGCCACGAGGGTAAACGTAAAAAGGTTGGTTCGGGGTCGAACACTAAAGACATGTGAACGGAAATTAATGCATAATAAGTAAAATCAGTAAAATACTTAAAATGTTACTTTTTAAGTAATCTAGTTATAGAACTTCATTTCAACATCTTAGTTATCTTAACATCTTTATGCATCACATTCTTTTGAGATAAGGCTGATTCCTTTTTTAAGACAACTGAGCGTTTACTCAAGTAAACAAATGTCGATTGTGTTAAGGGTTATAAAAGAGAGCACCAACATCTCAGATATAAAAACTAGTATATTTATTGTTGTATTAATGTTAACATATTTTGTAAAACCTTTCCAAAGTACTGATCGAGGCAGAAACAGCGCATGTACAAGAGCTACCTGCAGCGACCAGTGCCACACAACTCCACCCCTACCTTGATGAGAGGCATTCAACGCAAAGCACAATATTAGGTTGACAGAAGACACTGTAGAGAGCTCTCAGCTGATCTTATCACTGTTGTGTGATAAGATAAGCACTGATAAGAGAGATGAGGGTGCTCCAGCTTGCAGGCGGCTCTCCAACGAGTTTATGTATAGCGACCCCCAGCTCTCCGCTACCCCTCTGGCCGCGTGTGTCTATTATACAGCAGAGTAAACACTTAGATGAGGTGGCTTTTATATTTGCTGTGCTTACTGGATGGTTGGGAAAATGACAATGAAGTAAGTCAGAACTCATACTTTTAACAAGTGACAACACGAAAATAGTATTCCGGAGTTGCTGGCTATAAGGACGATTAAAAACACCAAAATCAAACACGTTAAAGAAAAAGATTTAATCTCAAAGTGACTTTAAAAGTGCTTTAAAATAATACTTTTCTTTGTTTGAGGTTTGTTGATGATGGGAGGATTTCCTAGTACTAAATCTTATTATGCACTTAATTAACAAAATCCACGACGTTCCGGGATCTGCAAACGAATCCCGTCTTCAGGTGAAAAGTGGCCTAACATATAACACAAAACATTAAAAACGAATTAGCTTAAAGTAATCAGCGTATGCTTGACGGGTCAGCTTTGCTAATTTTCCAATGTTCATGTTATGATTTAGGTTCCTTTTCACCTGAAGATGGGATCAGATTGCACCAAATGGAAAACCTCTGCAATAATATTTCATACTCATGCAGAAAAAATGCGGTTGCTAAGAGCAATAGTGTTTAGCTACCCACATTTTTATTTCAAATATTTTAATACTTAAGATCTAAGGCTTCCGGTTTACACCGCGTCACAGATGAATATAACTACTGCTAAACGTTTCGACCTCGCTGTGGAGAGTCATCCTCAGTAGCTTGTTGACTGGCTGAGACTGGATTGGCCGGCTGTGGCGTCTTCTTATATACCCCAGGGGTGGGGGGAGTCCTGTCACCTGATTGGCCGAAGTGGGCGGAGCCTGTTGCTCGTTGTCTAACTGGATTGGCTGGCTTCAATAGGGACTTCTGAAAAACTGGCTGCCAAGTTTTTGATAAGTTGGCGCTGTCTCTTTGTTAAAGTTGTCTTCACGCTTGATTATTTCTATGGTTTCTCTAATTTTCCTTGGATAATAGTGTGAGCATTTTTGCCATAAGACTTTGGTTTTGCAAAATCAATTCCATGCTTTGTCTTGTAACTGTGTTCTGCTATTGCCGACTTTTCTATGTCTTCTTGTTTCGTGTGCCGTATGTGCTCTTGTGGAATTGATTTTGACAAAACCAAAGTCTTGGCAAAATTTCACACTATTATCCAAGGAAAATTAGAGAAACCATAGAAATAATCAAGCGTGAAGACAACTTTAACAAAGAAGACAGCATAAAATTATCAAAACTTGGCAGCCAGTTCTTTGAAGTCCTATTGAAACCAGCCATCTAACCAATCAGGTGACAGGACTCCCCATACCTTGGAGTATAAGAAGACCCATGGTGGCCAATCCAGTCTCAGCCAGTCAACAAGCTACTGAGGATGACTCTCCACAGCGAGGTCGAAACGTTTAGCAGTAATTATATTTCAACTGTGACGCGGTGTAAACCGAAGCAGAAGATCTTATGATGACACTGGCCGCGAAAGCCTAAGAGTTAAGATTTTAATAATTAATTTTTAGAAACGTTACATATTAACAAACTATGACGACATATTAATTCTCAAACCGTACTTTTAATCATGTATTTGTAACACTAAAATTATAATATTTTATTAGGCATGCAAATTTTTTTTAGAACCTGTCCCATGAATATCAAACTTATTATTCTTATTGGGTGTAGAATAGGCTAAGAAAAGTCTATGAGTTCGATTGAAAATTATTATTATTAAAGGTACAGTTTGTCTTGTTTAACGAAGCGAAGTTAGGACTACAAATTCCTCTCTACCACTTAACCCCGACCTTTATCTAGTGTTACCGTATAGTCACATTACTAATGTAAGTGGTGACTGCAGGGATAGAACCCGCGCCAGCACGATTCTAGCCCGCCACGGGTCCGCTAAAATAAACAGTTCATCCAACCTAAAACAGATGGAAATTAAAATCTGCCACCTAAGCGTGGATTGGAATAATGGGGAGGAGTGCGAGGGCAAAGACCAAAGGGTAAAGAACAGGGGTAAAGCTGGGCCTAATCCCTACCCAGCTCCTGCCTTACCCGTTCCTTCCTCGGCTTTGTGTGAAGCCTACCCTTCACCTGCAAGCAGCTGTTTGTTTTTGTGCCCACGATTTTATGCGTGGAAAATATTATTTCAAATGTTCATAGTGTTTGGAATGACAACACTGAAGCTGTAAGGGCGTTGTGGGTTTACAGTTGGTATACTTAAATCAACTCACCATCTTTTAGACATATCAGACCATCACCTGCATGGTTCGGAAGTCACGTTAAGCCGTTGGCCCTTGTATTTCCATTGGTCATTGGACTATTAATTAATGACCCATTCTAAGAAGAGTCGGCCTTAGTTTGTAACAAGGCTACACCTCATAACTAATTACTACCACTCATCACACTCATCCTTCACCACATATTTGCATTAAAATACCCTCATGCGAGTGGTCGGCATCTGAAATAGTGATTTAGTACAAAATTACTGTATTTATAGAATATAAAGATTATAATTTCCTACTTTCACATTTCCCATAAGCCCGTGGCCTAGTAACCTAAGTTTTGCTTCGCGCCGTAATGTTAAAAGTAAAAGGAAGACGTTTATGTTCTTATAGCTATAGCCAAAACAAGATGTATATTATTATGGTAAAACAAACACTTATGAACGTTTTCAATTATTTACTCATTGTTTACAAGTTTTAACCAGTATTCACTTAATATAAGTTTCAATATATAGGTTTTAATATAAGTTTAACTTTAAATTGAACATGTTCTTCAACAGTAAAATGAAAAATTAAAGGTAAAGTTGTCATGTTTAATAAGTTGAAGTTAGGACTACAAAGTCTTCTCTACCACTTAACCCCGACCTTTATCTAGTGTTACCGTATAGTCACATTACTAATGTAAGTGGTGACTGCAGGGATAGAACCCGCGCCAGCACGATTCTAGCCCGCCACGGGTCCGCTAAAATAAACAGTTCATCCAACCTAAAACAGATGGAAATTAAAATCTGCCACCTAAGCGTGGATTGGAATAATGGGGGGAGGAGTGCGAGGGGCAAAGACCAAAGGGTAAAGAACAGGGGTAAAGCTGGGCCTAATCCCTACCCAGCTCCTGCCTTACCCGTTCCTTCCTCGGCTTTGTGTGAAGCCTACCCTTCACCTGCAAGCAGCTGTTTGTTTTTGTGCCCACGATTTTATGCGTGGAAAATATTATTTCAAATGTTCATAGTGTTTGGAATAACGACAATGAAGCTGTAAGGGCGTTGTGGGTTTACAGTTGGTATGCCTTAAATCAACTGACTTAAAAACTAGCTTGAATGAATCCGTGAGAAAATAATGTTCAATAAATAATACAACCATCATTAGAGAGTTATCACGGACGTGTTCCATCTTTAGTGATGAAGACGAACACTCATCAGTCTTTAGGAGCATCTATGGTGTTTTTCTAGATCAGTAACGAAAAACTACACGTCCGTTATACTAAACTCAGAAACATTCCCATCTTTTGACAAACTTCAAAGAAAAGAGACTTAGTATTGCTCAAGAGAATTTGCAATAACAAATCCGAGAGTTAAAACCAAGTATACAAAACTACTGTATTTACAGAATATAAAGATTATAATTTCCTACTTTCACATTTCCCATAAGCCCGTGGCCTAGTAACTAACTTTGGCTTCTGGCGCGCCGTAATGTTAGTTAAGTGTAAAAGGAAGACGTTTATGTTGTTAGCTATAGCCAAACAAGATGTTTATTATCATGGTAAAACAAACACTTATGAACGTTTTCACAAGTTGTCAAAAACCTCTCAGAATCTCAAAAACTTTCAAATAATGACCAGCGAAACTTAAGAGAATGTGTAAAATCAACCAAGGTTTTTTACTACAAATTCAATTTTGCTAGGATAAAACTTGGGTAACTGTTCGCTTAAGTTCCCTAATATCAAAGCCACCCGTGACTCATTTAAAGTGGGGAAAGTACTCTGATTTGTAGTATTAGTTGACACGTGGCAGGTTGGAATCGTGCGCGAATACGGAGCTCATCACTCTGCTACCAGGGGATCGATCCCCGCAGTCACCACTTACATTTGTAAAGTGACTAAACAGTAACGCTAGGTAAAGGTCGAGAAAGGTGGAGAGGACTTTGTAGTCCTAACTTCGCCTCGTTAAACAAGACACACTTTACCTATTTTCATTCGTTTTATAAGAGCTAATTTTTATTCTTTTAGATATTATATTGTCACGTTTATTCTTACTACATACGTTTTCATTTCGTTTTGAAAATACAATTTTGTTTTGTCATAGACATTTCTTTCAAAAGTATAATTATTAGAGTGAACTGTTGGGGATCAGCTACTGATCAAATAAAACAACGAGTTTAATGCGTGCGTTTTTACCCTCGATCCACGTAAATAATCCCCCTTTCCCCATCACATGACAAACTAGTGACACAGCTGTGCGTCGGAATTAAGGGAAAAACTAACTCATTTAGTCGTTTTTTAGTTGCAATTATTTTCTCTGTCAAACGAAATCCAATTTTTGACCGGAAACTAATTAGCACATGGGTGTTTGGTGGTGGGCTGCTATAATTAATTTGATCAAACATCAAATAACTAGTTGGAATTTATTTGAGCACTTTTATTGATGTTACGAGTTATAATGTGATTTTTATTGGCGTTAGTGCGCTCCAACAAAATTGAAGTTGAAGTTTTGGGAGTTGCATTCCATATGAAAATCACTGAGCTTTGTAGATTTTTTAAAGAATTGTTTCTGAATGAATTGACGTAGGAATATGGGCAGCAAGGTTGATGAATAATTATGCATAACCAGAAGTATCTTTTAGGCTAGTCTAGTTTTAACCAATACAATTCAAATATAAATAAAGGTTTCGTTTACGCGATTTTGATTTATCTAATATAGAAAATGTGCCAACAAAGAGCTTTTACTCGTACATTTACAAATACTAAAGTGTCTTAATTATAATACTACTTGAAGTACCTTACTAAAATTGTTCAGAACAATGGTTTCTTTGGGTTGACCAGAGCTTCCAAACCTTCTACCAATCGTCTAGGGAAACGTATGCTGTGAGTAGTCTTTGTTGAAGAGGAGATTTAGCATAAGCCCAACTACCCTAATTCATTTTGTGTGATTATTCTCATTACATGGCCCTACGACCTTTTTAGAGATAACTTTTACTGACGTGCATAGCTTAAACATAATTTATGTGAAAATGTTTGTAATGATCGACATTTTGGTTTGGTTGGTGGAATTTTGTTAGGTTCGGTGACATGTTATTTTATACCAAATTTCAACAAACTAGATTCATAAATGCAGTTTTAAAGCACTCAGACTCAGCTTTGGGTAAATCTCACCCTTATGAAGAAGTTAAAGTTTGTTTACTGTAAATTCGTAGCAGCGCTTGTGGCTACGTATCAGTCATATGATCGTTCTCTTTTCGTATACTATTCAATTGCACATCGTTTCACAATTACATTTGTTATTTCTTCTAATATTAAATTCCTGATTTTCAAAAAAAGGAGGTCCCGAGAAGGAGACATAACGAGGAAGTGCAGACAAACCGCCACATTAAGGCGGGCCAGACAGAAGACACTTGTGCCGATTTTTCCTGCTTTACGCCGGTGGTTAGAGCCTGATTACTCGCCGCTGATGACGTCATTATTTGAATTACTCCACACATTTGTCTCGCAAATAAAGTAACAGAGCCGGGAGAGGTTTCACACTCTTTTCTACGGGAGAGTAATAACTCGGAGGAAAATAAGTGTAGGTTTTGTTGAAGTAGTTTTCCTGAGAATGTGAATGGGAGGAAAATTGATCAAGTTTTGTGAGTGAGGAATATAATTATATTTTAGAGTTTTTAACGTGTGTAATAACTTGTACCTTTAATAAAATATTTTATGAACCTTTCTCTAACCCTTCTAAAACTCTTCTTTTTTTAGCTGAAAACAATTTTGAAACGAAAGTTTGCTCAATCTAGTTTTATTTTTCACTTGTTTTTTTACATACTCATTACTAACCAAATTATTAGAATTACCTTTCTCTGACTGAAATCACTTCAGTGCAAATGGATTTGATTTCTTAAGTTTGAAAATCAGCTTTTTAAACAAAAACCACTCGACTCAAAACAGCTCAATTAAGTTGCGTCTTTTCTAGACCAGTGTGATTTAGTTGAGATATCTTTATTTATTGTACAGAACATAGTTTGCCATTATCAAATTTAAATTAAATACAAATTCTTCGTTTGTTGCTTGTGCACTAAATGCTTTTCAATTTGTAGCTTGAAAAGTTTCCTCTGTGCAAAGACTTTACACAAATGATGAAGACAGAAGATTTAGTTCAAATACTGGAAATTAGTATTAAAAAAACTACTACATGAACAATTTTATAAAATCTTGTCAATCATAATTATATGTAATTTTCGTTCAGTCATACAAGTAGCTTGGTATGTCCTACTTATCCGTAAATAATAACACCACTGTTTTAAAGTTTCAAAACGCCATCGCCAACGTTTACTTTATCTTAAAGTTAAACCAATTTCAACTCTAAATCACTCCAAGAAACAACCACTCATATTTACACAAAGAATCCAATGATAACAGAAGACAAACACACATGAGCGGGCGGTGCATGTATTTACCCTCCCGAGTCAGGGCAGCCAGCGCAAACGAATCGCTAATTAATTGTTTACAGTAGTGGAAACAACGCATTGTACCCCTCCCACTCCCCTCACCACCCCGGCCACCCCCTTAACTCGATTACTCCACCTATAAATCAATTGAATGGAAAATAATTCACTAGCTGCTTGTAGTAGGTTAGTTATTTGCTGCTAGAGGGCGCTGCGGGGCGCCGGGCGCTCTCCCCTCTTGCCGTGACAATAATGGTAATGTTTAGAATTCCGGGTCTCAGTGATACTTGAGTCTCCGTTATGACAATATGTGAGCTCGGCGGAAGGGTGCGTTGTTTTGTCAATGTTGGAGCAGCGCCCCTCTTTGTTTCGATTTTGCTTTATCGCTTTACATTATTTCCGGAGATGAGGCACTCCTCCAACTTTGAATGGATGTGGGGATGATTGTAGATACAGCTTATTTTGTGAAGAATACTTTAAAAATGTATTTTTTGACCTCGTATGTTTTAGCTTGCTCTTCTTGTCTCTTAAAAACTGTTAAACATATCATAAAGGTTGTTGTTTAGTTATTTACCACAACAGCTGTTGTATGCTAATAATTTCTGAACAATGCATGCGTGCCTGTTTTTCTGATTTAATTGAAAAAATCAGCTACAACTAATATTGGAATTTTTGTCTTGTTAAAGAGTGTGTGACTTTGTAGTGACCAATTTACTTTGAAATAACTCAATTTCCTAAGCATTTAAGCTACACTATTAAACTATTTTGGTCATATCTCACAAATATTACACACTTAACTTTCTAATGTACCCTAAATCATATTACTTGGAGGAATATATATTTAAGTAATATGATTTAAGTTCTAAGGGTCTATTAAAAGTCGATTGTTGCATATATTACATTTTTGAGACACAGATTCTCTTTCTAAATTCTCGGACAGAGAACCATTAAAGAGCCTGATGACAGCCACAAGAAAATTGTTCAAAGATTTCGATAGTCTACATTGAGGAGCATCGTCATCAAGGTCAGTGACGCAAGCTGTATTGCAGTAATGTACATCACTCCTTGTCAGAGATGTATATAAGAGAATTCCACCATTGACCATTCGCTGTCAATATTCCAGAGTGCTTCAAGAGTATCCACAGTCCTAGCTGAGGATATAATGCGTAATCATTTCATCTGTAAAATGAGAACTCTGATGAAGGAGGAAGGAAAACGACCCCGTAGTTAAAACGTTGTGAAAGAGAGAGTTAGTGGTGTGATGAGGTACATTTCAGTCACAGCATCCTCTTCAGTGCCGTGTGACTTCTAATAGCAGTTCACTAGGAAGATCAGTGTTGACAACTTTGAGCATATCTGAGTTATTTGCTGGTTTCAGTTTAGCTTTTGATCTAGCGAGAAACCAAGCAGCTTTAACAGGAGGTTTCTTCGTCCATAGAAAAGTAGTCACAGAGATCACATTATAAACTGCATCTTATCTCATTCAGCTGTAATATTTTACGTTTGGAATTATTTGCAGCGTCTATGAACGCAACAAGCTACCATTCTAGCTTGATGTACAAAGGATCTCCAAAGGACCACAGTACTATCACCTCCAAAAGCAGTGCCCGACTATCGAATTCGAGCTCGTTGAGTAGAATCAGGAACAGAAAAGGCCACAAAACTGAACCCTGTGGTACTATCTTTTGTAGCACATAGAACAAGCTAGACTTCAAATGAAGCCAAAGCTATTGAACAGCCATTTCAAGATGAAGTTCCTAGATTTTAAACAAAACACGACTACACATAAAACACACAACTCACACATTTAACACAAACGATGCTCATGATGAAGAAACTTACCGAAATAACATCATCATGAACGCAGCTACTCAGTGCTCAAGATACGTGATGGAAATGGTGAGTGTGCGGTGGTGGAGGGCGTTAACGGACTCATCAGGGCTACGAAACGAGCAGTTCGCATGAAACCTCTCCACTTAATGTCATTACGACAATTATAAGTGCTCAGCCACAGATAGCACGAGCTTTGGAACAATTAAAATGAAAACCCAAGGGTCACGGTCACGTTCACTGGACGAGGAAATGAACATGTTCAGGTTGAATTACGTTTTGTGCTATGCTATGCAGCTAACTTCTTTACTACTACTGCCGTTGTTAGTGAAATTATAGCCTGGGGCTCGCTAATTGATTTAAATAAGTACCAGAAACCTGTCATAAAACCGGTTGTCAATGATGTCTGTGTTGCATCCGTTTCCTCTTCGATTTAAGACGCAATGATCGTATAGCTCATTTGTTAAGCTAATTTATGTTATAAAATTAAAGAGCTTCGCAAGCACCACGTTATGTGTTTGTTGCATAATATTATAACATTTTACGCACCTTATAGTTTGTCATACAATTTTCTTGTATGTCCCATTATACTTCTTATATTATGTGAGGTGATCTATTGTTTACTATTCCATTGCACAGAACTACTAGTTTGGTAAGTTATTCATCGTTGTAGTTTATAGAGTGTGGAACGGCCTCCCTGGTATGATTAGACAAGGGTGGCTGCGGAGGTTTCAGGGCGGTGATGGCAGGTAGGTTGGTGCATGGTGTAATAAGTATATTACACCATGGGTTGGTGCGCGTTGGGGCGAACCTTTGGTTTGAATGAGTGTGAGTGAACGCAAGAGTTGGATTGTAGGATGTAATTGTTAACACAGTTGAGTTATTACTGTAGTATTATTTTATTATTTCTAATTCTAAATTTAAATTGAATGTGTGTATTTAAAATGTATCGGGGTTAAGTGGAAGAAAAGAATTTAAAGTCCAAAATTTACCGGTATAGAAAGTTGTTGGGAAACGAATCATATTATAAATATAAAGGGTTTCAGTGGTCTAGTAACTGTGCCGCTGGACCTCGGATTTTGAGGTTTTGGGTTCAGCACCCACTCTAGGCGTTTGGTTTTTGTCCCAAGTTCCTTGCAGTCCACTCAGCTGCGTGAGACAATTGAGTACCTACGCCTAGTAGCGCACCCTAGTAACGAGAACTGAAACCAAAACAGTGACGGGTTCACAAAACTAACCATTCGTCAAAATTCAAACACCGTCCAATCGCGTAGGCTTTCTGGTTCCAATCGCTTATTATTATTCTAAAAAATAATAATACTACTTATTTACTAACTAATATTTTCTGCAAATCATCAATTAGTAAGCCAGTAGAGTGTAGGTGTAGGGGTGGTTCAAGTGGCGAGGGTGTCCACCGCCAGGTGTCCCGTGCGTGCAGAGCTCTCCACCACTTCATTACCTCGGTCTGTGATAATAGCCTTCTGCTCTAGTGTCCGACATATTGATATTAGCGCCACCTGTCCACTGAGTCACGCACTTGTTATACTTCCGGCACACTTGTACCCACTTCCGGTTTACTTCCCGACCACCTGTACACTCCACAACCCTCGGCAAATCTGTCAGTTCTACTTGATTAGACAAAGTGGACGGTGTGATGGATTTGTAAGCTTTCTAAAGTCGTGTGTCTTTTGATAGTGAGTTTAGAGATTTTAATAAAGCTTGTCTTTAGAGGGATTTTCAAATTCGGAAATAAGTTCGCACATACAAACAACTTCTATATATTGTACCAACTTCCTTAGCAGTACAGGTTTTGGGCAATTTCGAAACAATGTTACACACTTAGGTTCTTTATTTTGTTAGTGACATAACTTTTGAGTTTTGTCTATTAGGCAAGGAAAACCTTGATGCCAAGAAATATTTACCTCCATAATTCAATGGTATGTAACTGTTGTCAAGACTTACAAAAAATTTGAGGTGGTTGAATATATCAGATAGAATAAAAAAGTAGACCTAATTGACTCTGGAATTACATGAAATACAGTTAGAAACGAGATATCCTACATGTTTAGATTAAAATATGCAACACTTTTTGAAATATTGCTATACGTAATGCAAATAAGTATAAATAGTTCAGCTGTCAAACGGATACGTTGTGTTTCTGTCAACTCAACTAGCATGTTTTAATCAAATTGAAATTATCGTGGCCGGAGCAAAGAGTTAATTAAATGAGACGAGGTTTGATGTATCACATGATGAAAATTAACGGTAATCAACTCGGTTTGAGGCAAACAACGAGCCGCGATCAATATGAGGCAATCAAGACAAAGGTGAACCGTGTCAGCGCGTTCAACCTCAGCACTGCTATGCAGTAGCAGCGTTCAACATCAGCTTTGCTGTGTAGTAGCAGCGTTCAACATCAACTTTGCTGTGTAGTAGCAGCGTTCAACCAGCTCAACATCAGCGTTGCTGTGCAGTAGCAGCGTTCAACATCAGCTTTGCTGTGCAGTAGCAGCGTTCAACCAGCTCAACATCAGCGTCACTGTGCAGTAGCAGCGTTCAACCAGCTCAACATCAGCGTCACTGTGCAGTAGCAGCGTTCAACAACATCAGCTTTGCTGTGCAGTAGCAGCGTTCAACATCAGCTTTGCTGTGCAGTAGCAGCGTTCAACATCAGCTTTGCTGTGCAGTAGCAGCGTTCAACATCAGCTTTGTGTGCAGTAGCAGCGTTCAACATCAGCGTTGCTGTGCAGTAGCAGCGTTCAACATCAGCTTTGTGTGCAGTAGCAGCGTTCAACATCAGCTTTGCTGTGCAGTAGCAGCGTTCAACATCAGCTTTGCTGTGCAGTAGCAGCGTTCAACATCAGCTTTGCTGTGCAGTAGCAGCGTTCAACATCAGCTTTGCTGTGCAGTAGCAGCGTTCAACATCAGCTTTGCTGCAGTAGCAGCGTTCAACATCAGCTTTGCTGTGCAGTAGCAGCGTTCAACATCAGCTTTGTGTGCAGTAGCAGCGTTCAACATCAGCTTTGCTGTGCAGTAGCAGCGTTCAACATCAGCTTTGTCAGCAGTAGCAGCGTTCAACATCAGCTTTGCTGCAGTAGCAGCGTTCAACATCAGCTTTGTGTGCAGTAGCAGCGTTCAACATCAGCTTTGCTGTGCAGTAGCAGCGTTTAACATCAGCTTTGCTGTGCAGTAGCAGCGTTGCTGTGTTGAAACACATGTTCAAGAAACCCAAAAATAAATTTTAAATAAGCATTGTTTTAGCCTTTGGATGGTCTAAAGATGACACGTGTACTGTCCCAAAACGCCTCATCACATAAATGTGGTTACTTTATAATTTCACAATTTGGTTATATATCTAATTAATCAGCTTTATCCACTAAATCCGTATAAAAGCTGTGTTCGTTCCCACATGTTCAACATTACCAATCAGGAAGTACCTATTACCTATTTCTATCACAGAAGAACATTAGACACGTGCACATTATGGCAACCCTTATTACGTTGAAAAACACCTTTAAAGTAATTCAATCGAGCTTTTCCGTCATCATTGGAAAATTGATCAAAACGTCATTAGTGACCGCTACCGATAGGCGGTGAGCAGTGAGGCAGCGATGTATTCATGAGGAAGGGTAATTATATCTGCAGAGATGAGATGAGATGAGTGCAGTGATTGCAGCTGATTGTTGATTGATGACGTCACGGAACACTGCAAACAGCTGATCAATCACCAGACCACAGAGTACTGCCGTGAAAACGCGCAAATATTCGACCATCGGGGTTCCAATAGCGAATGAGCGGTCATGTTTGAACAAGTGTTTGCAAGTTTAAGTAGAATAATTTATTGAGGTACAGAAAAGGAGGTTTAGGTTATTAGTCATAATTGAGTAAACTGGTGAATCTCCCTAGTATAATATGCGGAAAACACTGCAGTACTGGTTTTACGTATATTTTGTGAAATGTCAGTAATGTATAATTTGTAATTTTATTTTGAGATAAACCTGATTTCATCGTGCACGAATCAAACATTAACACATTGTTATAAAAGACACGTTTTAACTAATTGTTAACAATAGTTTAAATCATTATAATATTTTAGAAAAGTCCTCTTTGATTCTAAAAACATCTTTGATGTACTTTTTTTTATAAAACATACTCGCTCTTTCTCTCTGTTTGCTCCATATGTCAATCCTGTTTAGATTTATTCATGCCGTCTCCCTTCTAGCCTGGGAAATCAAATCAATATCCAGAGTGCACTGTACTTTACAGCAAAATATTCTTTTCCAAATCTCATATTCCATGCAACATTGAAGAATAAAATACACATTTATAAACCCTACTAATTGCGATTGAAACCAATCAGGGGTGAAATAAATACGTTGCATTTCATAGTATTAATTAAAACTTTCGGTTTAATGTCAATTACATTAATGGTTATTTACAAAACAAAACTATAAATGTATGTACACGAATGACTAGAACTAGAAAACAGGGAACGGAAGGTAACTGAAGGAACGAAAGGTATTCACATCGAGATTGCTATGATTTACTCACTAAATTGGCTGGTCTCGCCCGCGTCGACACGGCGGTAGGGTAAAAAACTCACTTGTCTATAATATTGCATGATATGTACATTTCCGCTAGAGCAATCCAGCTGATGTTTGGGAGACTTGAGAGGCTTAACTTCTGACTGGTCACGTGGTCAAGATTGTTGTAAGTGTTGGAAGAGTTGGTAGCTTTGATACTCTTCATGAAGAAGGGAGAAATTTTAGAAACGTTATTAAAAATCACAGCCAGTGAGTTTCACCATCTCAAACACCCCGTGTTCAGTTCTTAGCCGGATTGCGTCACGATAGCTAGCGCTGCTATAAACTCCTCGCACGTAAGGTCCTGTATAAAAACGTCTGCACTTGTTATTGCTTATATGAATGGCACGTAGCCGCCGGGCACCGGCTGATATGTGGCGATATTCTTCTCGTCAACTTCAGTGTCCAAGTCACTGAGAGAGCGTCATCCGCTGAACCCCATCTGTCAGTGTTGCGCCGCGAACTTCATGCGCTTCTGCTTCTGCCGCTGGTTGCAGAACCACACTCTCACCACGTTCTTCTTCAGGTCCAGCTTCTCCGCGATCGCCGCGATCTTCTCCCCCGAGGGCCTCGGCTGCACGGCGAAGTACGCTTCTAAACTCCGCTTCTCCGGAGCCGCTATCGAGGTTCTTTTCCGCTTCTTCTCCCCCGCGGGCAGCACGCTCGGCGCGTCCGGGTCTCTTCTCTTGTTCTTGGCTTGCGCCTCCGCCTCCTCCAGCCACGCTTGCAGGATGGGCTTGAGCGCGATCATGTTGTTGTGCGAGAGGGTGAGAGACTCGAACCTGCAGATGGTGGATTGTGACAGGGCTCCTACCCCCGGGAGCTTGAGGTTGGCTAAAGCTTTGCCCACGTCCGCCTGTGTGACCCCGAGCTTGATTCTTCTCTGCTTGAACCTCTCGGCGAACGCTTCTAGTTCTCTCGGGTCTGTATCTGCGTCCGGGTGCTGCATCTGTAAGAGAAGATTGTAAGTAAACAACAATCAACACCGCAGTTAAGTTCAGAATATTTACTAACAATAACAGATTATGTAAAGGTGTTGATGGGAATGCTAAAAGGTAATAAAAGAACAAACCAATATAAAATACACAATTTGTAATAGGTTATACTTTGTGTAAAGTAGCAGCAACTAACCTAGTTCATAGTTCATAGCAACTAACCTTTACCTTTTCAACGTTTGACTACCCATTGATTATAAAAGTCTCTACTAACTTATTAGTTTTATGTTGCTATTGAATAATCTAGCTGAAGTTTGCTTTATAATACGACGACTAATTTATGCCTTCCAAAAAATGATGACAAATTAAAAAAAAACTATATTTCCTTGAAGAGGCAAACTATCAGGTTCAGAATCCTTAATTAATTGCAGTTATTAAGTATAAAACAATTTCTATTACTCGATGAAAACAAAACTCAGTATATACGTTAAAACATGAAAACAAAGAAACGTACCATAGCCGGGTGGTGGCCGTGGTGATGGTGATGGCCAGGAGGTCCATGGCCGCCCAGAGGCCCGCCAGGATGGTGGTGGTGGTGATGATGGTGACCGCCCATCATGCTGTTCATGCTAGGGTAGACGGAAGGAGCATGTAGCTGAGGATGACCGCTGCCGCCGACCCCGCTGTCAGACATGGGCGTCAGGGTGGTCATGGCGGAGGAAGAGATAGGGTCCAGCATTTCCAGGCCTTCCATCCCGTGGTGGTGACTCATCTGCAACATTGAGATTTACTGATGAATTTTTGTGGACGTTGAAGGGGTTGTTGAAAGAGAATAAACCATTTAGCGAAATCGTAGCTCAGGATGTGATAAAACAGCTTGAGAACTTTATTCTGACAAATTTTGGCATTGGAATGGTCAGTATTACGAGAAAAACTATACGTAAGAAATTTGTGTATACTATTTAAGAGCGTTTGAAATCTTAATTTCGGGAAGAAACTAGTATTTTGTCTATTGTTGTATTGATAAAATGGTATAAGCCTATGCATTGTAGCCATATTGACGTGTCAGGGAGAATAGAAAAATGCTTTAGGAACAGCTTTGAGGTAATTTTAAATAGTCAAAACTGAAATATAACGTTAGTATAGTATTTTTAAATAGTTAGTACTGCAGAATGTTTATAAAATATCAAGGTTTTAACATGCAGTATCACTTTTGTGGTCCAGGGACACTGAAGTAAATACTCATTCAAAGTCATTTAAACTTGGCATAGCGTATCCGTGGCGGCCTAGTTTTGCTCGATAAATCAGGATCATTTTCAGCAGTCACGTCAACCAATTTTCTGATGTGTCTATGCGCCAACGCTAGGTAAAGGTCGAGGCTGAGCCGTAATGAGGACTAGTAGTCCTAACCTCAACTCGTTAAACAAGACAAACTCTTCATTAAGTTAAGAACGATTTGGTGCTGTAAAACATTAAAAAGTATTTTCTATCCCAGTTTCGACGGGACATTTTCTCTACAAGAAATGCTTTAGGTTAGAGCCTTTAATTCCTAAGGGTGTATTTTCGAAACAATTTAGTATGGCGCATTTTAAAAGCTCATACACCTCACAGTTCGTTTAAAAGACTATAGTCATCTCCCACTATCTGCTGTAACTGACTTTTCCGAAAAACGAACCAAGTAAATAAATTCACCCTCCCCAAAAAAAAACTATGATTTTTCTCAGAATTAGTAATGTAAATCCGCGATGTCAGCTGTGAAAAGGCGCTAATCACCGCGTGTGACACGCCGGCTCACGTCAGGTGAGGGGTGGAGGGGTGCAGGGGGTACATTTGCATATGGCGCATCGCTCTAATGGCCACTTCACTTCAATGGCCTTTATGTGGTCAAGCGCTCCCGCTCTCTACCGGAAATCACCCTTTCACGCTCCCCATGAATAAATCCATATTTTCATCATGTGATGGAATGACCGCGGGAAATAAAATTTCCTAGTTTGAACTTGTGAGGGGTTTTAAGATGTGAGCCGACCTTTAGGTGGAAATGTCAGGAGGGACTACAGTGTGGTGAAACCTTGTAGGTGCAAGTGCGTTGGTCAATCTAAGATGGATAAATAAGTGTGAAGAAAATCGTAAGGTTCTGTCAGGTTTGGGATACGTAAAAGTGTACCACATCGTACTTCGAATAAAATATTTTTCGATAGTTGGTATCGCGAGGAATTCCGGAGCTCATCACTCCGGTAGCGCTGTTCGATCCCCGCAGTCACCACTTACAATTTATAATGTGGCTATACGGTGACACTAGGTAAAGGTCGAGGTTGAGAGGACTTTGTAGTCTTAACTTCGTCTCATTAAACAGGATAGACCTTTACCTTTAAATAATAATAATCTACGGTGTTTGAATCATTTCAAGTGTTTAGTTCTCTACGAACTCGACACAGTTTTAATTCCAGAGCTCGATACCAGGATGCGCTACTAGGCGTAGCTACTCATATTATTACTACCGTTATGAATGAATGAGCTGGGACCTAGGTCATGAATGAGTATTAAAGATGAAGTTTTCTCTAAAGTCCTGTTTTAGTGTTTTAGACCTAACTGACATTTTTTTCTTACAGGGCTTGCTCTTTCAGTTGGCAGATATATACTTTAATGAACCGTTGCTCATAAATGATTAAAGCTATCAACGAATATCACCTCACCACTCAAAACCGACTCGCATTTTTTGTGAGGTTCAAGGTTATTTTCTGCCACTGTATACTTAACGAGCTCAAGATCAGAACTTTAAGTGGTTATGAGTGGATAATGTACGTGCATTCAGCTCACCAAACCACCAAAACCCTCCAGTAAAATTGTCATGTTTTTTTTTCAGTTTTAGTTTTTTTCATGCTATTCTGTACTAGGGAGCTCCACAATGTATGAGAACGCGGTGTGTACGACACCAGCTCGCACGTGCATGCGCGTACATGTGTGCGGTTGTTCGAGGGCCAATGTTGACTAATTGAAGGGGTACTGTCGGTATGCCATGGCGTGTCGTTAATGATGAAATATTCGGCCGAAGGGAGGTGAATCATGTGGAGGGGTGGCTGTCGATTACTCGTACAAGGGTTGTAGCACGGCACCCCCGGGACCCTGCGTCAGCCCGCTCCGCTCTAATAACATCATAGAATGACGATCGCATTCAATATTCATGGCAAAACATGCAGCTCCTTGTTGGATTTAACAGTGCCGCAAGTGAGCCCCGAGGAGTCGAGTAGAGGAGTCATGAATACCGTGATGCAAGGAGTCTGTAGACGTCTGCACCGCAGAGTCTACTCGCGGACTTTTTATTGTAGTCAGACTCATTTTTGGTATATTGATGAATAAGTTTACACGCGGTATTTGTTACGAAAAATTGATTAAAAATTTTATCTAAATCGGAGGAGTTTTAATCTTTACAAATCATTAAAATTGCTTTACGGCAAAGCTTCTCCCCCTCAAAAGGGGGTTTCCGGTGGCCCCATTTTGCTGACCAACAAATTCAACAAAGATATTTACAAAATTGTATGAAAATCGAACAAGTCATGTATTTTTTAGAGAGTTCACATATAAATACATATGTACACTTTATACTGTATAAAGTACATTGCTACATATTTATGCATAGTTTTGAAAAAATGCTCAAAACGTGTTCTGGGGGTCAAAATTGGTACCTACTCATTTCATGGACCCTTGCTTGTGTTTTACCGTGTTGATGGCATGAATCCTTAATTTCCAAAGTAAATTTGCTAACAAGTATTTTTTGTATGCAAATTTTTGGCATGATATGTGTGGCAATCGTCATTAGCTAAGACTTTTCTTCATTACTTCCATCAAAATCTCGTTCAGGCTTACAAATTTTACATTAACTCTCTCCTATTCTTTCGAATAGTACCACTAGTCCTTAGCCAGTTTTAAAGTCTTCCAATTAAATGCAATGAACTCGTCTGTGTTACAGAACGCTTGTGAGATTAGGACTGTTTTCAGACGAGTTACCGTGCTGTGTCTCCCAGCCTGGTAGTTGTTCCTGCTTCTGGTTTCATAAGAGTGTATATCACTAACTTATGATTTATAAAAGCTACCCGTCTGTTGAAAAGTTAGAGGTGCAAATATTGAGCTAATAACTGCTAGTTCCTATAAGGAGATATAAATGGAATATACCTTGAAAGGTTCGCTGCTGAAAACTTACTCACTAACCTAATTACATATCATCAACGTATTATCAATATTGAATAGCTACTAACGGTCCCTAAAACCTCTTACTTAAATCTATTTTGTGATGCTTTTCTATTATTTTGCATGAAAACACCTTTACTTCACCACCCATCCTGTTGCGTTAGTTTCAATGTGTTTAAAGTAATGTTTTACTAATTTCTGAAGAGTTAAGGAACGGTTTTCTCATCGAGATCTAAAATATTCCTGAGACTGCAGGTTAAACGTCTGCGGCGGATAAGAATGAGCTGGTCTTACTTTTACTTCATGAATTATTTATGAACCTCATCTGATACAAAATTACTCAGACGCAAAATTCTCCTCTGCAAATGTGAGAAACCTCATAACTGCATTTTCTTCAGTGAAATTGTTGCGATGTTTGTTTTGAATCATACTTTAATACACTGATTAGAACTAGATTAGAACAATGCTTTTGGGTTATGATCTAGAAGGATTGAATGCTAAAGAAGACTGGATTTAGTAGTAGTAATAAAACAGATTTTCAAACTATGCATTATTATAACTATATGTATCCTGTTAAATATTTCCCAGCCAAATATTGTTTTTTCTAAGCGTATACAACACTACTCGTATTAACATTAAATGTTATGTTATGTTAAAAACTTAAACTAGAATAAAACATTATGATCACCTTTACAATTAATCAACTAATTGAAAATAAATTACACCAAAAACTAGTTCCCGTCATACTGTATATGCCGAGATATTTTTCAAAATTTAGAGATTATGAATGTATGTTTTTGAAACAATAATCTGTAGTCTTACTAGGTGTCATCTAGTTAAAAACACTGATATACATGTCTATGACACAAGGTTTAAGAATTTGTTTCGGCAAAATAGCCAAAGGATTAAGCTGTTTGAGAGCATGCCTTCACAAGGCTAAAATGTTATTGTGGACGTCGTTTTCAGACGGTTTTTAATAAACAAGAAGAACGCGACGTTTCGGCATCTGGAATCTGATCCCGTCTTCAGGTGAAAACCTGACACAAAACATTAGAATATGAGCTCGCTTAACGTAAACAGCGTAAACTGACCAGTCACCCACCACCAATCTACTTAGTCTACTTAGATTAGGCTAGCTCATTTTTAATGTTTTGTGTTATGTTTCAGGTTACCATTCATCTGAAGATGGAATCACTTTCAGATTCTGAAACGTCGTGTTCTTCTTGTTCACTAAATCATCCCCAATATCATTTCAACCTCAGAAATCCTACCATCGTCAACAACAAACATTTCGGCACGTGCCAAAGATATATTGAAAATGTAATTTTGTTACTAGAACCCATCAATTCTCGAACTGTAAAAGGTTAAAGTAACATAAAACAAGTTTAAAGAAGGAAGCTCAGCAATACCTAAGCATGTTATTAAGCACAGCCCATTTGCTTAAGCTGTTGAAATCCTCCCCACAGAAGAATTCACTTCCCAGCCTCTCCATTCGGAATAATACCCATTTAAATATGATTATCCGCGTAATGACCGGAGGTGGGGAGGGGGGAGCAGTGAAACTTGATATATCTTGTAATGGAACGAAGATTTATTTTGTTCTAAAGAGCCGAGCTACTTTCTGCCCTCTCTAGCATCCTGCTTATCTCAATGCTGTGTTTTCATGATTATCTATGGATATGTTTTTTATTATTGTAATGTAGATTTTGATGGCAATTGTTAACATTCCTTTTAGAAAACAAGCGTAACACATTAAATTTTATTCGCAGGGTGTTTCAAAAGTCCTTCCTCAACTTGTTATTGATCGGCCGAAAATTTTCAAACGCTTTTTAAACATGTTTTTAAAGGGGTTAACCCCCACCCCAAAATAGGTGTTTTGGAGGTTAGGTCTGAAATTTCTTACGGCAGCCCTAATCGATCTTACCCCTCATTTTAAGGCAATGCAAAACCCATCATACCTTCTAACGGCGTCCTAACATCGTTTGTTTTACATTTATGGCCTTCAAAATGAGAAGTCACATAGTAGCTATCTTAAAAAATTTGAGGTAGCCCCAAAACCCCAATGTGCAAACTTGGAGTAAAAACCTAGTTAAAAATTACTTTAATAATATATATCTCTAACTCATTTCTAACTCAAATCCCACCACATATTGGTTCAAATACCTCATGAATGGTGCATCTCAAAAAGTGATTTAGTGTCAAAGCGTGTGTACTCGTACTCTTCCTGACACAACAACTTTTAATATCATCAGATTATGTCAATGTGATCTTTTAACACAGTTTATGATTTTGGTTGGCGTTTTGTTACTTTTTAGAAAAAATAGATAATTTAATTTCGCAGTTTGTCGTTGGACACTTTGAGCTCTGTCTATCCCACGTCGAGGCTTTTTGCTATAACTATAGGAGGACACACTGCTAAGTCAGCAGTTGTTGTTGTGGGTAAAACTGTCACTTTTCTGGAAGGTTGGGAACGTCTGAAATGTTTTAAAAGACTATAGCAAACACAAAAATTTGGGGAGGTAATTCATGACATACACTGTATATTCTAAGGATGTTGTTTTTACCTGGTGTGCCTGGTGTTGGGAGGGCTGGGGTGAGAGCACCCATGCTGTGGTGGTACATCATGTCATGTTTGAGCTGTGGAAGGCCAGGTGTGGGGTTGGACTGGTGTTGTCTACACTCTACTGCACTTATACAGTGTTATTTACCTGGTGTGGCCTGGTGTTGGGAGGCCGGGGTGAGGAGCACCCATGCTGTGGTGGTACATCATGTCATGTTTGAGCTGTGGAAGGCCAGGTGTGGGGTTGGACTGGTGTTGTCTACACTCTACTGTTACTTATACCTAGTGTATTATTTACCTGGTGTGGCCTGGTGTTGGGAGGGCCGGGGTGAGGAGCACCCATGCTGTGGTGGTACATCATGTCATGTTTGAGCTGTGGAAGGCCAGGTGTGGGGTTGGACTGGTGGTGTTTGCCGATGCCCAGCAGCCAGGGCTTCTGCTCTACTCAGTAGTCCATCGTTCAGTCCACCGAAAAGGTCCCCTGAACATAGAACAATAGTAGGTGTCAGATGAGAAGGTATACCAAAGGTAATTCAGAAAATTGTTCTGTAGTTAGTCTACTAGTTTGGCGTCTAAGATCTGCTTTTTAACACTTTGATTTAGATTTGTATCGTCCATAACTTTTCATTTCCAGAGAATTTGCATTAGTACATGGATTTTCTAAACCAGCATTGATCTAAAAAATATTGTATACCTACGTTATTACAAAAACAATCTTTGAATACAAAAAGAGGTATTGGCAATAATTGTCTAAAATTATCAACAAGAGTGGCATGTTGAAAAACTGTTTTATAAAAGCACCAGCACCAAATCATTTCGTTAGAACAAATTACAGCTCCAACTCAAAATTACAGACCAAAGTCATTTGTTGCAAATTACTTCTCCACGAAGTTATTTAAAGCAGCTTGAATAATTCCAGCGACGCTGTTGAGACAGAAACGGGCGCGAGTAAAATATCAAACAATTTAACTAAACATAACAAAGTGGAAAGTTGGTAGAAGTTGGACAGAGTTCGCTTATCCCTAAGTGGACAGCAAAATGGCAGACGAATTTGCCGAGCACTTTTAAACTCCGAGGAGGCAAACTATCAGAGGAAGTGATAAAATATTAATGCCGGTTGACTCAATAGGGAGCGATGTCAGGGTGGGGAGTGTTGTCACCTTGTCACCGGAAGTGACGTAATTCACTGATCAGCTGATAAGGAATCTGCGCCGTTTCTCCTCCGAGTAACCGCTGCTGCTCTCGGCTCATCATTTATGGACGCTCTCAACCCGCTGAAGGCTTTTGTCACTTACAGAAGGGTTTTATCGCGACGCAGAAGTCTCATGACACCAGCGGATCAAAGAACGGTTTCAAGATGGAGTCTTGACACTTGGAGAGCAAACACGGTTTTAAGAACACGTCCCTCACTCACACACACTGATGAGACTGATATATCAACACTTAGTGAACAAAGAGGGTGGAAAGATCAGCAGGTCCCAAAGCTTTATATAGATATTTTTCAAGAAAATATGTTGAGTAAAGATGGGGTTAATCAAAAAATATACATCACCAACAAAATGAAAAAGGAACAACTTAATTAATTTGACATGATGAGATTTTGGCTCATAATTCATGGACGCTTTCGACCCGCTGAAGTCTTGTCACTCACGGAAGGGTTTACCGCGAAGCCAGAAGTCTCATGACACTAATGGGTAAGGAAGGTTTTAATAAAAGACTTGACACTCAAGAAAGCAATCAGGGTTCAAGAACACAGCCTTTAACAGCAATTTGATTTGTTGAATGATTGCGGTCTGGCGTTGAACTATGCATTTAGTGTTCCGGTTCTAGATTTGTCCAAGGGATTTGCATTTGCTATTCGAGTGGCAACCTTATCATATTTTACGTGCTCTGTCCCTTGAACAGGCATACTTGCATTTTCAAACTTAAGGCATTTACTAACGTAACTGCTCAGTAACGTATGGCATTTTCAGTAGTGACTGCCCGCATCACTGGAGTGTTGAGCTTTGAGTTGCACAAGATACCAACCTACCAAGGGTCTGGTTTATGCATCCTACTAATATATAAAAATTAGATGGTGTGTGGTTGTTCCTCAATCACCAAATACCGGTTTACATTTGATGAAATGTTACAGGAATGTGGTTTATACCTAGCCAACACATAGGTTATTAACATGTTTGATAATTGAGTATTTTCAAGATGGTGGTTTACAAGAGTAACTAAGGACTCTCAAAAGGTAGCAAATTTGTAATTTCTTAAAATATACACGCAATAGAGCATTAAAGCCCCGAGGCGAAGCAAGGGTACTATCAGCTAGTGTTATATAGTTTGTACACTATTATGAAGTGTAAATCTTGGAAGCTGGTTTTCACATTTTTGTGTGATGAGGAGAGCTCAAACAACTGCATTAGAAAATGTCCAAACAAAAATAGCTATAAGGTTAATTTTAAAAAAGGTTACATAGACGGAACTTTTGTATTATAAAATGAATTCTAAAGCCCATTATAAGTTTTAAAACAAGTTCTTAAAACATTGTTGTCAGGAAGAAAAATGTTAAAATATCAAGATTTTTTGTATATTTACATTATAAGATGGCTGTTCATTTAAAACAATTTCGGAAAAGGCTTACTATGTATGTGTCCGAATCGTACGACAATAATCATGTATGATCGCAACATATGGTTGAGCTCTCTTGTTTTAGGAAGACATTCTTTAGAACGTATTTAAAGGACTCTACATGTAAGTATAATAAATTTAGCTTTCATTACATTTTGGCACGCTTCAAATAGCATCAATTACAACAGCGTCCGACGGACTTGCGTCGTCACGCTTATGTCACGCAGCCTGGAAGAACTCTACCGATGTGCGGCGGTTTGTTGTGGAATGGTACAGGAAGGTGGAAGTGGTATCGAGCTGGCGCAGTGTAATTGCACACTTTGCTGGAGATCTGTTATTTGTGCCTCGACTTTAGGACCTCCACTTGGCTGCATTATTGAACAGATCGACCCGCCCGGCGTTGTTCTGCTTGCGTGATATATACCCCCGCATTACGCGCTACGCTACAACACCACCTCGCCTCGTCTCACCACTGCATGTCGGGGAAACCGGTTCAGTCGTCAGCATAAAGATGGTTTTGAAACTAAACTACACCTAATGTTTAAGATGAAACTTTTTTAAAACGTGGTCTTAAAAATTGATTTAGAACATTATATCGAATCAAATGTTTTGTTTTAACAATTCTTTGGAAACTTATCGTTGCTTTTAATAATAATAATAACTTTATTTGTCATGTACAAAAAGTTTTGCGTGACAAAAACAAATCTAAATATAAAAACAAATAAGATAAACCCATCACCAAAATACTGTTCCCCATAGTACTACTTGCATAGGTGAAATTTTGTTGGAAAACTTGGAAAATTAATTGTATTTTAATCGTCCATAATTCACCAACATTATAAAAAGATTTTTAAATTAAAAATGTTTTCAATTTCGACTTAAAAGAGTTTATACTGTTAATATTTTTAAATAGTCTGGTAATTTGTTAAAAAATTTAATACCAATTTGGGACGGTATTTTGAGATATTTCAAGTCTATGATACAAAAGTAAAAGTACATCATTAGACTCATGACGAAATCATCATTCAGGGAACCCTGTAGATCTTTTCAAGCAGTTAGAAATACTCCGCCTACCTTGTCTCTGTATATTTTCAAATCCTTCTATTTGTTTTACACACACCCAGAAAAGATTTACGGTAGAAACAACATATATCATCATTTTACTCGAACTCCGCTCCCCTGCAATATCTTGGTCATTGCACAGATTAAAAAAACACCGTGGTACTCTTGCACAAATGTTTAATAAAAGTACCAAACCACCTGAAAACGAGACCTCTCCTAAATAAAGAAAGTATCATCAATTTTCTTCTTAATCACTGCTTTCATAGCGTTCCGGATAACCTGATGTCATGTTTGAGCTGTGGAAGGCCAGGTGTGGGGTTGGACTGGTGTTGTCTACACTCTACTGTTACTTATACACAGTGTGTATTATTTACCTGGTGTGGCCTGGTGTTGGGAGGGCCGGGGTGAGGAGCACCCATGCTGTGGTGGTACATCATGTCATGTTTGAGCTGTGGAAGGCCAGGTGTGGGGTTGGACTGGTGTTGTCTACACTCTACTGTTACTTATACACAGTGTGTGTTATTTACCTGGTGTGGCCTGGTGTTGGGAGGGCCGGGGTGAGGAGCACCCATGCTGTGGTGGTACATCATGTCATGTTTGAGCTGTGGAAGGCCAGGTGTGGGGTTGGACTGGTGGTGTTTGCCGATGTCTACAGCAGCCAGGGCTTCTGCTCTACTCAGTAGTCCATCGTTCAGTCCACCGAAAAGGTCCCCCTGAACATAGAACAAAAGTAGGTGTCAGATGAGAAGGTATACCAAAGGTAATTCAGAAAATTGTTCTTTTTTGTAGTTAGTCTACTAGTTTGGCGTTTTGTATCTTCCATAACTTTTCATTTCCAGAGGATTTGCATTAGTACATGGATTTCCTAAACCAGCATTGATCTAAAAATATTGTATACCTACGTTATTACCAAAACAATCTTTGAATACAAAAAGAGGTATTGACAATAATTGTCTAAAATTATCAACAAGAGTGGCATGTTGAAAAACTGTTTTTATAAAAGGACCAGCACCAAATCATTTCGTTAGAACAAATTACAGCTCCAACTCAAAATTACAGACCAAAGTCATTTGTTGCAAATTACTTCTCTCCACGAAGTTATTTAAAGCAGCTTGAATAATTCCAGCGACGCTCGTTGAGACAGAAACGGGCGCGAGTAAAATATCAAACAATTTAACTAAACATAACAAAGTGGAAAGTTGGTAGAAGTTGGACAGAGTTCGCTTATCCCTAAGTGGACAGCAAAATGGCAGACGAATTTGGCGCCGAGCACTTTTTAAACTCCGAGGAGGCAAACTATCAGAGGAAGTGATAAAATATTAATGCCGGTTGACTCAATAGGGAGCGATGTCAGGGTGGGGGGAGGGGTGTTGTCACCTTGTCACCGGAAGTGACGTAATTCACTGATCAGCTGATAAGGAATCTGCGCCGTTTCCTCCTCCGAGTAACCGCTGCTGCTCTCGGCTCATCATTTATGGACGCTCTCAACCCGCTGAAGGCTTTTGTCACTTACAGAAGGGTTTTATCGCGACGCCAGAAGTCTCATGACACCAGCGGATCAAAGAACGGTTTCAAGATGGAGTCTTGACACTTCGGAGAGCAAACACGGTTTTAAGAACACGTCCCTCACTCACACACACTGATGAGACTGATATATCAACACTTAGTGAACAAAGAGGGTGGAAAGATCAGCACGGTCCCAAAGCTTTATATAGATATTTTTCAAGAAAATATGTTGAGTAAAGATGGTTGGTTAATCAAAAATATACATCACCAACAAAATGAAAAGGGAACAACTTAATTAATTTGACATGATGAGATTTTGGCTCATAATTCATGGACGCTTTCGACCCACTAAAGTCTTGTCACTCACGGAAGGGTTTACCGCGAAGCCAGAAGTCTCATGACACTAATGGGTCAAGGAAGGTTTTAATAAAAAGACTTGACACTCAAGAAAGCAATCAGGGGTTCAAGAACACAGCCTTTAAATAGAAGCAATTTGATTTTGTTGAATGATTGCGGTCTTGGCGTTGAACTATGCATTTAGTGTTCCGGTTCTAGATTTGTCCAAGGGATTTGTATTTGCTATTCGAGTGGCAACCTTATCATATTTTTACGTGCTCTGTCCTCCTTGTACTGAACAGGCATACCTTGCATTTTCAAACTTAAGGCATTTACCTAACGTAACTGCTCAGTAACGTATGGCATTTTTTAGTAGTGACTGCCCGCATCACTGGAGTGTTGAGCTTTGGAGTTGCACAAGATAACTAACCTAACAAGGGTCTGGTTTACACATGTTATATAGTTTGTACACTATTATGAAGTGTTAATCTTGGCAGCTGGTTTTCACATTTTTGTATGATCAGGAGAGCTTAAACAACCACATTAGAAAATTCATGAAAGAAAAAATGAGCTACAGGCTCATTCCGAAAAAAGGTTACACATACGGAACTTTTGTTTTGAGAAAATTAGTTCTAAAGTATTTGCACCAAGACATTAATAGTTATTAGACAAGTTCTTAAAACATTGCTGTCAGGAAGACAACTGTTAAAATATCATTTTTTGTGTAAATTTTATATATAAGATGGCTGTTCATTTAAAAATTTCGGAAAAGGCTTACAGGCGTATGTGTCCGACTCGTACGACAATAATACTCATGTATGATCGTACATATGGCGGAACTCTTTTCTCTTGTTTTAGGAAGACATTCTTTAGAACGTATTTTAAAGGACTTCTTACATGTAAGTATAATAAATTTAGCTTTCATTACATTTTGGCACGCTACAAATAGCATCAATTACAACAGCGTCTGACGGACTTTGCGTCGTCACGTTTATGTCACGCAGCCTGGAAGAACTCTACCGATGTGCGGCGGTTTGTTGTGGAATGGTACAGGAAGGTGGAAGTGGTATCGAGCTGGCGCAGTGTAATTGCACACTTTGCTGGAGATCTGTTATTTGTGCCTCGACTTTAGGACCTCCACTTGGCTGCATTATTGAACAGATCGACCCGCCCGGCGTTGTTCTGCTTGCGTGATATATACCCCCGCATTACGCGCTACGCTACAACACCACCTCGCCTCGCCTCGTCTCACCACTGTGCATGTCGGGGAAACCGGTTCAGTCGTCAGCAATAAAAGATGGTTTTGAAACTAAAAACTACCCTAATGTTTAAGATCTAAGAAAACTGTCTTTTTAAATTCAAACGGTCTTAAAATATTGATTTGTAAACATTATATCGAATCAAATGTTTTGTTTTAACAATTTTGGGGAAACTTATCTGTTGCTTTTAATAATAATAATAACTTTATTTGTCATGTACAAAAAGTTTTGCGTGACAAAAAACAAATCTAAATATAAAACAAATAAGATAAACCCATCACCAAAATACTGTTCCCTATAGTACTACTTGCATAGGTGAAATGTTGTTGGAAAATTAATTGTATTTGAATCGTCCATAAATTCACCAACACTATAACATGATTTGAATTAAAAATGTTTTCAATTTCGACTTAAAAGAGTTTATACTGTTAATATTTTTAAATAGTCTGGTAATTTGTTAAAAATTTAATACCAATTTGGGACGGTTTATGAGATATTTCAAGTCTATGATATTTCAAAGCAAAAGTATCATTAGACTCATGACGAAATCATCATTCAGGGAACCCTGTAGAGATCTTTTCAAGCAGTTAGAAATACTCCGCCTACCTTTTCTGTATATTTTCAAATCCTTCTATTTGTTTACACACCCAGAAAAGATTTACGGTAGAAACAACATATATCATCATTTTACTCGGAACTCCGCTCCCCTGCAATATCTTGGTCATTGCACAGATTTTTAAAAAAAAACACCGTGGTACTCTTGCACAAATCTGTTTAATAAAGTACCAAACCACCTGAAAAACGAGACCTCTCCTAAATCCTTCAAACAAAGTATCATCAATTTTCTTCTTAATCACTGCTTTCATAGCGTTCCGGATAACCTGATGGTCATCGGGACAGTCCACATAAAAAAGCTCAGGGTTTGCAAAACTGATTCTTTGTTTCTCCTTTGCCTACACAATGTGTATTTTGACATCTTATATTTAACTTTGGTTGTTTTGTTAAGAGAGACCTTACACAGTTGTATGTTTTATCTTTTAATATTTTTTACTGCAAAGTATTTAGTTTAATTGTTGTAATTTGAGAAAATTACAATTAAAGTTAATTTATGTAAATGGTGACAATAAATGACTAATGACAAAACCCAAAATTTTGGGGTGACCTCCTTCAAAAATTAGGCTAGGGTAAATCAAAATAATTTAAACCTTTTCAAAATCTATTTTTCTATTTATTTATACATGCTTCCAATTAGCAAGAAGCAAAAACATACTCAAGTCAACTTTTACACGAGCTTTTTATGGTTTTAGAAGGCTTGTCGTCCAAAACCGCTAATCTCATGTAATGAATTTCTGTATGAATCATAATTGTTACAACATTTCCACATAATTATGTTAAGTTACGACTTTTTAGATATCGTGTAGTAGTAAGTTTTCACAGCTTTACGGTAAAAGATACTTTACACTGACGTTGTTCAAAGTTGTAAAAATACAATTCGGAATTTAGATATGTCAATGAAACTAGTTCAAATATGTAAGCCATGAAAGACCGTTGTGAAACTGCTTTAATGTTTTAAAAGCGTAAAGATTATACTTTTTGCAATGAAAAAAATCTTACAATCTCTACAAGTTGGGATATCGAAAGAAAGGCATCATATAGAAACTGGATTGACCTCATTAAAATAGTTTAGCTACGGTATTCCACAGATTTACAAGTAAATTATAAAATATATGTGGAATTGCAAAGCTACTTCTACTTTTGTTTGTAAGTACGTAAGATTAAACAAAAGTGGTGCTGTTTAAACAACACAGCTCTGTGCTGAAAAAGATAAAAAACCTATAAGCTATCGATTAATCATGGATACTTTCGGTTGTGTACACGAAACTTCACAATATAGCAACACGACGTTTCGGGATCTGCAATCTGATCCCGTTTTCAGGTGAAAAGTAAACTAAAACATAACAAGGAAGTTGGTTGGTAGCTGCTACTGGCCGTGGACGTGTACAGTTTTTCTGGTTGCTGATTGTTTCTTTACGCCTACGTTTATCTTTTTTGGAGAGTTTTTAAAAATGTTACTTTTTATTACTTTAATAGTTTTGTTGTTTGGTTCGGTTTTACTGGTCAGCTCACGCTGATTGCTTTAAGCCAGCACATTGTCCCATGTCTGTTATGTTTTAGATTGCTTTCAACCTGAAGACGAGATAAGATCGCAGATCCCGAAACGTCGTGCTATCTTATCACTATATCACTATTTGAGATGCCAGTTCAACCACTCTCATGAGGGTATTTTAAGGCAAATATGTGGTGAAGGATGAGTGTGATGAGTGGTAGTAATGAGTTATGAGGTGTAGTCTTGTTACAAACTAAGGCCGACTCTTCCTTAGAATAGGTCATTAATTATAGCCCAATGACCAATGGAAATACAAGGACCAACGGCTTAACTTGACTTCCGAACCACGCAGGTGATGGTCTGATATGTCTAAACGATGGTGAGAGTTGATGCGGGTATCATCAGATGATCACTGAGACTATCTGAGCCGCTTTTAGACCTATGTCATCCTCAAAACCTGACCTCCAGGAAGCTGGACTACAGGACCACGCCACGGGTTCCAGTCTTGTTCTCTAACTACAGAACTATCCTTAATAATATCTCAAACAGAAATTCTCTCATCAACCACAAACTATAGCCCCACAACAATTGACAAAACACTAACCACCACACCTAATAAACTAATAATCAAAATCACCACACCAGAAGCCATTTACAAGCAAACGCTCCTCGGGCGGCAATAAATGCGAAATCCAGCCTAATGATAATGAAGCACCGTCGCTACGCAAGGGTTACAAGCAGTCTAACTCAACCCAACAACTGGTATTAATTTGCGGTAGTAATTGGATGGAGGCCATTACCGCCGCCGCAATATCGGACAAGTAACAACAATGAAATCATCCAAGATGGCGGCTTACTCCCAGGAGCGGGAGGGTTAATTTACACCACTTCATTACAAGTTGGCCAAGTTTATATGAGCTATCTAACGGCGGATTGGCAGACAAACATAGACTAACTTAGGCACTGGAATATTCATCTGGTCTTGTCTCAGTTGTGTCTTGTCTGTAGGATCGTGAAATTATGGTTTGGGATATTCATGCTAGTTTATGAATGAGATCAATACAAGATAAAGCAACTATTTAACTGTTTCTGAAAACTAAAGTGTGCTTAACTTTAGTTTTCGCTTTACTGTTAAAAATGGAAATGTTACAATTTTTTAGTTGAAAAATACAGAAGTATAAATTTCAACAGTCTTAATTTAACAAATTCATGAAATTCATACATTTCAACGGTTCAAACGGCTCTGGTTAGGTTGACGATTCTAACATATAAGTTTTACATAGTCTGTGAATAATTCCAGAAGGGTTACATGGCGTTCTGTAAGTATTTGTTATTTTTACGTCTTCAGTCCCGTCAAGAAAAAGCTGGATGTTTTCCAAACTGTCACCAAATATTTCAGAACTAAGAGAGTTTCAAATGAAATTCAACATGACCTTCCTTTAAATCTGAAAGTAGCGAGATTTGAGCCCACGCCCCTCACTTTTCGGAGCACCTTATACATCTAAAACTCGAAAAATTATTTTCCCTTATTCATTTGGTCACTAAACATTATAATCCAAACGAAAACTTTACTTAATTCATAAGACTATACGATGCAAATCTTCCCCGAATTACATATTTTATATTTTTGGGTTCAATCAAAGATTATTGCATAATAGGTAGACGACGCATGGATGCCGAGTGGCTGAGAAAATAAAATCAACATAGTTCGGCAGCCCGAGCACAGTTAGCGTTGCGAGCGCTGCTGTATCTCGCAGTCATACTTCCCTCTTCGGCACCACATCATCAAGTTTGTCCGTTGTCGATGACTTAAGTATGACCAAATTGTATGATTTTCGAGAATAAATTAACTTCCTCTCTTCCTCAGACGTTTAAACAAATTCCCTCGCAGCACTATCTGTGCTTGGGCTGCCGCAACAATGTTGATTTTATTGCCTCAGCCATTCGGCATCTATGCGCCATCTACCTATTATAACTTAAACTTTGTTTCAACTCTGCAGTGCATAGTATTGAAAAACCCGATTCACCTAACTTATCTTTGTTTCCGGTGTGTTTTGCAGCCAGTGGAAAAGCTTGCATCCGGAAGTGCGAATTAAAGGGGGTGAAATGTTCCACCTTGACGGCGTCTTGTTTACTCGCTCTACGGAATCCGATAAGGCGTCCTCCAGGGGACGATTTCCATCTTTATGGCCGGGTTTGGTTCTTCTATCGACCCCCAACTGCCTTCGAGATCACTTCTTCTTCTACTTTAGGTGGTTCATGCTCATTTTCACGGAGGAGCTGTTTAAAATTCTAAGAAGAGTGGATTTGTGTTCTTTTAGGTTCCGTATGTACTTAGCAAAAACAAAGACTGCGTTTCTATCTAAACCCGTAGCAAACTGACCAATACATCTTCTGGTGTAGTGTAGAAACAGCTTCATATTTTAAGTTGTTAATGAAAATATTGCGATTATTCATACTTCAAACAATTATCTTTTAAGAAAAGACTCTGCTAATACTCTGCTAGAATCTTTTGTTTGTCGTTACAGTAATTTCTTTTAAACAAAAATACAAATCTAGTTGTTGATGCAGTTTCGGAGGTATATTCTGAACCTTTACTTCTTTCAGCAAAGCTGGATTTCCTCTTGTATCTTTTTTAAGGCCTGCCAGGCTCTTAGGTTGGTGGTTATATAACCACATTAATAACAATGAGGTATTTACATGATATAGTCGTACACGTAGATACAATGTTGATATTAACATGAGATACTCAATATCTATTCTAGACTGAACCTATTAACTGTATGTTTGATTGGCTCAACAATAAAATCATTGAATTGTGAATGGTATTAACTTTAAGGTTGAAGAAAGGGGAAAAATCAGTTTGATTCCTCGTCAAACAAACTAAAAAACGCTAGACATAGAATATACAAGTTTCTAAAATCGTCTGCGATAGTACACCGGCAGGCACTGTAAGTCTCCACTTGTATATTTTATTAAACATTAGTCAACTAAAATACAAGACTTATTATGATACTTTAATTAAAAACAAAACCAATTTTTAGTTTTTGACAAAAGTATACGAGTAGTTCTTACGTGCCATCTGTAAATGAAAAATAAGTTAAATGAAAGTAATCTTCTCTTTCACTTAACCACCCAGAATAAATAGTAAATAGTAATAGTTTCAACTTGAACCTCGAAATAACTGCCGAATTGAGTAAATTGCTAGTTGAGGTAAAGGAACAGATTGCTGATAGACCAAACGATTCTTTATTAATAGCATTTTCAAAGCTTTTCTTTATTAAAACTTGAATTTCACTAAATCACTATTTGAGATGCCGATAATTCTCATGAGGGTATTTTAAGGCAAATATGGTGAAGGATGAGTGTGATGAGTGGTAGTAATGAGTTATGAGGTGTAGTCTTCTTACAAACTAAGGCCGACTCTTCCTTAGAATGGGTCATTAATTATAGCCCAATGACCAATGGAAATACAAGGACGTTTAACGTGACTTCCGAACCACGCAGGTAATGGTCTGATATGTCTAAACGATGGTGAGAGTTGATGCGGGTATCATCAGATGATCACTGAGGCTATCTGAGCCGCTTTAGACCTATATCATCCTCAAAACCTGACTTCCATGAAGCTGGATTACAGGACCACGCCACGAGTCCCAGTCTCTTTATTAAAAGCATTTTCAAAGCATTTTCTTTATTAAAACTTGAATTTGGTCGTTTGGTCTTAAGGTTTTTTGGTTCAAAGTCACTGTGTAAATACACAGTGATAATTGCACCCGTTAGCACTCTGTAAATAATTAACCGTATCATAGTACAGCTTAAAACCCCACACAACAAGAATAAATTCTGTACATTCATCCAGGTCTTGCTGGTGGAATTTTATCGTATAAACTCTTTTGTGCCGATGTAACGCAAATACCATCAGTTCGCGGACGATATAACCATTATAATCAAGGGTTAGCAAGTAACGGTTACAATAATGTGTGTATTATCGAGCCAAGGGATGAGAGCAAGGGTTGTGCACCCCCTCACCCCTCCCTCTCCACCCCCTGTGGGTGGGTGGTGGGGGAGTCATCTCTCCAACCTTAAGTGTAAGGCGGGAATTGACTTTTCATGAATATAAAATGGCGCGATAAAATAAAATGTCGGCTCTGCGCCTTAACTGGCGGGCTCGGCGACAATTAACACTCCGGTACTTCTCTTCAACTGGTTTTAGCAACAACAACAGGAGTTGTTGTGTTGCAGTAAGTGTGTACATAAGTTGAGAAAGAGTAACAACTAACAGTGTGGATATTTAGAGTTTAAAATATTGTTGCGGACATTTTCCATCGTTAGTGAGCAAGATGACCACGACGTTTCGGGATCTTTAATCTGATCCCTTCTTCAGGTGAAAAGTAAAACATAACACAGAGCATTAGAAAACGAGCTAGCCTAAAGTAATCAGCATAAGCTAGCTCGTTTTCTAATGTTCTGTGTTATGTTTTAGGTTACTTTTCACCTGAAGACGGGATCAGATTGCAGATCCCGAAACGTCGTGATCATCTTGCTCACTAACGATGGAAAATGTCCGCAATAATGGTTTAAACTCTGAAATTCTCCCATCGTCAACAACAAACTTTAAACAAAGAAATTTTAGTTTGCTTTTTGTTGTTACGAAGCCAATACTAAAGTAACTAAAGTAATATTGATAATTAGGTTCAGATTATTAAGTAGCTTTGATAATTGGCTTCAGAAACGTAGGAAACTAACTTAGCACTATGGTTAGCTCAACCTTTATGGTACTTTTAAAAGAATCCGGTATTCTCATTACTAATGATAAAACAGTGCTTAGTTTTAGTTGGGACAGCTTTAAATTAAAGGGTACTATGTTTTTTCTTATATTATACATAAGAAGTAATATACTGTGGTCATTGGGCTATTAATGAATGACCCATTTTAAGGAAGAGTCGGCCTTAGTTTGTAACAAGACTACACCTCATAACTCATTACTACCACTCATCACACTCATCCCTCACCACATATTTGCCTTAAAATACCCTCATGAGAGTGGTCGGCATCTCAAATAATGATTTAGTGTGTGTTTAGCACATTTCATATTTGTTGGGGTCACCTAAAGTTGTAGAAGTTCAAATTTGGAGCAAAGGCCTAAACGCACTTTAAAACTGAAAACATTAATTTTGTAGTGACCGACCGAAAGACTATTCATGGAAATGTTTGGTGTTTCCCATCGAGTTAGTTACATTAAATCAAATAAAAAATATTTCAAACTCCTTGCCAGGGCTTCTGGGAAGTTGATGAAGTCTTGGGATTTGTACTGGCATGATAACTTCAGTTTTAAAATAACATATAAAAGATTCTTGTTTAGCTCTGTAGCAGCGTAATTATCAAAAAATCTACACAAAGAAAGAACACTTGCTATGGAGTAGCTTATCTAGAAAATGTGTTTCAAAGAGGCTTAAGATATTGGAGCAATGTAGAGAATTATGCGAACGAACCCAAAACCGTGAGGTCGAAAGTGTGAAACCATTGTGAAGGGAATATCCCAACTCTTGTAAGGTTTTTAATGAATATAGAACCCCAAATTCAAGCCAATGCTTATTTTTACTTAGCTAGAATATTACAATGCACGTTTGACATACCCAAGTGATGATTGGTTTTTTTGTTACGACAGTTTCATTGCGATATAGTTTAATTTGAATAGATTTCGTTTGAAGTTTGTTTTGGCAATTGGAGAATGTCCGAGTTTGAAATATTATTTCTGAAATTTTCCATCGTTAGAACACAATGTATCGGTATCTGCAATCGAATCATGTCTTGAGATGAAAATTAACCTAAACCATAAGAAAACAAGTTAGCCTAAAGTAATTAGGCTGACCAGTCAAGCACAACCAAACAAAATCTAGCCAAGTAAAAAAAGTAGTACAAAGTAAGTAAATCTGAAATTCCGAAATAAAAAAAGAAACGACTGTTATCATTAATATTTAAGGCTTCCGGTTTACACCGCGTCACCGTTGAAATACATATACTGCTAAACGTTTCGACCTCGCTGTGGAGAGTCATCCTCAGTAGCTGGTTGGCTGGCTAAAAAAACTACTGTTAGTTGGTAGCTGTCACCGGCCATGGACGAGTTGTGTTTCTCGTGTTGCTTTTGTTTCTCTACAATGTTGTAAATTTTTCTAGGCTAGTTTTTAAGATTTTATTTTGACTCAAACAGCTACACGTTTTGTTGTACGACTGGCCATCTTACGCCGATAACTTTAGCTCATTTTATGTTTTGTGTTATTAACTAGGTTGTTTTCACCTGAAGACGGATCATATTGATGCTTCGAAACGTCGTGTTCTCCTTGTTCACAAACGATGTAGATGCCCGTACACAAAAACTAAATCTACAACTCTTGGCTTGATTCGAATTTACAAATTAAAGTACGAAACCTACGATCATTTACACTCAAAATTATAGCAACCGGCCGAAGTCAAGACTGAGGTCCGAGGGGGTGAAATATTTATGAGACGCTTGCACCCCGTGAAAAAGTGCCTCCTCGGATCCCCCGTATCACATAGGGGGAGGCAAGGCCGCTCCCCCACTACAACAACACTACATTATGTATGGTGGGTCCACTCGCCACGTGATATTTGTGTAGCTGCTGCACTCTTCTGCAGTAACCAATTGTTTCTTACTCCTTGATTAGATGGGATTACGTTTGTGATTTGTTTTGTTTTTCTAACGTTGTAGCTTGGGTTTTACGCGTAGATTGTGTTGCTGAACAAAATTGATCTAATGTTGATTTATTTTGCGTAACAATATGATAACACACATTTTACAACAAAGCGATTAACGGCGCTTCCATTGAGTTTTGTTAAAACATGTAAATTTTAAAACTATAAAACTTTATTTGGTACGAATATTCAAAATTGTAGCCCATTTTTGAGTAAAAAATATTTTTATTCAGATTATAGCATTCTTATTTGTGCTATACATAGACATTTAAATTATGAGGATAAACTTTTCAAAATTGTAGATTGATTGCGTGAGTAATAGTGTATGCAGACCTTCCTTTCATTTCAATTAGGAAGTAAATAGATAACAAAAGCTTCGCATGACTAAATGGAGACCTGCATTTGCCTACCCCCATAATTGTTGCCTATATCTAAAAGTATATGTATTATTCTTTCAAAAATTTGATAAATATTAGTAAAGAAGACAAAATATAACACTTTTACTGAACATAAATTTGTATTACACTTTTGTGGAGCTAGTTTGTATTACATTGTCAACTATTATCGAGCATTATACACTCACTCATGTATATTATAATATACTTCATACATATTTCAAACCTACATTAAGGTACATTGAAATTAATTTTGGGGAACCTAGTGCAATAACTTTCCCGAGCTTGGCATGGTTAACCTTTTAGCTCTTTCTCTCGTTTATTTACAAAACGTAAGAAGACAGCTTTTTGTACCAGTGCTAAGGTTTTCAAATCACTGCTCAAGGATATCTTTTAATTATTCTATAGAGTCTATGGTTAACTCTGACCTATTGTGGACGTGTCTTTCATAGTGTGTCTCGTGTCTGTAGTTTTGTTTTCTAGGCTACATTTTCAAGACTTAACTTGTTCTTTGATTTTAACAGCTACATGTTGTTTGGTTGTGCTTTACTGGTCAGCTTACGCTGATTACTTTAGGCTAGCTCATTTTCCAATGTTCTGTGTTATGTTTTAGGTTTCCTTTCCCCTGAAGACGGGATCAGATTTCAGACCCCGAAACGTCGTGATCTTTTTGCTCACGAACGATGGAAAATGTTCGCAATAGTTCAACTTCTGAAATCCTCCCATCGTCAACAACAAAAAACTTTTAGTTCTTCTATTTTATCTAAATATTTCCCTTCTTCGGCCCAAACTACCACACCATAACCATCAACCAAGAATACACGAATCATAATACGCCCCAGTTTTCATCCCCTATCTACAGGATAGCTATAATAATCAACATAACCTCAAGAAACCCGCATTACGCTATCGTTAAACTTAACTTCCTCGTACCCTTGCACAAACACTTAAAGCATTTACCATAAAACCGGTGGATAAAGCGACATGACACATAACCGTTGATGACTTGACATAACCGCACCGTGGCCGTAACCGCACAGCGCTTATAATCATCCGAGACAGAAAATGATTCCTCCTACAAAGCCCGTACTTAGGGCAAAGTGGGATCGAAATTCGAATTAAAAGGCTGGGGTGGGGCTTTAAAACCACCCATAGGGTGATACATAATAGATGCGCCTAAGCAGGGGAAGAGAGGCTGAGCGGTAAGTAGCTTCTTGTATGAAGGGATGCCACCCCCACCCCTCACCACCCCTCCTGCCTCTTCAACCCCCTTCAGTACGGCTTCTATAATTATTTTTTCTTGTCTTAAAACAGCTGTTTTCTTCCTGTTAATGACCTAGATAGGAGGTGATTTTCGTCTTGGGAGATTTTCGGCGTAATATTTTCTTCTGCAAAGCAACGAGAAGGTTCTTGCTTAGTTACGTTGATCTGAATCATATTAAGGTAACTGATGTTTATTGAATCAATGCTTGTGTAATGATGCTTATTAATATAATTTTGAGACTTTCTAAAAATTATAAAGGGTGGACCAAATTAAGCTTTACATTTCAACCATGGGAAAACTATTTAAATTAGAATGATGAAACAAAATTATTTATATTGAACCGTTCCCATAGAATTAATTAAAATTGAAACCAACTATATATGTTGTGCCTTAGTTGAAGGCCAGCGGTTCAACACTTCGCGATTTAAACAATCGTATAAGTTTAAAAGTTATAATTTTAATCTAAAAATTACTAGTTTACTAGACAACCCATTACAATCGTAAATTTTTGAACATGCTGTAAACACAAATTAAATATCCAATTGTGAGTTATAGGCCTTTTAGCCACCCTGCGTAATTGATTGAGTTAAGTTGATGCTATGGTGATAAAGTATTTTTGAAATACTGTCTTACTTTCAAAGAAGCATTCTTAATGCATTTATTTAATTATTACTACAAACATGTAGGCAAGTATTTTATTATTTAACTTCAGATTGCTTTTACTATTAACAAAAAGTACTTGAACTAAATACCAAAACAACGTTTATCACCTTAAAAAAACAATGCTACAAACCAACCACTACACAGTCGACTTTGGGACTTTAGTACACCTACAAATAGAGGACAAATACATTTAGAAGGTCAAATGACGGATCGCATGCTTAAAAGAGAAAAACATCATGCGACAATCTGTCAACTGTGAAGTTGATGGGAGAACCTACATTATGTCTGGGAGACCAGGAGTTGCACATTATGGAAGCATCTTCTAGAATACGGCTCTGGAACAAAATAAATCATCAATAGTTTCCTTTTCAGAATTTTGAAAACTTTATCATGGAGTATTGTGAATTTAAACCTACAATATTTAAAATTTCAGGCGATAATTTTTAATCTTTAAAATTAAAGTGTGCCTGATAACCAAGTGTAAAATAGTGCATCCACAATAAAGGTTAGAATACTGAGGAAAAATTTGCGATGAGTAGATAAAATAGATTCAACGACTTATTTGCCACCATTTTTCACAAGTGCACTTGGAAAACTTGTATTATTCAAAAATAATTTTACTTTGATAAAACATACGGAGTAATATAATATTAGGATCATAATGGCTGTACGGAGTTTTAAATTTTATATTATATTAGCCATGAAATTGTATTAACGTCCAAATATAATTAAATATTTGGGGGTTTTATAGGACATTATCAAGTTGGCCGCAGTAATGGAAAAGAATCGCTTTTCCAATGTTCGAAATCATATATTTAATTGCAGGAAAACATTAAGTTGAGGTCAATCATTTAATTAATTCTGTAAAACTCATAATCTATTAGGTACGAATTATAACGTCTCCATATAATTATCGTTATAGAGTCGAAAGGGTCGCATATTTTGTAAAAGATAAAAGATAACTATGGTTCGTACTTAACTCATAAACTTTCGCGGCAGGTGTCACAACTTTAATCTAGTTCTTCAGGTTCACACTGCGTTAAAATATCATAATAATGAGCTTGAGATATTTTGGTCTCGCTGTGGAGTACCTTCTTCAGTCACTGATTGGCTGAGTTTCTCCACAGCGAGACCGAAATAGCTCAAGCTAATTATTATGATGTTTTAACACGGAGTGTACCGAAATATCTGGATTATAGTTATCGATCATACTGATTAAATTCATCGATACCTGCAGTTTAACAAAATGCACTTAGTTGTTGGTTTATTGAGATATGAGCGTGAATTTTGTCGTCATTAAATTGTAATTTTTAGTTTAGCAACACTTATATAAGTATTAGCACCAAGAAACAAATATAAATGACATTAAAACAATCCCAAAAATATTCTACAAGAAGTTAACTAATCGGATAATGAATTTTACTATTTCAGTGTACTTATTGAAATGTTTAACATCACAACATCACGTGAGATTTGTCAACAGAGCCGTGTCACATGGACGATCATTATCACCAATGATCACAACGTTTATGAAACAGTCAAAGCGTATAAGCCACACATCACACCCCAGCAATAATCTCGCAGCCTGTTACAAGTCTCGACCGACAATCAAATTGCGAGATGGTTGTAATTTGTCGTCCCCCGCCCGCCCGCGCCTCTATCAGGAGGTTTGACGGGCACTTACACGATGAGCGAGACTGGAGTGGATTAGAAGATAACATGTTTATCCGAGGACCGGTGATAGAATTACGGGCGTGTGTCGGTCACGTGACTAGCGCGGCGCGGTGCGCGCATAATGAGCGTGGGTCCGGTGACATGTGCAAGTGCACACCCCTGTGCGCGCCGCACACACTTGAGTGTGACAATCCTTTCCGCGCGCACTGCTCGAGTCCTGAGCACACAAACACACGGTCGGCGCAGCAGTGTTGACTTGGACAGCTTTCAGTGAGTGTCGCCGAGCACTGCACGTGACGGAATGGTTTAGTTTTAAGTAAGGGAATGATTACTAAGAAGGCGTTGGGGATACCGAGTTAGGTGCACATAATTAATTGTCTCAAACAGTACAAATATGTGAATTTTCACAGTCCCCTAATAAATTAAATTGGTCCTGAATATTCAATAAGACAAATAACTCCACATTTAAAAGAGGTTAACAGTGATTTAAAAAGGTCTATTGTCGAAATCATCATTCCATATTAAAAGAACCACTTTTAGGGACTATGTAATCATTATTAAGAAAATAAAGACTTTTCATTTCATTTAATTCTGCTATCATTGCCCGTAATTTTCTTGGAAATCGTACATGAACAATTGTGATTTTTGGTCATAAAACAAGAACAAGTCACACGACGGTGACAAATATAAATAACAGTAATTTGTTGACAATAAGCGTTCGTAAGTTAATAAGCTACAAAATTACGTCAAGATGTTGAAATGATATGAGCATTTGATTCAATACTCGTATTAGAATCATAATCCAGCACGGTAGAAAATTAGGTATTAAACATATACAAACACTATTGTAGTCACAAGACCTCCTCCTGATAAAAGCAATCTTTGGCTGTATTTTTTCGATATTTTTCAATGCACTTATAAAGTATTTGACCTTGCATATAAGTCCTTCAAGTAAATGTAAATCCTTCTAATACATTGGTAAGTTACAATTAAAAACAACCATCCTATAAAATCCAATATAAAATAAACAAAGTACGTAAACTGAAATAACAAAATTCTACGAAAGAAACAGTTTTATTGTCTATGGTTTTAACTTATTGTTTGAATTTTACAATTCGTTGTGTTGCTTTTCGATGAAACACGAGTAAACAGCAAACACACCTACACAAGAGCCCCTTTAAACACACAACTATTTTCCTCACCGTAATAGCCTAACACAATTTAATTCAAAAACTATTATCACAGGTATTGTTAAACTACAGGGGGGTCGCCACTTGACAAGGTGGCGAAGAAAGCAGATTAAACAATAAGGGGAAGGTGAGTTCCCCCAGCGACCGCAAGAGTGTGCTAGCTTATAAAACAGGTGGTAATTGATTATAGAGGGTCACGCAGGACAATAGCAACAGCTGAGATCAATATTGTGGGGTGGGGGTATTTGATAACCGGGGGAGGGGAGTGACAGGTGCTCTCAGGGAGTAGAGACCGGTGAGGGTAGGAAATAGGAAAACCTGTGTGGCGTACCGTTTCGGTTAGATTATTGAATTGGTTTTAATACAAGAATTGGTATTAAGAAAATTTGGAATAATTTTGATTTTTGCCCTATTTGTGCCATAGACTGTAACGAATTGTTTTATTTTTATGATTCTTACGATTATCAGCCGAAAATTGCCATTTCTTTGGAGGAGTTGTTTGATCAACGCTCGTAACTATTAAATGGGATGACCATAGCTCAGTGGTATAGTAAGTGCTTCGCACCAAACCTGCCCGGGTTCAATTCCCGGGCGCATTGATAACTTTTCACTACGGCCACTCCCCGTAATTCGGAAGTTACGTTAAGCCATTGGTCTTTGGGCTATAATTAATGACCCAAGGTAAAGAACAGTCGACCCTAGTTTGTGACAAGACTACACCTCATCATCCATAGAAAACACTCAACACACTCACCCATATTCACCTTAAAATACCCTCTAGAAGTGGTCTGTGTAGTAAGTACGAGTATATAGTGAATAATAAATACGGTAATTTTTAACAGTCAGAAATGTTTGCAAAAGAACATACTTTAATAAATGTTACACATACACCATAAGCGAAGCTATAAATAAATAAGGAACAACTTAGATTAAAGAGTACATAGGCGTACTACTTGGGAGGGTGGAAGAGGGTTTCACCCAAAAAAGGTGTTTTATAGTATACAAACTGTATTTAACGTCCAATTTCGAACGTCCGATCGACTGTACTTAACTAACCTAACCTAAAATGTGCACCGAAAATAAACTAAATCCAATCAACCATAGCAAGATGGCGGCCGAAAACGGCATTAATCAGGCTGGCAAAAGTTAACCAGTTCGGGTTAGTTTTCACGTCAGTACAAGTAAATAACTAACTGTGCTTTTATTTCCAGGTTTTTATTAATTACCAAATTTTACGTGTCATTTAAGGATGAGCTTTCATTTTTTAATAATGTGAAAGTTTTCAATCTTTACTTTGTGTTACTACCTTACCAGAGCGTAAAAACACAGACAAAAAATAACAGTACAAGTTTCTTAACATCAGTGTTGATAACACAATTGTGTCTAACAATACCCCCTGAAATCATATAAACATTCATGAGTATCATGTCTCCTAACATAACAGGCAGCAGAGCAGTCTCCATGACAAAGGGGGACCGAGCAGTGCACAGTGCATAAGTGATTCATAGATGCATCCAGAGTCGGTCCGTACCCGGTTGTCACGGTTAAAGTAGTTAATCCAGGCCTTCCATTTGCATTAGTCCGTCCGTCGGCCATGTCAGTGCGGTCGCATCTATAATTTGACGCCAATGACTCCGACGCCCCCAGAGCCTACATTAGTTGGCTTACTGTCATGGCTAAAACTCCTAGGCGAGTTCTCCTCTCTGACTGTCTATTTAGATGAGAGTATCAAGAGTATAACGTATAAGAGTGTAATCTATAAGTATAAGAGTGTAACGAGTGGATCTTTTTACTTGAGGTCAAATAGACTTTTATTCGTAGGTTTATAAAGTTTAAAAAAGTTTGTTTTGTTTAACGAGGCGAAGTTAGGACTACAAAGTCCTCTCTACCACTCAACCTTGACCTTTACCTACCGTCACCGTATTAGTCACATTACAAATATAAGTGGTGACTGCGGGGATCGAACCCGCGCCACCGGAGTGATGAGCTCCGGTGTCGCGTGCGATACCAATCCGCCACGGATCCGCTCACCTGTGTTTGTCTGTGAGTGATCACTCAAGGAAAACGTAAAATAATCGATTGGCTGGTATCAAAAATAAAAGAAATCGGTTTGGTAGTTTGTAATTTAGGGCCTAATGAAAAATTAGCAGCCTCCTCTCTTCTGAGAAAACATGTATTGTATTTCCATACAAAATATTTTATCGTTAATTTTTATGTGAATATTCATTATTTCATGTTTTCTCATTGCTAAGTTGTAGCTAACGAAATGTACATTTTATCTCCGAATGGGGGTGGTTTCCGATGGTAATAAAAAAAGGATAAAAAACGTAGATCCAGTACTTTATTTTGTATCTGGCTTCCTTCACTCTTAGATAGAGATAAATCTTTTGTTCTTGGTAATTTTTGTAGTTTTTGTAGCATTTATTATCTACATTCTACAGACATATAGTAAACTTACTAGTTTGCATCCAATGGTTGACCAACTCACATAATGATGATTTAGATACTTATAAAGAATCAGTCTTTTTACAAAATAGGGCTGACTGTTCCCATATTTAATAAACAGCCTACGTGTCTTCCGAATTACGGGGTTTGACCAGTGTAAAAGGTTGTTACTGCCCCGTTCTTCAGTTCGCTGGAAAGACTAAGGCCGACGCCGTGCGGTTTTTAAGTAGGCAATACCCGCATTACACCAGTGTTGCACGATTGCCTGCTAGTGCCGCGCTCACCGTTATACTCCATTATACTTTACTCTATCGAGTTGTTTATAAGTTAGTGATCATTTTGTTATTACATAGATTTTTATAATTTTGTTTTATTATTGTGTGTGTTTGGTTAAGCTATTGTACCATGGTGATGGATAGCTAATTTATCCGATTTTATGGTGTCTGGAAAGGTTTTATTTAAAGTTGTATTACACGTTTAAAACAAAAAGTGCAGGTCTATAAAATAAAAGTTATCACATACCATTGTTATGTAAATTACCGTTATGGATCAGTTCCTCTAAATTGCTTTGGTAGCTACTATAAGGTATATGTGTAAATTTTCGGCATGTAAGTACACTTTCAACCTCTGGCCAATGTGATTTAGGATTGCTCCATTACGAACATTTATTTATATTAATTAAGACTTAAAAAATATGTATTAAACTATATTACAAGTTTTGTTTACACGAAAGTTTAAATCCTTTTACGATGAAGTAGTTTGATGTTACGTTTGTTTGTTTTAGATTTTAAAGTAGCAAACGTTTTAGATTTTAGCGCATATAGTAACCACAAAATATTTTTATAACAACTTTACACCTGCAGATTTTTTTAATTGAAATTAATTTGGTTAATCCTTGAATTGTAATATATCTGTAATTTAAAAAGTTATAATTACCCCCATCAAAATGTTGTTAACATTAAAACGCACCATGGCATAAATTAAATAAGTTGTAATGGAGCAGCTATTGCTTAATTTATTCAGATCAAACTTTTCACTCGCCGTTCTATGGGACATGTTTACCTAAATGAGTAACCTATGCTGAACCCTTATCCTATATATTGAAGCAAAACAACTACTTATAATAAGGAACGCACATTGAAATATTCAATTCACAATCAATAGTCAACAAAGCACCACCTTTGACTTGCAGAACACTCTGTATAATCCCCACCCAACTGTGACATGTCGTCTGCTCCAATCAGAAGCTGCGGTTCCGCGAATCCGCTCTTATCTCTTATCAGTCGCGTCGTCGATGACGCGCAGCCAATTCCAACTCTGTTAATCCTCCATTTGCAATTCCCTTTGGTTCTAATAAACACCTCCTCGGTGTCGGCTGAATTATTAACCCTCCAACTGCTACAAAGCCAGCAGCCAAATTGCTTCCTGTTGCAGCGAGATCTTCAGGCGCTTTGATTATCTTCGTCTTCAGCTTTGCTCCGTTGTTATCCGAGTGATTTGAGCGTCATGTTAATTAGCTGCACTTTGCCGGCAGCGCTGAGGAGTGGAACACAAAGGTTAAGTCTGTAAAGTGTTGTCTAGGAGATTTAACAGGTGAAGTGAGATGCTAAGAAATGTTTGAGTGCTTTTGCGTGTTGCTGTTGTTCGGGTATTACCAATTTATGAGCTGCAAAGGTTATCTCTGTGTTCTGGATGATAAAAATAGTATCAATTGAATAGTTCAAACTATATTTGAGATTTCCAAAACATAGAAATTCAATTCTTAGGAATTGTCGTGAAAGGTTGCGGACGAGTCACCGACATTTGGTTTATTCATAGTGTAACCAAAGTTTATGTTATGGTAGGTATATTGCGTATATATCATGGCTGATGTAGGAAAATCAACATATTTCGGGAGCCCAAGCACAGATAGGGCTGCGTGGGAATTATTTTAAGCGTCTCAATTAGAGCCACTGTCGCACGCCTAAGTTTGTTCGATCTGAAAAATTGCACGATTTAGTCATATTTAAGTCATTGACATCGGACAAACTCGAGCATCTCGAGCCGGGGGCAAGAGATGGCGCACTAACTGTGCTTGGGCTGCCACAACTATGTTGATATTCTTCCTCAGCCATGTGGCATCTATGCCCAATCAACCTACCATTATCTTTGGTGTAACCAATTACAGAAACACAGCTTTGACCTTGCAAATGGCATTTACTCTTATGAACGTAGAGGCAGGTAGAACTACCGAATTGGGAGACACAAGACGTTGCTGTAGTTGACCTTCTCAAACAGGGTTTCAGTTTGTTAACATAAATCTATCAATTAAGAGGGAACTGACACCCAACTCATTAAAAATCGTCTCAAAATCCGTTTTATCACAAAAGCATTTTATTTTCCAGGACTAATTTATGGCACACTACTGGGAAAACTATAGTATTACGATAAAATTCTATCAAAAAAATTTTACTTCCATTGTTTCGGTCTGTATTGTTTTATACTTGTATTTGCCAGTGAAACACATTTTTCAGACACTGTAGCACTCAAAGAACCATTTTATTTTATACAATGTAAGTAGTTAAGGTATCTTCATTTTGCTTGCAAGATTCAAACACTTCACAATTGAATTTCAAAGATTTCCAACTGTAGAAGCCCCAAGTACAGGAAAGGATGAGTGGCAGGGCAGGACAGTGCATGGAGGATGTGGTGATGTAGCGTGTCGCGTGACCGGCGTAGTCAGAGTGACACGCTCAACTGATAACAACTGAACTGATAACACGGCACAGCTTGATAACATCACACTCCAGCTGGGACAATGGGGCATAATTTTGACACTGATGAGAAACCCTTAAAGCTCGTCCTTCAAATTAGTCAAATATACCGTAAAACTGACGTAATTCTGTTTACGTAATTTGTATTTTAATTTTTCTGAGGAATCAATTTTGAAGATACGTTAGCCTCTATTTGAGCAAACGTGTACAATAGTCTTTAAATCGAGATTTTAGGTGAGAGTGGTACCCGCCTTTCATCCAGGAATATAGAGTATCTTGGTAAAACTTTGATTTTAACCCAAAGTATGTACGTGTATCTATTGAAAAAGTATTTGTTATTCGTAGGAATTTTAGGCTACGTCTGTTAAAGGTAAAATATTTGTTGTGTTTAACGAGGTGAAACTAGGACTACACAGTCCTCTCTACCACTCAACCTCAACCTTTACCTAGCGTTATTGTATAGTTATATTACAAATATCTGTTAATAATATATTTTTTAAATTGTTGCATTAACCACAAATTTCCGACATCTTGTAGAACATTGAAAACATTCTACAAAACTAGGAAAGTGTGCACTAGTGACTGTGACCTTGAATTGTATCTCATAATAACAACGTAAAACATACATTTTCTTGGGATACCCAACGCCTACAGTTTTTATCGGATTTGTTTGAAATATAACTAACTTTGAAGTGTTTTAAATATTAAAGTGACTCCACTGGATCGACTTTTTATTTTCTCATTTATAAAACCGTGACTTAGACGACATAAATAGAAAAACTGAAGAAACTCTATTTTAATTTCTTGTTTTACTATTAAACTAATAACGCTTTAAAAAAATAGTCAGGAAGCCACTGCAGTATAAAACTCATTTAAAAAAAGATCTGATGAAAATTGTAGGCACGATGTGTTAAATTATAATTTATAGTTTTACACCCTTCAAATGGGTCAAAATCAAAATGGCCGCCCAGCACTGTGCACTCTTAATCCGACCAAACTTCACTACCCACCTCGACAGAGGAGATACATATATCCAGTATTTACTTTAACATGAAAGAAAGGCAAATACCGGAGCGGAGGAAGGATACTGTATGAAAGGTAAGAAGGACAAAGGGATGAGACTGGTGTTCTCAAGAGACAAACACACTCACGCAGCGACACATATTGATTCTGACATACGTACAAGTCCTCTCAACACTTCACTCTCTGTATCTCTATCTGCTCTGTCTCACTTCACTTCCTTGGGTCAACAAGGATATCTGAGCTGCTGGCTATCTCAAGTGCGCTTTGTTGCAGTCTTTTAAGTGTATCTAGGGTGTTTGTGATAGGGTTGAGAATTTAAAAGCTTAGGTATTGGCGTTGACGATTAATTGGTTTTGAAGTATTAGAACTAAAGATAGTTGGGCTGGTGGGATATAACTGAAGACCCGCTGTGTCTTCATGATGACATAGTTGTTTTTCTATCATTCAGCTGTTCGTGTGTGAAGTTCTGGTTGCTCCTTCGTGATCACTCGGATATTTTTGCAAATCACCCGAATGTTCTTTTTGAAGTTCCCGGATTCTGATCACCTAGACGTGTCTTTCTGTACGCCCTAGAGTCGCCTTGAATGTTCATTTCCCCTGAACGTTCCTTTGCGTTCACCTGGGTGATCTTTTTGATCACCCGGATACTATTTTTGATGTCTCGGATGTGCTTTTACGATCACCAGGATGTCCTCTGTGACCTAACTTTGTCTTTCTGATTGCCTGAGTATTCGTTTCCAATCCCCTGAATGTTCCTTTGTCTTTATCTGTATGTTCTTTTCTGGACACCTCAATGCATTATTCGATAATCTGACTGGTCCTACTGAACACATGGTGTCTTTGATCACCAGATACTCCTTTTTCATCTCCTTCTCAGTTTGCCTTCGTCTGTAACACGATGGGACTGTGAGAGAGTTGCGGCCCCAGTGCGAAGAGTCACGGGTTCTATTCCCACAGGAAAATACATTTGGACCGCTTTTCTACGTTTTCTACACGTTGTCTACGTTTTCACATAACTAAGAATAATGTTCAATACAAAAGTACCTTTGGTGAAAAACAATCAAATAGGTTCTCTTTTTGATCTCTCAGACGTTTTTTCTTTTGAATTATTAGATATCTTTTGTAATCATTTGGAAATTTAATGTAATGAATTTCCTTTGATGAAAATTCTTTGATGATCCAGACAATTCTATGTGATTACTTGTCTCTGAAATAAATTAATCTTCTTTTGTATCAGCAATCTTACAGCAGATAATATTTGGTCAAATAGTAAATCCTACTTTGTGAGCATACCCTTAAGCAAATTTTCCTCTGTTCGTTGCGTTAAATAATATTTAGTCGTTTGTTTAAAAGACATCTTTACCCTTAGGTTTACCTATAATAATCTCAGATACTTTTTTAAACTTTTCACGGGAAATTTTGCAGATTGCGCTCTTATCATTTCAACATAACAGCTGGCAGACAAATCCAAACAGCAAGTGAGTATGATATTTTGTTAAATCAAAGTGGTTACAAGAACTATCAATGATGCATGATACATGTACAGGAATGTTTGTGATGCTGTCACGTCAGTTGAGGAGAGAGAAGAGAACATCTCAAGTCTTGGCAACTGACAGAACCCTGACACCGGCAGTGACGTAGACAACATGACGTCAGGCAAATCTCAGAAACAGTGCTGGATGTCTGAGGAAACGTCACTTCAGTAGAAAACGTTGAAAATAATTTGGGTTAAAAGGGTAGAATAACGATGGTTTGGCGGTGTTATATTTGCCTTATCTGGTAAAAGGAGTGGCAAAAGGCTACGTGGGTACAATGCTGAGGACCCTAATATTCATGAAAAAACTCCGATTTCTTTTCGGAGGGAAACGACAACCTTATGGGCTAAAAAATAGTAGAAGACATCAGTGCATGTAGTAGACAACATGATGATTTTTCAACATTGATTGATTGTTACTAACCAAAAGCCGGTCCGGTTAAAGTAAATATTCAAATTCGAAACCAACATTTAAGTACATAGTACCATTAATTGCTTCGAAAAATGGAGCTCCTTGACTCAAAAACGTTGCGTAAACTCTTAGGCCTTCGCGGCCGGTGTCACAACTATAATCTAGTTCTTCCGGTTCACACCGCACAAAAAATCATAATAATTAGCTTGCAATATTTCGGTCTCTGTGGAGTACCTCTTCAGTCACAGACTGGCTACAACTGAGCTACTTGCTGTTTGCTATCCTATTGGTGGCAAGGCTGCCAATCGTCCATTGGAGCAGGGATACCAACCGTCGATGTTCTCATTGGCTACGCAAGTATTGTCGGTGTTCTCATTGGCAACTAGCAGACTGCAATTAGCTCAGTTTCAGCCAATCAATGACTGAAGATGATACTTCACAGCGAAACCGCAATATATCAAGCCAATTATAATGATGTTTTGACACAGTGTGAACCGGAAGAACTAGATTATAGTTATAACCTTTTGTAAAATTCAGTAGCCTCGGGATTGTTCAGGGTATAGAAAGAAATATTTTTAACTAGTGGTAAAAAGGATACCTACATTATATAAATATAGTATTAAATTATATAAAAGTTGTTTAGAATTAGACATCTCACTTGTAACTACTGGTAACCAATCCAATTGTTGTATTCAAACACTGTGCATTTTATTACATAGTAAATGTACCAAATATTTCTAAGTATCAGATTGGATAACTTTGTTGCTGGATACATGTTTAGCATAATCAAACTGCCCAAACTAATCGCATCCGTGTAGATACTTTAAAATGTTAACCGTATTTTAGTATTCCTGTTGAAATGCAGTACATTAATCAGATGCAGTTAGTAGGAATACAAACCTACTACATATTGAATTATTTACTATATCTAGTAGTAAACCGGAACCACGAGGTTGAGGTCAACATTGAGTCTCATGGACACGTCTGCGGAGAGGAAACATCAATTCCACTCTGGTCACACTCGGCAGTTACAGCAGTATTTATCGAGCACTTGAGGTCGCTCGAGTACGTGGAAAAGCGATGAAATCGCGGGCGATATCGGTGGAAATCGATTGTGATTTGTTGAGTCGGTCGTGTCGGATCGATCTTGCTTGCGCGCGATTGGTCGGCTCCTCGGAGTGGAGGGGGTTTCCCCCACTCCCCCACCACTCGGCGTGCTCTGTACGGTACGCTACTTCTAATCGACCACAATTCCTTGCCTATAAATAGCCTTATAATTATTGGCAGCTTCGCCCCCTCTCCACCCCCCGACCGCTGGTAGATTCCCCTCCGAGCATCTTTACAGCTCGATCTCAGCGTGCTGTGGATACGAGATGAGAATTTCAATGCAATCAAATAGTATTGCTTTTATAGTTTTCTTGTTTAAACAGTACTGGATATGGAACCACCGATGGTTGTGATTTCTACGCAACTATACTCTTTCCAAAGAGATACAACATCTTGTACGCGCTTAACTCAACAGAAGTTATTCCATTATCAGTTAGGAAATCCTTTAAATGGCATAGTGTCCCCTAAAGTACATTATGTAGAATATTATCGTTAAAACTTAAGTTTCAAAACCCACTATCCTCATAGCTCTATTCTACCCAGAAACTATTGAGGTATATAAGACAAGTTGTCGGGAAACTTCTTCTTGTCAATAATTACATTACATTGAATTTTAAACTACTACAACATTTTAAGAACAGAACTGACTTGCAAAACACTTGCGTGGTGCTTAAACCTATCTTAATGTGTCTTAATCGATTATGCCATATAGTCTCGGGAGTGTAGAGAAACCTTGATATGTGCTGATATTTTAGCAGCATTTTCAACAGTTATTCAAATTTGTTTTAGACCAAAAGTAAAAATGTTGAACCATACACCTCTCTAAGACTTAATTATATTATACTTATTGGCTTCCCTAGTCGTGCTGTGGGCAATCAAGAACATCGTTAATGCAAACAAACTTGTCAGTTTAAACTTAATTAGATTATGCGATACTTGAATTTAGAAAGCAAAAAGCAATTAATCTCATCATCAATTTAACTTAATCAAATTTCAATTTTCGAGAAATTGTGTTAAATTTTACATTGGAAAACGAGACAGCTGAAAACAATCAACGAGAAGGCGTTAATCAGCTTTGGACTAATTAGAAAGAAAGTGATAATCTACGTTGTTTCACAAGACAGAAGAAGAATTGTAATGAAAACAGAGAGGAGGAGTTGTAAGGAGAACAAGTTGATTACGTGAGAAGGCTGGCACTTATTAATAATTTGTCAATTCATTAACTGTCAGCTGAGAAGTGGGGTAATCTTTCTTAGCATCATAACAGTCGACAGTGCTTCCAACCTTGTGATAAATCACTTCAGTGCTACCAATCGCTTCGAGTAGCAGCGTTTAACGTAGGCTGAAACATTTAGCTAACAGGTAGAATATGCTTTGGAATAATATACGTTCATTATTTGCTTATTAGCATTAAAAGCAATGAGTTTAAAAGATATTATACCTAAGTTTGGCTTGACTAGTGCAGCATTTTATTTGCAAGTTCAGACCGCAACCACGTGCATTAAATTGACCACGTTTAAAACTCGAATTTTTTAACCTTTAAATTTGAGCTTAGTGAGTAACTTACAGTAAGAAAAACTGGAATTACTGTAGTTGCACTACTCTCAGTAGAAATATAATTACATGATTGAATATTTGTTCTCTGCTATAGTTTCTTGTTTGAGAAGCGCCAGGTTTTGTTTAAGTTCAAAAATAATATTCAACGTCCAAAAAGCAAGGAGGCAAATATTGTAAATTCTTAATGAAAAGTTTGTTTGGCAACGACACAATCTTAATGAATTTGTGAAGAGAAGATTATTATTATGGTAAACGGTATACATGTATATATTATATTTTGAAAAAATACAAACAGGCCAACCTTGTGTAAATATTAACTTTTTGGTAATAATTTTAATGTATGTAGCTTTCGCATAACCTGAAGATGGCAGCATGTGTGTTGAAAGCGCTAGTGGCAAATAAATCAAATTTTGGCCTGTTTGTATTTTTTTTTTTCAAAATATAATCTATGGAACACAATATTAGTCAATGTTAATTTACTAATCATGAATATTGAGTCTCGTATATGTTTCGATACATTCTAGGCCTACATATCAGGGTGGTTAACATGGTTTAAGCAAAAGAGCAAATTTAATAGTCCTTGCTTCACGACAGGAGTATAATAAAACCAATTAATTTAATTCTCCTTTCATATTATTAATAAACTCGAAACTTATTTCAATGCAAAGTTCAGAAACATGACCATCTGGGGTTTACCTGACAATAAGCAAGACGAACCGTGAACTCTTGATATCGAAACCTGAATATGTTTGGGAACTTGAGAGGTAAATTACAGAGAACCGATTGTTTAAAAAATTTTAGGAATCTTTTCTATGGGCTACCAGTTTTTCTCCTTATACCTCAGCAATAAAAACTATCTAGTATAACAGTTTTCAAGGTAGTAATAATAACACAACTCGAGAAATGCAGATAGGATCACGTAATTCACACTGCACACGTCACACTGTCAAGAACATAAAACAAACTGTAATCTGACAAAATATAGCGACAGTGTAGCACCCCCTCCCCTTCCCATACTTCTGTATGTGAGATGATGACAAATGGTCCAAGTGTGGAGGGGTGGGGAGGGGGGTGATGAGATCTGCTACACAATAATACTCTTGTTGTTATTGTGTGTTATGATTGTGAAGCGAGCGAGGGTTGATGTAGTGGTGCAATTCGATTTGGTGCCAGATGATAGTGATATAGCTACAATTGGCTTGTATAATTTGCTTGTTGTCGTGTCGTTAGTAGGAGGGTGATGTGTGTTGGGGCTGCAAGAGGAAGATTTCGTAGAAGCCTGAAAACGAGCTCTGGTAGTGTTTGGGAAACCTAGCCATTTAACGTTTTGGAGTGTACGTATTGCATTGGTTCCGTCTTATGTCAGTATGAGTCAACTATTTAGATACTTATGAAATTAATTTGAAGACTAGAAATTACAGACTAAACCAGGACTTCAAAACGGACATTTCACTTGCCGGGCAATTTTGCTACCATTGCACCATCCACCTGCCTATTTTGCATTTTTTATTATAAGAAGTAAACAACACTGAACTGTAGAAATGAGAACTATAACTGTGAAATGTGTGTAACTGTGAACTTTATATAGTAGAACTGCGTTCTAATTTGAACATTTTTCTGAAACATATTCGATCTGAAACAGCCAATCAGTGACTGAAGATGGTACTCCACATCGAGGCCGAAATATCTCAGCCTAATTTTGAAGTTTGGACGCGGTGTGAGCCGGAAGAACTAGATTATAGTTATTACAATATTTGCATTACTTCGGGTTGTATTTAGGGTCCCGATCTCCGGTACTTATGTATTACTATTAGTCCTGATTACCTACTTAGTCCTGATTACCTACTTAGTCCTGATTACCTACTTAGTCCTGGTTACCTACTTAGTCCTGATTAGTGTCAAAAACGTTAAAATGTCCACCGTTATGATGATAGTAAAATGGTTTTAAGATATTTGCTCATTTCAATGACTTGCTTATATTAAAAGTAAAGTTTAGCGTTAAAACGACATAAATATCCGTACAGCTTGAGATAGACTGGTGCTGCAGGATTTCTCTATCCAATATATCAACTCCCCTACACCTGCCACGGGCACATCTCCACTCCGCAAATCCTGTTACTCCTGAGAATATCCTGATACTGTTCACCCCCTCTCACTCACTTTAACCCACCTTGTCAGGCACGGCCCTTGACTCGAGCGTAGCATTTGAGTGAACCTCAAATCATACGAAACTGTAAGTCGGTGCTCAAAACATGTTACAATTACGATTGGATGGGTTGGAACAGAAGCATACTTGTCCTAGATTACGTAGTAAACTACGTCTATGCTTGTAGGTTTAAGTCTGCGGCGAGCATTCGTCTACCAGTAGAACTCAAATGCTTCAGTATTTCAATTTTAATCCTATATTGGCACTTAACTTCCAGGAAAAACAATTTACCTCTCTCAAGCTCGACCGAACCCCCTTTACGAAAAGACACACGAAGAGTCCTGTTAGTCAGAGAAGAAATAATTTGGCTTTTAACATCCTTTTATTTCACTGCTGCTGACTTATTAAATCATAGTGATTTTTAATCAGGTAACAATTGAGAAACCTTGAACTCATAGTATCTTAACTATCTTTTCATAGTCCTTTATCTTATTCAGAAACTCTATCTAGTTAAAAATACGAGTCAAACTACCAAAAATCTTAAAAGCTAAAGGTGTTTCCCGGTCTGCTGACTTTGTCAAGCAGTGAGAGGTTGCTGTCACTCAGGAGGTAACTAAGATGGATCTGCTGTCTCTCAATTACACCATTAGCAGTCAAGCTTAACCTCTCGTCTCAGCAACTGTCTCTACTTCAACCATCTGTTCCTGATAACACAACTTGCATCTTGGCACCCTGTATACAGTTGTGCTGAGGAACTACAGTTGTTTCCCAGCCTGCTGACTGTGTCAAGCAGTGAGAGGTTGCTGTCACTCAGAGGTAACTAAGATGGATCTGCTGTCTCTCATTACACCATTAGCAGTCAAGCTTAACCTCTCGTCTCAGCAACTGTCTCTACTTCAACCATCTGTTCCTGATAACACAACTTGCATCTTGGCACCCTGTATACAGTTGTGCTGAGGAACTCAGTTGTTTCCCAGTCTGCTGACTTTGTCAAGCAGTGAGAGGTTGCTGTCACCAGGAGGTAACTAAGATGGATCTGCTGTCTCTCAATTACACCATTAGCAGTCAAGCTTAACCTCTCGTCTCAGCAACTGTCTCTACTTCAACCATCTGTTCCTGATAACACAACTTGCATCTTGGCACCCTGTATACAGTTGAGCTGAGGAACTACAGTTGCCTCAGTCTGCTGACTTTGTCAAGCAGTGAGAGGTTGCTGTCACTCAGGAGGTAACTAAGATGGATCTGCTGTCTCTCAATTACACCATTAGCAGTCAAGCTTAACCTCTCGTCTCAGCAACTGTCTCTACTTCAACCATCTGTTCCTGATAACACAACTTGCATCTTGGCACCCTGTATACAGTTGTGCTGAGGAACTCAGTGTTTCCCAGTCTGCTGACTTTGTCAAGCAGTGAGAGGTTGCTGTCACTCAGGAGGTAACTAAGATGGATCTGCTGTCTCACTACACCATTAGCAGTCAAGCTTAACTCTCGTCTCAGCAACTGTCTCTACTTCAACCATCTGTTCCTGATAACACAACTTGCATCTTGGCACCCTGTATACAGTTGTGCTGAGGAACTCAGTTGTTTCCAGTCTGCTGACTGTGTCAAGCAGTGAGGTTGCTGTCACTCAGGAGGTAACTAAGATGGATCTGCTGTCTCTCACTACACCATTAGCAGTCAAGCTTAACCTCTCGTCTCAGCAACTGTCTCTACTTCAACCATCTGTTCCTGATAACACAACTTGCATCTTGGCACCCTGTATACAGTTGTGCTGAGGAACTACAGTTGTTTCCCAGTCTGCTGACTGTGTCAAGCAGTGAGAGGTTGCTGTCACTCAGGAGGTAACTAAGATGGATCTGCTGTCTCTCAATTACACCATTAGCAGTCAAGCTTAACCTCTCGTCTCAGCAACTGTCTCTACTTCAACCATCTGTTCCTGATAACACAACTTGCATCTTGGCACCCTGTATACAGTTGTGCTGAGGAACTACAGTTGTTTCCCAGTCTGCTGACTGTGTCAAGCAGTGAGAGGTTGCTGTCACTCAGGAGGTAACTAAGATGGATCTGCTGTCTCTCAATTACACCATTAGCAGTCAAGCTTAACCTCTCGTCTCAGCAACTGTCTCTACTTCAACCATCTGTTCCTGATAACACAACTTGCATCTTGGCACCCTGTATACAGTTGAGTTGAGGAACTACAGTTGTTTCTAAGAAACATAATAAAATGTACTTTACTTTGGTTGAGCAAAACCATTTTGTGTCTCAATTTGGTTGATGGTATTTTCTGTCTATCAAAAATGAACTCTTATACCTTAATGAATTGATTTCTTTAGTAGTGCATGACGCAATCCAGAGTTGGATTTTGGCTAGAAGCTATGTCTAGCTAATACTCCTAGTTTAAAACCTAGGCCTGGAACATTCACAGAAATACGTTCAATGTGATCAGTATGAGGTCTAAATCCTTGACAGTTTTAGTAGTTACACAAGATTGAATTACTAGTATAACAAATATCAGAAGGAAACAGTCCACTGGAGCCACCTAATTTCTAATAGTGTCTAGAAGTAAATTTAATCCAACCCTAAAAGCTGAAAATCTGCAGAAAATTACTGGTTTTGCGTTGAAAACTAAGTCAAATTATCAGCTCAATAATATATTCAAAGATACATCTAGAAACGCTCATTTATTTCAGTCGAGAACACAACCCAAAACACCAGACCAAATACACAATCACACAGCGCGCACGCAGCAACGGTAATAAACGCAATTATAATAGAGTTTCATTTGAATTCCAACCCATTTGCAAATATTGCATTGTACACAGTTATTCCGGCTGACCAAATTAAGTCCTGCGGTGTTCGTTCCGCCAATTCAGTTTCTGTTTGGTTAGATTTGTTTTACTTGTTCGCGCTTGTTCTTTGCCGCAAACAATATCAACAGTTACAGCAGCTGATTCGCTTCACCGCGTTAAATCTGCTCATTCGACAAGGCTAACGTTTGTGCCTTGGGAATTTCTGGGTGGAAATGAACATGAAAATTTTAAATTAAAACGGTTATTTGTGTTTTTTTTCGAACAGTTGTTAAATAATAAAAAGGTTGATAGAATTTTCTTGTTTCTGAGTAGCGCATGAATTCAAGATGGCAAGAAAAATAACAAGAACTAATTTCTTCAAACCAATAAAGTTGGTGAGGACTTTCAACCGCAATGTCGGTTCAAAATCTGTACTTGAAGTATCTTTACATTCATATTATTTTATATAACACTAATAATAGGATCTTTTTACCGACAAGAAAAGCTTTACTAAGATATGGTTTAAATTTTACCTTTAAGGTCTGAAGGTAAAAGAACCTTCATATTACTAATAAATATTTTCGTCAGTGTTGTTGACTGAAATAATAATTCATGATAAAGTATGGCCACTTTAAAAAGGAAGACTATTTTAAAGAGATAAGATAGATGCTAAACGCAAAGATTCCTTCGAATAAACACTTACGGTTCATGAAAACTACATAAGTCTTAATACACTTATTTTTATTTTCGTTTGAATGTCGATTTTTGTTATACAATTTTTGTGGAACTATATGCAATTTCTCCATTTGACTCAAGAGGTGTTGGGAATCTCAAAACTTTAACCCGTTTTGTTCTACGACGTTTCGTCCTCTCTGGTGATACAAATTAATATTTTTTATTTCTTATGGGAATTCGCTAGTAAAATATGTAATCTTAGCTTCAACCTCCCATTCAACTAGTTTTCTAAAGCGAATAAGCTCATGTAAACATTTTTTATACACGTTTTCAATTTTAATTTGAACGTCCTTACATCTGTCTTAAATACACAGTATTTAGCGTATACCTCATAGTCCCCGTACATAAAATTTAACTACAAAAGAGTTTTCCCCAAAAACCGAGCCCAAAACTACCCCCACCGATTTCCGATTTCAACCTCCCATGAGTTCCTAACAAGATGAGACCACACAGTGTACACAGGCGGTGTTCTACTAATGTAGAGTAGCGGGGGATGATAATTGTTGTGGGAGTGAGGGATGCACTGATGGCAGTCTGATAACACTGATAAGAGCTACGCGCGACACGCGGCGATAATCGCACCCGCACGCGACTCACGCGTCACGTCACGCGACACTCCCGCGCGCGCTCGTGTAATTGTTATGTCACGACATGATTTCCGCTCGCGTGATTGTTTCAGCTTGATGACGCTGTTGAGGCATTTAGAAACGTCTAAGTTTGCATGTGCGGTCCGTTTAGAGGTGGAAGATCCTTTCGTTTGTATGTTGCCGGCTACTGTACAGCACAGGGGTGAAAATAATGCTTAAGTTTTCTGTCAGGAATAATCACGCATTATTCCGAATAATCAACCTAAAAACGATCGAAATAAATTAACTATATTTTATATTACAATATCTAATGACATTACAAATATTGTTCGAGTTGGAAAAGTCCTTTTACATTTAAAAATGATCCTAAATAAATAAATAAATTTTTATTGCAAAAACATCTCACAATGTATAGCAATCGTCAAAAAAAGGTTATTGAACTAAAATTTTCCATTCACTCTCACATCTAAGTCCCTTTTATACATACAATTTTTCCAATCTCTCTCTCTCATTCATTCGAATTATCCCACTCTAGTCCCTAGTAGGTCAGCCAATTACCAGGTCTCCCAGTTAAACGCCATAAACTCGTCTATGTTATAAAAGCTTGAGTGGACAACACATTTTTAGACGAGCTTTGAATGCCTTGGGCACTTGTGCGTTTTAAACGAATTTGGTAATCTGTTGATGAGTTGAACACCTGCCTGAGAAGGTAAGCGTTCATGAACTACCGTCCTGTGTCTCCCAGTTCGGTAGTTGTCCCTGCCTCTGGTTTCATAAGAGTGTGTGTCGCAACCTCTTATGGTATTACATTTTGTTTTGAAAAAAGACATGTCTCTAGAATGTAGAGGCAAGGGAGTGTCAACAGCTTGAGGTCTTTGACTAGGACAACTAGTCAATATTACATCAGGTAAGGTATTGTATTGTGGCATTTATACAGTTTTTTCAGTAGTTATTAGTTCACTTTAACTTTGAAAGACAACTTAACTGTTCCGCTATTGAAACATTGAGAAACATTGTATCCCTTATAACATGTATACATTTTTCTTATAATAATCAGTCTTGCTTGTTAAAAAAACATATAACCATCCATAAACACAAATTATCAATTATTTGCTTCATGAACGTTAAAACAGCACATACTATAGCTTAAAAGAATTCAACGTCTCTAATGCAAAGTTTTATTCAAAGCAATTTTCACAGGTTCAACATATTTTAAGAGTTTCTGTTTAAACCTAAACTATTAAATGGTACATCACTTAGATTCTCATAACCTCATGTTAGGTAACACCTACTCTAATGGATTAAAATGACAACAAACTTACTGTGGTGTTGGTCTTGCCAAGCTCTGCATGGCACGACCACTGCGAACAACAATACAATACACATTTTAGCAACACAATCATTAAAGTTGAGTTTCATAAACATAGGTACACAAAATACTTGATGGAGTACGCTCAATACCTTTCTGAACATGTGTGTTCATGTGTGTTTCTGAACATGTGTGTTTCTGAACATGCGTCTCGTAGATTTAACTAGTTTTTCAAAAACACATCGATCAGAGACGATAGCATTTGATAGAGTTGAATACATTTGATGCATTACAAAACTTTCTCTCCCATTCAAGGGGGATATTACGGTTTTACGTTGTAGATATCTTTCTGACAGCTATATTTTATAGACATAATAGTGGTTTAGGAACAACCAACACCCAATATTGGCTGATGGAGTTGATGTCTTCCACCGTTGGGATTAAGGAAGAGGTACATTCTCGCTTTTGTTCTAGTCTGGTGAATTTCGGTTTTAAATCACTTCTTGCTTGACCCAAAAATAATAAACTTATTTAAGAACTGAACCCATTATTATTATCCATAATAAACACTTCTAAAAAAGATTATTGGTAACAACTAATGCATCCCAATGCCTCAAAATAACATCAAACCAAAACGTCCAACAAAAATGCTCAAACACGATTTTCTCCCTTACAAAATCTACTCGTAAGGAACATTTCCCACAGAGAAACTCCAAGAAGTAATTGGGGCAATGAAAGAATGCAGTAAACTAGGGGTTGAGGAGCGATAGGTCTCTAGCGTAGAGCTTTAATTCACTTACCGGCCTAACAGCGAGTCCGCCAATAAGCGGTTGATGTTGGTAGTGGTGGGGGGTGTAGGAGGGGAGGGGAGCACCCTCCCTCACCACCCGAGGTTGTAGTCAAGATATCAGGAGCTCAGGAGTGAGGGTATGAATACATGCAAGAGCCTGGTCCCAGGAGACCAGCCCGCATGAGTATGTGCTCACTATATCCAGCCCTGGTTAGATATTCAATTGTACCAGGTGATTCGGCTAAATTGGGCGGCCAGGAAATGATATGAACAAATGGAAACACGAGGTGGAAAACTTTCGGATGGGTGAAAAAAGCCGAAGGTTCGGTCGGATGTATATTTTAACATAGGTATTACTGAACTCGCTTGGTCTGTATAGTGGAAAAAGTCAACTTTAAAATTTGTGATTGGAAAAGTCTCTTAAACATTTTCAAGGTAATAGCTCATTTTAATATTGTTGTTATGGGACAAAATATTATTATTGGAATTGGTGTGTTACATTCTTATCTAATCATTACTTGACTATACTCGTACCTTCAAGTAACATTGGTTCTGAATTATAGTTACTTTCATGGCCATGTGAAAAGAGACTCTTAGATACCATCCACAAGTAAACCTTCAGGGTCAAATTTTGTACAATTTTACTGTTGATGATCGACCACTCTTCGAAACGTATTTGAAACCACATCAAAAGTACAATTGATGACGTGTCACCTATCAATTCAGAAAGTTCTATATTAGTTCCAACAAATTAGGGTGCAATATAAACACCTAATCATCCATCAAAAACACTCAACACAATCACTCTTTATCCCATATTCAACTAAAAATACTCTCTAGGAGTGGTCGGTGTCTTAAATCAAAGGATCAAAGTAAAAGTTAAGCAATAATCCAACGTTTTGTTCGTTGAAAGTGTTTCCGTCAACTTTTAAACCCTGTAACTTAACGTATATGTCTTATTAGTTTAAACATGTTCAACGCAGTTACATTAAAACACGTAAGACATTAATGGAGAGATTTTAAATAAAAGTTTTAACAAACACAACACAAATATTTACGTGTGAAAGTAATATTAAACAAGGAAACGAGCAAACTCTCTATTAAAACAATCGAAAATAATATAATTCTTTAGTTGCTTATATACTGAGCTCTAAAATGTGCCAAATTAATATTTCTATACCAGAAAGTCTTAGAGAAATATTAATCTACATGTAGATAGATGTTATGTTTATAAAATTTTGACCCAGCATTTGTTGTAAGCCGAAGTTATTTAAAGCTTCAGGATAATGGTTTTACATTTAAATCCATTGGAAATGAACAAGAAGTAGATCGTTATGAGTCTGAGATAATCTGTGTGTGTGCTCTAGGCTGACTTATGTACACAGAGTATCGTGTTTCTTTATCACTTTTAATGTAATTATTTTATATGAACAATATTTCATATTAACAATATTAAAGTTATTGTTATTGATCATTTTAGAAAGTCAAATTATATTTCTTAACTCTTAGGCTTTCACGGCTGGTGTCACAACTATAATCTAGTTCGTTTGGTTCACACCGCGTCAAAATTGAGTTGAGATATTTCGGCCTCGCTGTAGAGTACCATCTTCAGTCACTGATTGGCCAATCAGGATAGTTTTAGCCAATCAGTGACTGAAGATACTCCACAGCAAGGCCGAAAAATTTCAACCTATTTATGAAGTTTGGACGCGGTTTGACTTGGAGGAACTAGATTATATAAATTGAAACATGATGTTTCCACAGCCACACCTGGAGAAGGGAGATTCCCGATCCCAATATAAGGAAAAAAGCTAATTTTAATTATCTATACGTTGGCAATATATGATCTATAGTTTGTTTTCGAAACCTACTAATAACAGATGTTTATTCTACACTAAAATTCAATAAAATAACATAAATAAAAATATTATTGAGTTTAAAACATTGATAGTTAACATTGTTAACACTTTAATTATTTTTTTTTAATTAACTAACAACATCGTTACTTTTTATCAGAACAATGTTTATCACTCTTCAGACATGTGTATTTTTGATCCTAGCTCATTTAAACTTGACCTCGTATTAAAAGCTTCCCATTGAGACCTAGTAATGAAATACACTGTTTAAGAGTACTGACAAAAACTATAAACCACCATTTCAACTCCAGTCGATGTCACATTTATTATTCTTTTCGGGTTGGAATAGGCTTCAGCCCAAACACCTAACCATACACTGTGTAATGCGTACTATAATTGCTACATTGAATAGTAAAAATTGGATTAAAATCTCCCATAATTACAGCGACAAAGTGCTGTAAAATGCAAATCACTCCCCTTTCTACTTTTCACGGACAAAACTATAATGCAGACAGCTGATCAAGCTGGCTTTATGATTGATCAAAACCCTATTAGTTTTCTGTCAAATGTCACTATTTTTAACAAACTAGATTGCAGCTTTCACATGGATTTGTTGAGCCTACATATCCTGTTGTTTCATTTCCTGTTCATTCATTTAGTTCTGCCCGAATTTGCTTTTTATCCTGTGTATTATCAGTTTGTTGTCATACTAGAGTTAAAACGGTTGTGTTTTAATTTGCCCTTAATTAACGGAAAACGTATTTTTTAAATGATGTTTTGGTCGAAGTGTTTAACAAGGTACAGTTTGATTGGATGATACTAATCAAAACGAATCAATTGACTTTTTAACATTATAATTATATGTTATTTGGGATTTGGTTGTGTTTTTCTACTCGGATGCGGGCAAATAAATGAAATTATAACATTTCAGTTTGATGGTTGGTGTGAGAAAACACTAAATCACTTTTTGAGATTCCGACCACTCTCATGAGGGTATTTTAAGGCAAATATGTGGTGAAGATGAGTGTGATGAGTGGTAGTAATGAGTTATGAGGTGTAGTCTTGTTATAAACTAAGGCCGACTCTTCCTTAGAATGGGTCATTAATTAGTAGCCCAATGACCAATGAAAATACAAGGAACAACGGCTTAACGTGACTTCCGAACCACGCAGGTGATGGTCTGATATGTCTAAACGATGGTGGGAGTTGATGCGGGTATCATCAGATGATCACTGAGACTCTCTGGGCCTCTTTAGACCTATATCATCCTCAAAACCTGACCTACATGAAGCTGGATTACAGGACCACGCCACGAGTCCCAGTCATCAAAACTGTTCGGTTGTAATGTACAGTGTTTAGCTGTCCACGTTTTTCTGAGTTTTTACGTTTAATGGTAGAAGACATGTTTAAACGTATGTCTACTTAATTTCTAGTTGTTTTATTCCATATAAGACATATTTAATTATAGTTTTAATTGGCACATATTTTGGATTTTGTAAAGGGTTTCTGATATCGGGAATGTTGTAGATATTCCAACACAAAACTGTGAATTGTATTGTGCATTGTCATGATTAAAATGCTGGGATTGTAGGATATGCTAGGGAAGCCTGTAAACAAAAGATTGTTTTCTAAGAGATGGTACACAAATTGCAACCCTGGATATTGGTAATGCAATATGTAGTACTATATTAAAGTTTAAAATAGTAGGTTTAAACCAAAGATTAATTTATGGTAGGTAGATTGGGCATAGATGTCACAGTCTAAGGCAGGAAAACCAACATAGTTGCGGTGGCCCGAGCACAGATAGCGCTGCAAACGCTGCCATCTCTTGCCGTCTTTCTCCCCTCGGCGTCACATGCTCGAGTTTGTCCGATGTCGATTACTTAAATGTGGCCAAATCGTGCGATTTTTCAAAACGAACAAACTTCCACGTGGGTCGGTTGCTCTACTTGATACGCTCAAAATAATTCCCTCGCAGCGCTATCTGTGCTTGGGCCGCCGAACTATGTTGATATTCTTGCCTGTGACATCTATGCGCAATCTACCTACCATAACATAATCTTTGGTTTAAACCCTGTAAAAAGTTGAAAATAGTATTATCACTTTAACGTTACCTAGTTCTCAATTTTTGTCAAGCTTTGAATACACTATGAGTACCCGCAGAAAGTGTTATCCTGGAAGACTTCTGACGCATATTTTGCTCAAGGTTGCCAGCGTGTTCACCTGTACAGGGAAGAACGCATGGTCGGGGTTGTGTATGGTATGATGTATGGGGGATGCAGTAGCCGGGCTCACTAGGGACTCTCGCTGCGTCACCCCCCTCCCACCACTCAACCCCTTCAACCCCCTTTGAAAACAACACATACAACAGCCTCCCCTTACAGATATTCTTCACCTCGCAGTGTTTGATATCGCAAACTTGTATTTTTATCGGTGTCGTACTGTGACATTTTTAGTGGGCTTGTGTCTGAAAGTAAAACGTTCTACAAAGAAATACGGGGGTCAGGATTGTGAGACAAAATGCTGATGTTTATTTGACAAATAACTTCAATAATGTAGATTTGTATATTTTCAATTAACCTCTATATTTCGACCAAAGTATCAATACACACTTATGGCGATGCATGATAAATTTAATACGTATGGAAGTACAAGGCTCATGAACGTACACCTTCACACTAGACTACTAAAGACACAAAGTCATAGCACGAAAAACTCAAAAGACCATTACGTCTTTTGAATTGAAACATCCTCCTCTTTTGACAAACTCTGGCATTCAGTGTTGTCACCCTACTCGACGACATAAAGCCAATACTCTTAAAAGATCCCATTGATTCATTTAAAATCCATAGATATCTTTGTTCCAAATTATGAATAAATGGAAGCTTATGGAGTACTTATGTCGGGAATTATAAAATCGGCTATATCGAGCCAATTTCACGTAAATTTCTTATAAGGTATATTTTCACAAATATCCATAGAGGATTCATAGATTTAATCGCCTCAACGATTTCAAACTGCTGATTCATCAGAATATTCCCAAAGCCTAAGGAAATCTTCTTCACACTGCAAAAACTATGTATAATTTTCAAATGTGGAGATGCTGTTTAAATAAAATCATACAAGTTAAATCTAAATGAATCTGTTACAAACACAGGTCGAGAAGGATTCATAGATTTAATCGCCTCAACGATTTCAAACTGCTGATTCATCAGAATATTCCCAAAGCCTAAGGAAATCTTCTTCACACTGCAAAAACTATGTATAATTTTCAAATGTGGAGATGCTGTTTAAATAAAATCATACAAGTTAAATCTAAATGAATCTGTTACAAACACAGGTCGAGAAAAACTGTACACAGAGAAGTGTGACACATGTGTTGTTTTGTTGAATAAATGCTAAACGTGAAGTGTTGGACGGTGGAAAGTGAGCCTCTCCAGAGTAAAACAAAGAGGAAAGAACTTTGGAAGTGCTTTTGAGCAAACATCCATAGAGGAGTGAAGACATGAGAGAGGCCTGCAGCTCCACTACTCTGTGTATTGTCCGGCTTAACCCTTCCCAGCTGACTAGAGTGAGTCATATACGTTGCTATAAGTATTGAACCACATGTCTAAGTGCAGAACATTACATTGTTGTTAGTATTGTTTTAAAAATAAATATTGTTAAAATTGGAAACAGTTTGTTCATTGTTGATAATGTTTTACAAGTTTAAATTGTGTCGACTTCTAAAATGGGAGCTTGTTCGAAAACATTACCTGAAATTAAACTACAAATATAAATATTGATAGGACTCAACCAATATTTTGAGCACACTCAAGTTGGCTTTAGTAGTTATAGGATACTATAATCATTTTATACTTACATTCTATTAGTTATACATATATTAGAATAACATGTTAGACCTCAACTGTCGTTTTTGTATGTATCTCTATTTGTTCGCTTTCGAGGACTTACTATCAAACATAATCATCGTCATTATGTTATTTAATTGACAGTGTATAGTCACTGTAATTATTGTCATGTATTCATGAACTATGTTAAAACATGTTAAATATAAATAGTTATATGTAAAACTAATTTGTTAGAATGGTGTAAACCGTAAATAAACAAATAAATAAGCGGTTATGCTGAAAGTGTTTTACAGTTAACGTAATCATCTAAAATCTATTCAATTGGCTAATAGTATTACTCAACTATCTATCCTTTCTTTTGATGTGAACTGTTGACTTATTTGATTTTATTAGAATAGATATAAAATAAAACTCGATTCTCCACCTAAGTTTTAACGGACATTTTGAACCATAACTAAGTTAGTAAAAGTTATACGTTTTGCTAATTTAAGCTATGGTTTCCTAGGAAAGCGTTGACTGCTATATTACGGTCATAACGTAGCGGTGAACGTAACAGTGATGGCGGACGTAACCCAATATTTAAACAGATTAGACAAAAAAACTTTTGGTATGTTGTTTATTTTGGTTGTCAAAGTTTATTTGCGTACATAGTAATAGACAAGCTAGACTTTGTTTACAAAACAAAATGTGTCACCTGGTGAGAAAAACCTTAACTAGTTTTCACCGCTACTTTACGCCCACAGTCTTCTAGGAAACCACTCTCTTCTGATTGTATTGAGAACAAAACTCACCGTATTACGTAATGTAGCGGTCACCGCTTTCTAGGAAACCATAGCTTTAAGCACAGAATCTTTTTATAGTTGTGGATAGGAGTACATCTGGTTCTAATGTAGTTTTGAATTTGTATTATCTTATCTCGGAATTCCACCATTTCAAAGGAGAATTGAAGAGTTCTAACCCTGCATAAAACCGGCATTCGTAGTAAACAGTGTAATTTCTTGTAAGCACTTTAACAAAACCTAATCTCTCAAAGAGGACGTTTGAAAATATTATTAGGGCATTTACCGGAAAAATAACGACTTTTCTACATTCTCCAAAACACAGACACAAAACTTTACAACCCGCTACAAAAACGCCACAAATAAAAATTCATCCGTCGCTTCTCTAAAGAGAAAGGTAGGGATTTTGTCAGCTAAAACTTTGAGTGAAGAGTGAGGAATAAGCTTCTCAAGGCAATCTGCTTACGGAAAGAGTTTCATTGAAATGTTGTGGCCGGGGAGGGGGCACTGAGCAGGTACCGGGGTAGTTAAGTAGCAGTTATTACGTGTTTAGACCGGGTCGTAAATACACTTGAGTTACGGCTCACCCTGTAATGCGCTGTATTCCTCATCCACGCTGCGGCCATGGCTCTTTATTCCCCATCTAATTGTGCATTTATAACTAACAACCCCTCCTGCCCGTAATGACGCCCATTTGTAACCAGCTGAGGTTATCCGCCTAGGTTTATTAGCTGCGTTATTATTCGTGTTTCTGGCAAAGGTTGAGATGTGGAGTTATGTTTCTGGTGATGCCTTGTATTTTCGACAGTATGACGTTGGATTTTAAAAGTTCGTTTCTAACAACAATAAATATGCTACGATTTTACAAGAAATTCATACTCATAGTCACTTCCACTAGCAGATCCTTGGCGGGTTGGGATAGCACGCCACTCTGCAGTTCATTGCACATGTGATGCGGGTTCGATCTCCGCAGCCACTACTGAAAATATGTTAAGTGACTTCGCGGTAACGCCAGACAAAAGCTGAAGTTAAGTGGTAGAGAAGATTTTGTAACTTATGGATACAGCTTTTCTTGTTTAAACGGCAATCGTTAAACAAGAAAAGCTGTATCCATAAGTTTAAAGTGCAATATGTATAAACTGAAGAAACGGGTTTTCCTGCCACTTCTGGAGAAAAACTACTCCTTGGTAAAAAGAAGAAACGGGCTTTTCCTGCCACTTCTGGAGAAAAACTACTCCTGGGTAAAAAGAAGAAACGGGCTTTTCCTGCCACTTCTGGAGAAAAACTACTCCTGGTAAAAGAAGAAACGGCTTTTTCTGCCACTTCTGGAGAAAAACTACTCCTTGGTAAAAAGAAGAAACGGGCTTTTTCTGCCACTTCTAGAGAAAAACTACTCCTACTAAAATCCTAAAACTACTACTAAATTGCTCTCCACCACTATTATGAACTTTCAAACTAATATGTATAAAATCTTTGTCAAATTGTTATTTAAGTTAAAAGCTACATAAAAATTAACAATGTTGTGGTTTAACTATAGTTTAAATTTCAATTAGATTATACAATTGGCATGTTGTTTATGAAATCAGATGAATCTCTACAAGCTGATTATTAGGATGACGATTTATTCGCATTATTTAGACCTTTCGAATTGTTTCCGGAACTCTATAGATTTTTACAGTTTCAGTTAGCAGGTCATTGTCACTGGTATTGAAGACGTTCAACGTCAATGTTGGACATCAGACGTAGAGCGCCTGCTTTGTATTGTTTCTTATGGCGCCATTGTCACTCACACGGCCGCCGCTAGAGTCGTTGGCGCCATAAGAAACAATACAAAGCAGGCGCTGTACGTCTGACGTCCAACGACTGACGTTGAACAATAGACGTTCCAGCCGCACCAGTGACAATGCACCTTTAGTCTGCAAGCCAAGGAAATCAAATTGCAATCTCGTCATAAGTAACTAAAAGTATCGATGTAAATACCAACTCTTATGGTTTTCTAAGCCAAAAGCTTGAGGGATAAGAACATCCCCAGCTGCTAGTTCGAGTTAACGACACAGTAATGTCCTGCGACGAATTCCCTCCGTCACGTCAGCTCCTGCAGTATCTGTGGATGGAGGACAAGTGCATGTGAGGTGAGGGTGTGTAGGGTGCGTGTACACGAGCCAGCTGCCCCGTGTGCACGGTCGCGCTCCACTAGTCACTCTATTGTCACTTCGTCACCCGGTCACTCAGCTCACAAATCACCCCTTCCACCCCCACCATCATAACATCGACCCTTACCGGTCACTCACTCGGTTGGCGAACTTAAGGCCACGTATCCCGTAATCCTCCTCGTTATCCAAAATTAGTTTCTAGCTAGTTTCTTTCGAAAAATTGGTAAATTTATGTCATTAGCAAAGTAAGATTCAAACTTGGATCCATGAAAAAATATTCCCCGATCTAAAACCGCAATTAAAATTTTGATAATTCCAAAACTTTGTATAGATTACATGTGTATATGTGCTAGCTTTCTACAGTTCGGACTTTTGCCCATAAGATGTAGTACAAATATTCCTTTTGCATCGTGGTCAAGTTCGTTAAAAGCAAAATCGGTATACCGAAAGTCTTCTTTTGGGAGGCGGAGTTTTTAACAAAAATTAATTTCGATGAAATTTGAAATAAATAGGTACGATAGTGTTACCAATCAATAAACAAACCACTATGAAAACCCGTTTGAACCTTTCTAAACTTTCTCTATAACAACTAAATAAGTAGTCCAATTTTAATGAAATTTTGTCTTCATGATATGTATAAAAACTTGCAGAAAAGCAACGTAAATCTTAGGTTGAAGGCCTAAATGCTTGGAAACGCACGAAAAGGCAATGGAGCACGAAAAGTGGAGGCAGAAGGCCGAATCAAGGGTGAGAACGTAGCTTATTCTCAACAGGAATATTTTGGAATAAATATTTTGTAATTTGTCTCAAAAATGATTGTGTGAATTTCATCACATAATCACGTATTTAAGTCACTTCGCTCGTACTTTGGCTATTTTTCTGAATTGAATCCAACTGTGTTATTTTAAATTTATAATATTTTTGTTTGCATCTTCATTTGTCAACTGTTGTTTGATTCCATGTGACGTAAATACCATTCGATTTCAGGTATAAAGCCATGTTAACTACTTGACCATTCTGGTTCAAAATTTCCAACGTTCTCTATAGACTATTCTAAACAATTGTTTCCAAGATTTTTAGTACAATTATTAAATACAGGAAACGACCGAAAAATAAAAATTTTAACAATAGTTTCTTTATAAAATGGAGATTATCGCAACACATCTTCAAAAGCTGAACAATTAGTTTAAACATTAATCTAAACTATTTTTAGAGTTCACAGTACAATTATCGAGAGTTCACAAGAGAGCTGTACGCGCGCCTGACGGTTTTGCACAGACTATACCCGCAACACACGGCAGTAGTAAGATTGCCTACTCTACGCCGTATCACTTCATTTCACTGCAATCTATGAACTCTTGTGTTTAAACCGAATTAAAACATTACAAATGATTATAAATAATAAAGTTTGAACTGAAATACATTAGTGCTATTCATTTGATCTTCTGAAAAGGGTTTATTTTTTAAAAGTCGGTATTTCGTATGCGTGCGCGTGTTGTGTTTCTTGGGGTTGTCAAGAATCGATTACGCCACAAACGAAGGTATTGCGAATCTGGAATTCCATCATAAAATTAATTGTCATAGTAAATTTGTTCTTATAATTTTTTTAATTTGGTGTGATTTAAAGGTGATTGTTTACCTAAAGAGCATATAAAAACATATCATAGAAGAAATCCTGCCTTGTGTTCTTAGGCAAACCTCTTCCAACGTTGGAAACGGGAAAATCGGGTGCTTTAATGTCAACGCCCTTAGTTTCAAACACTTGTTTGAGAAATAATTTTGTTAAAGGACGCAACATCTGTAAAAATGCTATGCTTGGTAAAATGTATGCTAAAAACATACCTAATTTTGGTACTATCTTATAATGGGCTTCCGGAAACGCTAATACTTAGGTTTGAGCGAAGCTGTTCTTGATACGTCTTAAGAATAACACCACTTGCACCAGATTTTGTCATAAAACCTTCCAGAATTATCAAATCAACAGCTCTAACGTATTTCAGTACAATCCTTTTTATTTCTAATCATCAACTTTCTTTCAATTCGGCTTTGATGCAAGAGTTCAAGTACTTTTGAACCACTCTGTATCCAGCCATCTAGAAAAGTAACGCACCTGTTAAATAGACACACTAACGGTTCTATAAATTGCAATATTGTAGAAAGAATTGGAAACATAAAAGATCCTTTAATCGCTACCAACTAAAATAGCGAATAAAAGTCATAAATACCACTTCCATTTCACCAATCACCCGATAAATTAAAACACCAACGAAACAGCAAATAACAAAACCAATTTTTCCACAACATTTGTAGTTAAAACTTTTAAATGCGCGAACATTAAGCCTAAGCTCACATTACAACATAAATCCGCTCAATTAACCGCACTAGTTTTTTATCCGCTAGACCAAAGCCCGGATATTCCAATAATTATAGGGATGAATAAAATGAACAAACAGGAAATTAGAGCGACCTGCCACAGGATATCGTATGAAAGCTGCAATCTAGTTGTGCAAAAATAGTGACATATTTTGCTTTTGATCAATCATAAAGCCTCCCCTCTATCAGCTGATGGGAAGGAGGGGTAATTTTATTATTACTTTACATTGTTTCAATTATGTTGTTTTTATCTCTGTGACTGCATATTTTTCGTGATAATTTATGATCGAATTGATCCTCTCGTTCGTTGGTTGTTGTTTTCACTGCGTTTGGTAGTTTTAGAGAAAGGTGAAAGTTAGTTCTTTGGCTTTTGGGGTAAATTACTAATAGTGTTATTATTTCTTTTCTCGATACTTTTTAACGTTATTGCGTTTGCAATTTATTTGAATAAAAAAGTAAAATAAACGACAAATTCATTATTTTTTGAGATGTTGTAAATATTTGTATGGTATTTTAAAATCAAAAGTTATAGTTCAATATGATGTACTATATTGTACTCATATTAAAATACATAATAACATGAGGAAATATTACCGTGCTCTTAATGGGGTTAGTATTGAAAACGTGCAATAACCTTTAGTTGGAATTTTACATAATAGTACTCGAATTAGAAAATAAACCAAAATGGTAATGTTTTTATGTTTAAAGAAATTTTTGAATCAATAACTGTAATAGTAGTACTCACAATTGTTTTTAAAATTTTGGTTAGGTTGTTGTCATTTATATACAAAGTTCCCGGGTGTAGCTTATTTAAAAATAATAATACTAATTAATAATATCAATTATCAAATGCAGAATTTATATGATACCCATTTATAAAAATTACTCCAGTATAGAAATATTAACAGTAGATGACGTTGTATAAATCATAAATCTTTTGTCCACCGAAGGTTTGTTTACATGATTAACTCCATATTTTAAAAGTAATTCATTTGCTTTAATATAGTTTACCTTTTACTTTCAAAAAAGGTAAACCTAGTTTAAAGTGAGATTTAAACACTTTTTTAAACTTAATTTTGTATTTTAGGGAAGTAGTCAATAGTGTATTAGTATTTGGTTTTACTTTAGGAACTTATCAGGCTACTAATTTGGTACTTCAACAGAAAGTTAAAATCAAAATCATTTGAAACCTTAAAGTGTTTTAAGGTTATTTTTATTTACAATAATGTTTTTAGTTGTAAAATGTTAAAAGAATACAGTACAACAAATAACCACATACAAAGACAAGTTGTAGTTAAATGTTGACCTATATATGCAGAACTCAGTCCAATCTACGTGCATGGTTAACTTTAATTAATTAAAATATCACTAATTCATCAGTCCATGTTGTTGCACATTACAGAAATGAATGCTCTCCACTAGGCTGTATTTAGTTTATCTGTTTGCACTTTCTTGATTATGTTAAGCTAAGCTGTTAGTGAGAATTTCAATTAATTAAATAAACATACAAGCTTCAAACTTATACAGTTTTGTTTAACAAATTGAGTGAAAGATTCGTTACAAAATAATAAGACGTAATTTTGTACTCGTGTAAGAAAAATTTAAAGTGTTCTAATAGTTGTTGACCCATAGATTTAATAAGCTCATGAACTAAAAAGTTTGTTTTATGCACTATCGCAGTTTAGGTGTATTAATCTTAAATTAAGGTGTATTAATCTTTATACTTGAACAGTTAAAATTATTTTCATAAAAATCGTTTAAAATAATACAAATTTCACAAAATAATTAACCCTAATTAATAAATAACGTTTGCAGTCAATATCGGTCGGATTGACTGGTTAGGAAAATTTGTAAAGTTTGTCTTGTTGAAGTTAAGGTTACAAAGTCCTCTCTACTACTCAACCTCGACCTTTGTCTAGCGCTACCGCATCGTCACTTAACATATTGTCAGTAGTGACGGCGGGAATAGAACCCGCGCCAGCTCTGGAATCGCGCACGATTCCAACCCACCACGGGTCCACTAAACTAGCTAAGCAAATTAGCTAATAATAGTTTTATAGATGTACTTTTACTCTTACGTGTAACATTAACGATTCTTCCAATTTAACGAGCGTATAGTAGACTAACTATCATAGAGTCTGACTTTAGTGGTAAATTGAGGGTCAAATAGATCTAATATTTATTTATATTATTATAAGCAGTTATACAATTACACTTTCACGTTTTTTGGAATCTTTAAGGGGTCTTTGTTACCTTAAAGGGAAATGTTGAAGATAACAACATAAATTAGAACACTGGCCTCTTCTAAAAATTTAGTTTTTTAAACATGATATTTTATAAAATTACTTAATAGTTCTACGAAGCAATATGTTATTAAGATAATTATACTAGTAAATGATCCTAGACAATTTAAATTCAACATTTCTTTGGCTCTTAACATTTAATTAAACTTGAAATATATATTATTAAACTTTAATTGAAAATAAAGTTTTGATTGATTACAACCTTGCCATTGTACATTAGATTTATTCATAGCAGTTTCAAAAACTGAAACCATTTATTCAGGCCTATTAACTCAAACCATTGATTCATTTTGGGTCTCCATTACGGTGGTAGCTAAGGAGGCTTCCAAGGCGAAGCCTTTAGAGTTTGTATTTTCGCCTACATTCCTTCCGAGCGAAAACCTTCCGGTTGGTACCAAATATACCTTATATTATTCGTTTAGTAGTCAAATCCAGCGACAAAGGCCACTCTAAATACTTCTAACGATTATAAAAGTGAATTGAAATGTGTATGACACATTAAGATAAATAGCTCCTATTCTGCCTAACATAACACAGTGTGAGTGCGGTATCTGGGGTCGGGTTTGGAGGTACTGTATTGAGTGGTTGAAATGTCACTGGATGTTTACATACACAGAGGGCAATGGCGTCGCGACTGCGTACATCGCTCCCCGCTCCTCGCTTCTGTGTACTTTATACAATATAACGTTGCATAGAGTAGTAATATTTGTATGTAGCTCGAGTAATAACTGTAAGTATTGCTAGCAGCTTTTGAAAAGTGTCTACGTACTTATTTGGAATAGGAAACTCTGGCAGTTCTGAGTACAAAATAATATCTTTACGGTGGAAATGCCTTATTCAGAAATAAGTGGTCACAAGTTGTGTATGAAAATTACCACTATCAATCAATTGTTTTTATACAATTTTCAATCTTTTGACTCTAAAATAGTTAAACCCAATGTTTTCTTTAATTTGTATTATCAAGTTACTCTTTTAAAGCTTTTGGGGCCAATATTTGTGGGTAAAATATTTAAGGAAAAAATGTACATATACCACCAAACAGTAGTACTATTATAGACCCTTACTAGTGTTTAGTTCAATTCACTAGATAATTCAATAAATTAACATTTAACAAAATGACCACATTTGAAAGTAAACGATACCATAAATTAATGTTTCCTTCCGTATAGACGAAATGTGTTACAACTTAATGTGTTCCTTTGTATATAAGTTCTTATTTACATTTCTTGGTAGAAAAGAATATACGAGTATATTTATTTATGTCTACTGTATTTACTAAATATTTAAGAAGCAATCAGATATTAAACCTTTAAAACCTATAATAATATTATTGGCCGATAAGGATTTTAAATAAGAGAAGTATCCCGTAATGTTCTCTATACATTGATTGGAATAAAGAATAAATTAAATAGCCCTACATCTAGTAGCTATTTTTGTATGATTTCAATAATTATCTTTTGATAAGTAAAACTATGTTTTGACATTTTCAAATGTCGTTTAAGTTAAACACTAATATTGAAAAATTACACTTTTGATTATTTACAGTTGATGAAAATATACTCCTCTTATCTACTATGTATAGGCCTAAGGTTAAAGATTAAAAGAAAAACGCGTGTCAGATAAACATTTTATCGGTTAACTTAATTTCACTTCATTGGGGCTAACAATGTTTCACTAATTACTGTTTTTATAAGGTTAGGCCAATTATATGTTTAGTGTTTTTATATTTACTATTCTTATTTATTTAATCATATGAATAATGTTTGAACGGTATCTAGAAGTGAGGTGATGCAAAATTCTAACGTAATACAAAATTAAATTGAGATAAATTTACATATGTTTTAACAATAAAAGTGGTATTTATTTATTTATTCGTCTAGTATAAAAGTATAAATTCATTTAAATTTTAAATTGTTGAAAACGTAGCATGATTTTGTATTTGTTAAATTAGCACGTTATACAATTTTGTTTATTCGTAAATAATGAAGGCATGAGTCATCAGAAAGGTTTAAATTCATACGATCTAATTTACAACGATCAAGAAGAAATAGACATTTTAAAAGCTAGATTTGTTGGAGCTGTGATATCTTTGTTTATTTATTCAAGCCATAAATTACGTTGTTATATTCACAATATTCACACATTAATGGTAAAAGAATTGCTGTCAATTAAGGAAAATGACTATTTTTTGAAATCTAAAACATACATATATTGTTTGTATTGATCCACATGTATAAATGTATGCCCTATGAAGATATTTACTTGTTGATTTCTTTAATACTTAACACGTTACTCCATGCTTATTAACATGGTAGTTTAAGTCCACGATTAATTCTACATCACTGACCCTCCTATCAGCTGATATTCAACAGCCTATCACTAGAGAGCTAAGTGTAATGTTATGACAGGTGTACTCACAGAAGGGTTAGGCATACAGCGGCGCATAGGGTCCGGGCTGCGATAAGTAGGCGAATACCGGCCAGGGAAGCAAGGTCCAGGAGCAGATATAGGCAAGCTCTTCTCCATGCTCATCTTGTCCGGCGTGTACATCATGAGATCCATGGTGGTAAGCCGAGGCGTGTACGCGGGCATCACATACCTAGTGTCAAGTGTGAGTGTGCTAGGGGGTGCGCGCCGCGACGCTCACAGGGGCGGCGTCTACGCGCGTCTGCGCAACCCTCTACACTCCCACCGCAGCAGCCATCATCCCCCTCCACTGCCCCTCACAGCTGAAATTTTAATCGAACATTTGATTTGCCCATTATATGGACTATTGTTGCAAGGTTTAATTGATATTTATTTCTCGATCTCGAGTCGAGAGGGTGGCTAGACTGCGTGGAGTGGACGCACCGCGACTCAAGGACGTCGATGACGCACTTTCAGATCGGTTGTGAACATCGAGAATGCGTCTGTCGACAGAACTGTCAGCTGTGTCATTTGTCATACGGAAATATAGACTTCTCACCTGAGATAGTTTTATCGCTGGATTTTTATTGTTTACGGATACTGCATTTTGATGCCGACTGTTTAGTGTTTTGATGCTTTGGCTATAAAGGACTCATTCATACCACGCAAATATTTAAAAGTATCACTTTTACATTACTCAATAATATAAATAAATGCATCATGCATTACTGTAACTGAAAAAGAAGGTGACTATATCATTTACAGCATCTTTAAGATATGAGCAACTCGTGCTATAGTGTAGCTTGGAATAAACTTTAAAATTCAAAACCAATGTTTACCATTATTTACTGCCTCTTTAGTCTATGGATATGATCTTCTGCTTCACATTTGACGAGTTCAAGATCATTCGACGTCTGTCTTGAAGGATGCAGCTAAAGAAAGCCCGGCCGCTTCAGATCAGGCGTATGTAAGTATTATTTTTGTTATAATCAATTTTTAGTTTTAAACTAGAGCAAAAATGTTTTTCTGTGTGCTTTTTTCCTTTGCGAATACATGATAAAAATTGTGCTTTTTATAAAGATGACACTTTTCACAAACTTTCTGTGCCAGTGAGCACGGTTTTTGTATTCGATCTCTGAGGGTCGAAGAAACAAAATCTGGTCAGGAAATCTGAGGTATTAAAACTAAATCAAGATCAGCTCTAACCAAATATCTCAATATCAAAGAGTAAATGCGCAACTTTAGTCGATTATAGTCGTAGAAATATTCTTGTTTCTGATGTAATAATTGGTTTTAATACAACTAGCCTACAAATATGACAACATGCACATTTTAATTTTCAAATAGTTTTATTTTGTCATCGTGTAACCAAATTCAATGAAATTCCACGATGTCCAAGGCGTTCAAAGCTCACCTGAATTATATTGACTGCACACACCTTTTATAGTTCAAACGAGTTTTTGGCACACGACTGGGGAACGCATACTAACAAGACAGAACATTGGGTCATTATAGTAAAATGAAAGGAGAGAGAATGGAAACATTGTACGTTTGAAAAGGGCCTCAATGTCAATTTTAGCTTAATAATATGACGATTGCAATGCGTGTCATATGTTTCTGCAATAGTTTTTCATTTGACAAATCATAAGTGGTTTCATCACTATAACTCATACTTTTAGTTATCAGCGTCAGAACTTAGGAAACTGTTGTTAAAATTGGCTTCTCATACTTAGGAAAACAACCACTATACTTGGTCTATTCTTGCTGTTAAAACTAAACCTATCGTGAGTCTCAACTGACAGTCAAAGTGTTTTCAAACCACAAGCCTGAATGTTTTATGCGCACATTGCACGCACAGCACAGTGTGTCGAAGCAAGAATCACCACGAGCACGTGACTACCAAGACCATACCAAGTTTAGTATGTTAACAGTGTATAAAACGTGGTGTTTTTGTATTGAAAAGCAATACCGTATTCTTGTGATACTGAAAACGTTTTAAATTTGGTGAAACTTTTAAATGCGCACATAATCTGTTTCGCAGTAACTCGTAAGTTAACTGAGATTATGGTTTGCTATAGATATCGCAAGTTAACGAAAACTTTAAACTGTTTTAGCTAATTTTTAACGAAGAAAATAGAAAACTTTATATGCTGCTAACCTAGGATTTAGTTTGGCTACTAGTGAGAAAGACTTAATTCTGTTGATGAATTCGGTGATGAATTGTCTTCTAAAACTAAATCTTCTCCCGCCATTCCATTTTCAAATCAAGGTCTGGTGCTAGAGTCATGGCTAGGACAACAGGTGGAAAGATAATTTCTTTTGCTTTTTACCAACTTTGTTATGACGATAGCAACTGTACTAAACTTCCCAATATTACATCTTAAATCATTAAACTATTTTAAGTAGTAAGTAGTTGTCTGATTCAATAGGTTTTATAAAGACGGTATGAAGTGACTTCCTCCATCCCTCCTTATTCAATGTTCACGAATCTAGATGGAAATGAGTGTGAGTGTTAAATCATATAAGAACAAATATATTGCAAGAACTTTAACGCGTATTTTTGATATTTTATTAATCATGTTTATTTCTTTAGTTTTATAGCAATGCGGTTTTAATGAAATTTGTTAAAAGTTAAAGACAACGTAAAAATCAAAAGCCGAAGGGCGAAGCGATATTGTGAGCGTAGCAAACAGCCTAGTAACGCACGTGATAGAACAGGATTCGGCAAGCTGAAGCCGAAGCGAGTCTGTAACGCCGGTCGTAATAGAAAATTTAAGAAAGAAGGCTTATAATCAGTAACCCACCACGAAAATTTAAGGTAGAAAGTCAAATGTTGCTGTAAGTGTACCGAATTACAGTTACAAATTTCAAATGAAATTCGCTTCACTCACGCCAGCGGCTTTGTTTTATTTTATTTCAACCCTTAAACCTTTAAAAGTATCGACCAGTGAGCAGTGGCAATACGACTGTCAATCAGTGGGGGTGTGTGCGGCGGCGGCAACGTTACTAATGCAAGCTAAGCCAGCCCGACGCTGCCCCCAGTCGCCAGATTTCTGTAAACGCATCACAGAAGCGCATGTAAAATGCACGCCAGGGGCTGCAACTCCCTGGCCGCCCATCTGCAACTGCACGTCATGGAAATGTGTATTCTACATTTCTGGCCAAGTCTGTAAACTGTTCCGAGCTGTTCAGTAAAAAATATCCTCAGGCGTTTATGTTTTGAACAGACTTTTATATATTGCTCAACTTTGGTACAGATGACGGCGTAATATTATGGATTAGTAGTTCCACAACTCTTCTACTGAGTAGCGCAGTGAAAAAGCTGCAGAAGCGAAAAATTGCCCAGAATTTTAATTCTTCGAAAACAAGGTCTGAGCAGTAGCTAACCTATAGTCTTGTGAAACAGCATTAAAAAGCTTAAAACTGTTAAATCTTGCCCGCTTTTAGGTAAAAGGAACCAGCCTCGCAACCTCGTAAAAGGAACCACCGATACCACTCTTACGATATCATGGGTAGGTACCACCAAATTGGGGGACACAGAACGGTAGATTATGAACGTTTGCCCTCACTAACAGAAGTTCAACTCGTCAACAGGTTGCTGAGTTCTACCAAAAGTGCCTCTATGCTAGACATTCAAAACTCACTTGAAAGGTTTGGTCTCGGACGCTTTTTGTAATAGAAACGAGTTTATTGTCCTTGACTGAGACTCCACGTTGGAAAGCTATTGACCAATCTAGACATCTTTCAAAATACAAAACCTTCAATCGCACGATTCATCCATTCGAATTTACTTCACCTTAGCCCCTACGATGTCTATAAATGCAAAATGTTAGAAACTAAATACAATCACGGCTGCATTCATAACCTTTCAAGATGTATTTATTTATATTATGTCAATTATTTAGGGTTTTAGTGCTCGAACAACTTTTTCTTTGCCCCGTCAAAAAAAAGAAAGATACACTCCATCACATCATCGTTCATCGTTCAATCCTCGTTAAAACATTCACGGCTGCCACGAACATCTTGCTCGATCCGTTCTCATTAACCACCCAGCTCGCGTCAAGCGTTCAAATCAAATATTTCACGAAAGAATCCTCCCAAAACCAAACCACAGCCTTAAAACCACGCCAAACTTTCCCTCCAAACACAATTACATAGCGATTCAACAACAATAGCCCACGGGCAATAAAACAATGAGAGGTCGAGCTGGTGCGAGTGTTTTGCCAGTGCGCGTGGCGTGCGCACGCCTGTCATTAAGCACAGCAGTTGGCTGGCGCTCCGCTCCCTCTGGCAGGCTTGCCATATTGCTGCAATCATAACCAGCGTCTGCTGTGCTTTGTAAACACGGGAGGGATGTGGGAACAAGGTCGTGATAGTCGGTACACGTTGCTGGTAAGTGGGAATTCGCTGTGGAACGTTTTAGATTCTGCGTCAGCGGTTATGACGGTTCTCTTGAAATATTATTGGGGACGTTTTCCATCGTTAGAAAACAAGAAGAACACGGCGTTTCGGTATCTGCTACCTGATCCCGTCTTCAGGTGTAAAGCAACCTGAAACATAACACAGAACATTAAAAATGAGCTTTTTTAAACTAATCAGCGCAAACTCAACCAAACAACATAAGTGTTGTTTAACGTTTTAAAACTTACTAGTGCTGAAATGACTTTTTACGTGTAAAATTAGTTTTCCCCTACTAAAGTGAAATCAGTATTGACTTTTCTGTGTTTGGCTTACATGCCAACTTAGTTCTCATATGTATTGAAATGTACAACAACTTTCCTTGGAATGCTTGATACCAGAGAAGGAAAGAAACTTTAAAACATTCTAAATAAACATCTTCGTCTCAAGAACTTCTTAAATAGATATTTTCTCAAATATGCTGCACACTATATAAAGTACATTACATACGGTTTTGCGTTCTTATTAGATCCTCCTGTGGGTGTAAATTTTAAACTGTTACGAGTAAATAAGTGCAGAGGGATTGGGGACGGATCACTTCCCAAAAGGCGTTAGTGTGATCACGCACGACCTAGATTTAGTGTAGATAGAAAATACCTCTAGCGCAAGGTTAGTACAAGGTTACAACGCCATGAGCGAGTATTTAACGCGCTGTTTCGGTCTTTCAAAAGTTGAGTCGCGCGAAAATTCTCGGAGGTCTGCAGTGACGTCACGTAGACACTTGTGATTTTTCAGCGAGTGGGCCAACCAACCTCCTATATACTAACCTTGCCTCTAGCGTGAGTTTTAAAATATTATCAGCACATTTTGACTTTTGACATCTGGTTTTAATTGGCTCCAAAACAAATTCTTTTGTGCGTTAAATGTTTGCACTGCTTGAAATCTGTTTGAGTTTTTTACCGTCAATCAACTTCTACTGTTGATTTTTGGAGTTTTTAGCTCCATAAGAATTTCTTTTGCGTCTTTACTTGTCGGCTGACGGGTTTTGACAAGCTCTGTTGGAAGATTATTTTCTCAGTTCCTGCAGTTCTGTTACAGCTGTTTGTCATAGTTCATATGCAGGGGTTATAAGTTTCTTTATGCTCCCGCAAAACAGCACAACCTCTACGTCTCGGTTAGTCAACCAGCTACTGAGGATGACTCTCCACAGCGAGGTTGGAACGTTTAGCAGTACTTATGTTTCAACTCTGATGCGGTGTAAACCGGAAGCCTTAGATCTTAGTGACAACCTCTATTATAAGCTTTGTTCGGAGTTACCATTGCGTTCTTAATTCTATTCAGCTGAGAAATAGATTAGAGTGAACTCTAGTTGAGTTCGCCCGATTTCAATCCCAACATTAAAATGACAATACCAATATTAAAACCTTTAAAACAATACCAGATCTAATTCTTAGGCATTCGCGGCCGGTGTCACAACCATAATCTAGTTCTGGTTCACACCGCGTCAAAACATCATAATAATTAGGGTGAAATATTTCGGTCTCGCTGATTGGCTGAAACTGAGCTACTTGCTGTCTGCTGGGCCTACTTATCTCCTATTGGTGACGATGGCAAAATTTGCAACAACTTCAACAAAGAAGACAGTGTAAAACTCTCCAGAAGCTGGCAGCCAGTCCTGAAGAATACTTTTGACAGTATAACAGCCAATAAGAACTCGGCAGTTGGCACTCCTGCGCCATTCGACGGTTGGCAGCCCTGTCACCAATAGGAGATAAGAAGGCCCAGCAGACAGCAGGTAACTCAGTTTCAGCCAATCAGTGACTGAAGATGGTACTCCACAGCGAGACCGAAATATTTCACCCTAATTATTATGATGTTTTAACGCGGTGTGAACCGGAAGAACTAGATCTCTCGTCTGCGTTCATAGCTCAGTGGGAGATTAACGGCATCTAACGCGGAGTGTCATTAGTTCGGTTCCCGACACAGGCACACAGGCTTGTACCGCTTTCCTGAAAAGTCTGTTTTGTGTTCCCACAGATCTATATTCAACTTAACACCTCTGACTTGAAAAAAAATGTTGAATCAACGTAGAGCACCATAAAAAACTCCTGCAAATTGTGCACGGTTGAGCTGTGAGAACTGAAATCTGAGTGATTACATTAGAAGTTGCAACCCTTGCTCCCTCTCACCCCTGTTTGCCGAGGACTCGAGAGTCTAGGGTGCAAGGGGGCTCGTCAACAAAGGGTGAAAAGCACCACTGTCGTTGCCTAGCACCGGACACAATCTTCAACACTCCACTTCCGGTCATCACTGACCACTTCCGGTGTCTGGCCGCAGGGAACAATGTGGTGTGGTTAACAATCAGTGGGTGGAATTAGGCGTTATGGGTCACTAGTCAACATAACGGGACTGGTAGTTTAATTATTTTCTTTAATCACATTTGCGAAAAGTAATATATTTGTTTTTAAATAAAGACCAATTGATCACATTTTCACGTTCTTAAAATCATTTTTTGAATCGGTTGGAAAACACAAACATACTATGTAAAACTCCAAACTGTAGTTTTTTAACCACAACTGAAAAGAATTACTATGAATTTATAATTTAGACTACTAGATTAATTTATATGAATTTTCAGGCTAATAAAAAGTTCTTGACTCTTTAATGAAATAGGTAGCTTTTGTCCAAACTGGTATAGTATTCGTATTTTCAACCTGACCAATATTTAAATGTAATAATCCTTTTAACTCCATTCTCTATAGACATGAGACAAGATAAACCTTTTTTCTTTGAACAAGTCAGACTCTAGAGTATAACATTTTAATGTAATGAAAATTTCTCGATAAATACCTTTTTTATTTTAGTGTCTATCGACTTTTATGGTTAAATGAGTCTGTACTTGTAGGCACCTTAAGAATAAATCAACTGAAATTTTATTAATGTTTAAAAAACTTGTTATTACTAGAACTTCCTCAAACAAGAAATGACAAAAGTTTGCACACAATTTTACTAAACTAAAAATACTTCAAAATCCTCAAAATATACATTTGCTATAGTATATTTCCCTGTGTGACAGTTGGCTCGCGTGACGCCAGATAGCGTGTGCTGTGTGATGACACACTTGTAGCCTCAAGTAGTCACGAGGCCTGAAACCACTTGTGTTTGTTTTTATGCTTCTAAATGTTGTTGTAGAACATGTTACTGGACGTCCAAAGTGTGTCCATGCTTTCAAATGAAACGTTGTACAGCCATTTTAGTGTAAATGTAATGGTAACTACTCATATAACGTCGCAATGAGGTAACTGAAGTTAAAATATTATGACGGACGGTTTTCTCGTTTTTTTAGTGAACAATAAATAAGAATGACGTTTAAAATTCCAGATTTCGTCTTAACCTTAAATTAACACATCAATTAGGAAATGAGCCAGTCAAAAAGCTGACTTATCATCCTTCACCAAACAGCATTAGCATATTTTTCTCTGTTTTGTTTGTGTGTGTAACTTTAGTTTTAAACCACTAGCTTGGATAACAATACAATTAACATTCACACAAACGTTAAGAAATTAACAAACAAATAGATAAACCAAACGGTGACAGATGCCCATCGTCTGAATGGTTGTATGGATGAGAGCAGCGGACGACCAATCACAGACGTGTATCAGACTGACCAACTGCAACGAAGAACACATATTTATGCACAACAAATGGAAGGGAGAAATTCTTTTGACGAATGAGTCAGTTTTTCTAACAAAGGAGATAAAATGACAATCAACTTTGGAAGGTTCCCTACACGGTGAATCGTGAAATCTGATCATAGGGTTAAGCGGAACTATCTTTATGAATGTTGCTGGGCGACCAAGATGAACCAAAAAATACCGCCAACGTTCCACACAATTTTCAAAATCTAGCCCGAGGGCTGGAGTGTTTGCTAGAACCCTTACCTCAAGTACTAATACGTCAGAGCAAGGCAACATGACAGTTGTGTGTGTGCGGCGGTAGATGGCGTGAGCTGCTGATGACACACTGCTGGCCTCACGTAATCACGTGACCACAATAACCACGTGTGTTTGTCTACGGGGTTTCAGTTGAAACCACTGCCACGCAAATGTCATACATGGTGTCTTGTTCTTTTTGTTGTGAACTACTGTATTGTAAATATAGTTACAATCTTAATTGTAGAAGGCCCGGTAGTGTAGTGGCCAGCCTCTGAAGCTTAATATGCGGGTTCAATTCCCGCTCAAGGCATTTTTTTCACCTCCTGCGTTAGTAGCTACACTTATCCCAACCGCGGGAGTATAAAAGGTCATTTCTAACAACTTTTCAGTTAATATTTTGAGTTTGGTTAAGAATAAAGTAGAAGTTGGTTTATCGTCTCATACATTGTGTTCCGTATGTCCTTCGGCTCTGCACAACGGGCGTCACACAATTTAATTACTGAATGTGAAACTCGTGCCATAAAGTGTCATTTGCAGGTTGGTTAGAGTTGTATATTACTGCTCAAAAATAACCTTTTTCTTCACGCTATAAGTGTTCAATTTAATTTAGGCAATTGGGTCAAATCCATCCCTGAAACCCTTGATGACTGATTGTATGTTTAATTTGATTTATAGGTTATGTTGCATTCCCTTTTCGGGCGCCAATTAAAATTAGCTGGGAATTCATGCTGATTTGTAAGATTATGTTGAGTAGGTTCCAAGAGGTATGGGGTGGGGAGGTGTGTTTGGTTTTATCCTCGTCAGTCCTTAAGAACCTACGGCAGCGTGTACTGCCAATTAAATTGTAAAGGCTACTAAACGATAGCTCAAGGAGGGGCTCAAACTTGGGACCCGCAGCAACCTTGTATGTTGTTACCACGCCGACACTTTTTCAATTTGTTAAAACTTTATGTTTCAGTCCCATGGGTTCCTGTTCACAAATCCCACTCAACCTAACACCAATTACCACCGCTATTGAACACATCTCGTATGTCGGGCGCCGAAGTGTCGTAACTCGCAGTAAACTTGCGAACAACACATAATGGCCGTTAGAAACTTCAAGGAGTAATGAGCTTAGTGTAATGGGCTCACAACTCCCCTCAAGACTTCGATAACACTTACCCCTCACCCCCTCCACCCAGAGGAACAGCTGGGGGAGTATCAATTGTTGCAAATCAAAACACACCAGGGTAAAGTGTCTGGGAGTAACTTTAGGTCGGGCCCTACGCTAGGATGTGAGCGCTTTCGGCAACTCTTTGATCTTGAATATGCCATGATAGATTTTTATTTTCACATTTGTTCTAAAAAAGGTTTTACGCTAACTATAATATAATTTACTACTTAAATTTGACCGTGCCAAAGCGTCACCTAGAAAACATGTGTTTATGACTAAATTTTTCTGAAGAAGGTATAAACAAGAAATAATTACAGCTGTCTATTTAATATCGACGGTTTTCCTTTTTCCAAAGGATTTTAATTAACCTTAGTATTGTTGTCAGTGACAATTGAACTGTTATTCAATAGTTATAATCAATAGTTTTCACGGGACCTTTTCGGTGTCAATTTAGTTTAAAACTTAGAAGAAAAAATTTATTGTTGTAGAGAACATTAAATTACATTAAATCAACCGTTCCGTCAACATTTAGAATACCTATAATTTGGATTTTCTAATGTGTTGTGTTATGTTTTAGGCTACTTTCCACCTGAAGACGAGACCAGATTCCCGAAACGTCGTGTGTTTCTTGTTCACTATAACGACGGAAAACGTCTGAAACAATAATTTACTCATAAATTATCTTTTAATAGAATAATTACGTTTTTTTAGAATAGTAACGTTCTCTAATGTTTTTGTTATGTTTTAGGTTACTTTTCACCTGAAGAAAGGATCAGATTGCAGATCCCGAAACGTTTAGTTCTTGTTCACTAACGATGGAAAAATTCCAAATATATTTCAAACTCAGAAATATACTGTAGCTCAAAACTACTTCTACAATTAACATTACATTAAACCACTAAGAACTCTCCAAACTACTCAACCGACCCTCACAAAGTATAACGCTGGCAAGGACCTCGCATGTACCGGTAGCGCATTGTTGTGCTGTAAAGCATATGGCGGTGTCAGGGGTGTATGCAAATAATACTCTACACCATTGATGCTCATCACCCATTCTCTCTGAGAGAGCTATTTTTGACAGCTCTTTGTGCCCCCGCGGATTATGTTGCACCTCCATGCATGTATTACGCGTACAGACTGCGCTGCACTGCTACACCGACTTTTGTTTGTTGACGCACCGTTGTTTGTTCCCTGTCGATGCACTTGTTTGTCGTGCCTCTGTTTGTTTTCGTTGATTAAAAGACATTTGTTCCGTCCCACTCGCTGTTAACTTTAGTTGCGTTTTGGTTTACGCTCTGCGGCGTCTGAAAGAGGTTTTGGGCTGATCGCGCGCTCGCTATTGTGTTGTTATTCTTTTGAAGTGGTCGGGTAATGAGGTTTGGAGGTTTATTTGGGGTATGGGTTTTCGAGTGATGTTTTCAGGTGAACCTTTGTTACCTAGGAGTTGTTTGTGACAGTCAAATCAATATCATACTGTTAGTGGTAAAGAAAAAGAGCGCTTTGGTTGCTTTAGGTCTACGTAAAAAGTAATTAGGACCTATAATACTATTTAGTGGTAGAGTTGTGTTTTCTATGAATACCTTCTATCATCCAGGCAATATTTTCAAGTAAATAAAATATAAATGGTTTATTGCGTAAACATTTTGCACGTTTTCAATCGTAATTTAAAATAAAAAGCTAAATGTTCACTCATTCTAACATCGAAATTCCAATAAGACATACGTTCTTGACAAACACTAACTCTAATTCATTCGAAAACTGACAGTGAACTAGTATTAGCCTTCAGATGAACTTCTATTGAATTTAATTATTGCTTTCACTGATCGCCACAGTATTAAATAAGAGTTGTTAGTGTTATTCCAGAAAGGGTCGTAAAATGGTATGTCCTAATGTTGTAATTATAATTAGTCATTATTACTAAGTAAACTTAATTAAAGACTGCATCGAACCATTTCACGCGGGGGTTTTTATTAGCACCGTAAAACGAATCGAGACTTACGAGTACCGTAACCGATTAAAAACTCTGTACATTCGTTTTGCAAAATTTAATTCACCAAAAATCACAAATCAGAAAGATAATTCGTACATTACAACAAAACTCTAATTAGTCCATAACACACATGATCCATCTCAAGCAATGCGGTTCCTTATGCCTTGAGCTGAACGCAAGGCAATTACTGGATGGTGCACGAGGCTAGAACTAATTCCACAGCGGTCACCACGGCCACATGCAAGTCAGCTGGTTAAATAAGAATAACACAATTATCTGTGTAATGCGGACAATCAGCTGATGTGAATAATGCACCCGGCGGTAATGTGACCACATGGTCTGGCCATTCTTCCCGCCAAGCTGTGCTAATTGTCACACTCTATCATTCATCCGCTAATAGCTCGTCGGCTACTAATTGTTCACTCAATATTTACTCTAGTCGACCTTTCTGTCTGTTGTGATTTCGGGGCTTACTCTGGGCTGATGAATCTTGAACAGGGGTTTGTAGAGAGTTGGGTATCCTAAGGGAAGCTGTTACTCTTACATCGCCTCGGTGTGTAAGAAATAAAAGTACAATATAATAAAAGTTCTTTGTTTGAAATTTGTTGTTGAGGATGGTGCAATATCTAAGGGTGAAATATTATAACTATAAATTATATAGAGGAAAATCCTAGAGTTTTCATGAATGAATCAGGTTTTCCTAACAAAGGAGTTAAAACTAACAAACCTTTTAGAAATATCCCTACACGGTGAATCATACCTAAATATTTATGTACAGAAAATGGAGAGGAACTTCTTTAGAATTCTCGTTTCTCTTCGTGTGGAATTTGCTCTTATTTTAAACAAAATATAACATTATTTATGCAAAATGTATTTTGAAATGTGAAAAACGTACCTAAGACAATTGAAATGTTGTCAGAAGGCCCGTGTCTAAGCAAGTTCGAAGTAAGTTCTTACTTGCGCAGTGTGATGTCTTCTTTATAAAATTGTAGATCTCTCTGTGTTGAGACATGTCCAAAAGTAGTTTACTGGGCCTTTAGCTTAACATTACCGGTTTTCTTTTGTCTAAAGGCATAGAGCCTTCAAACGTTGGTAAATTAAAACCTTTTCAGTTTAATGTATTGCTATGGAGACCTCATCGTGCTTTTTATTTAAAACAAATTGTGTTGCTTGAAATATACCAACTTATTACATCGATGCCAAGTCAAAGGCGAGGGTGTTGTTGGTTAGGCTACTTCTACAAGATATTTGAGGAAAACATATACTCGCATTTTTACTTGAATATTAAAACCTAAGGAATTTATAACCACTTGTAGCTTAATAAATAGTTATCTGCTACTACTGTAGTTAAAAGTAGTTTTATTGTAAACCAAGAAAATTTACATTATTCAACTCATCAAGTCCAAAGAATTTACAACACCAACTTTAATGACCTTAGCGCAAAAAGAAATGTATCTAATGACTTACTTGACTTATGTCCGTTGATTCCTAGGTGGAACATAGGGCCTCGACGAAGTTCCACGCGCTTTGGCCTCTCTCCACGTTGGTCCTCTCCTTTCCAGGTCCTTCTCAGCCAGGTTCACCTCCATGTATTCTTTGGTCGACCACGTTTCCTGTTTCCCTGCGGATTCCACTCGAGTGCCTGTCTTGCTATACAATTTTAGCGACCATCTTCTCAATATGTGGCCAATCAAACTCCATCTTCTTCTTGTTATAAGCTTTTCGATGAGCTCCTGCTCTATAACTCTCCATAGATCATCATTTCTTATCTTGTTTGACCACCAGATTTACCAGAAATTTATGTAATGGTTTCAGGTAAAAGTATATTTTTGTCTTGAGAAAGGTGGTGCCCTTTTATAAGCACACTTTACAAAAGCATATGCTGTATGAAAGTAAATTTATTAAATAAATAAAATCTACCCGTGAAATTCCATTGTACATAGCAGTCCCACAAGTACAGGTTGCAACAGACCTAACCACGCTTTGATTTACAAGCAATTCAAGGACAATTCTGAGGCCCCCGCCCCAAGATTTTGGGCACTCGTGTGTCCTTGTCGGCCAAATTTGGATTTATCCCCGGCCTCTGGATTACACACGACCCCTCGCCAATAAATAGCCCAGTCAACCGCCTCCGACTTGAGTCAATTAGGATATCTTCGCCCCCCCACTTACACCCCTCACCACCCACCCACCACGCTAACCCACCTTGCAAGCTTCTTTACAACGTTCTTTTCCCTCCTCTCTTTCCAACTTTGCCAATTAGTTTAATTTCCTTGATTACTTCCAGCTAGCTCCCTGCTAAACTGTATTTTATTACTAGCCTTAAGGTGCTTTTTCTTGGAAGGACCTACAAAATACCAGGTTTATTGTTCTTTTGTTGTTTTTATGATCCAACTGGCCAGGGAATATTGTTACATTAAAAACTAGATGTCAGAAAAAAGTAGTAAAAGTTTTGGTATTTTTAATTACGTAGCAATTTTTTTCACTACTTTCAAACTGTGTCTTACACAAAGATGCAAGTCACAACACATTGTTTTCTTTGATTGAAACAGATTTGTTTTAAAATATCTAACTGCGATAGCCTTTAGTTTTTATTAAACATTTTGCAATTTTATACAGTAAAGCATTAAGAAAAATAATTGTTATCAGTTGCTCTAAAACATTTTTGACACAAGTAATAACTTATCTGTTTGGCACCTTCATTCCAAAAAATGTTTGTTTTGATAACATTTTACACCTTAAGAAAAATAATTTTTATGTTGCGGAGACGGCAGTTGTTTTAATGAGTTTAAAATAGTATATTAATTTTCTTCACTAGGTCCTAAAGTGGAGGTTTTTGATACGTTTCTTGAGGTAGTTTAGCTCAAGATTAACTTCTGATGCACGGCCGAGGTAGAACTTCAGACATAGAACATAAGAATAATTACTAAAACATAAATAGAAACCTATGCCCGTCGACAGGCAAATCTTGAAGCTCATTTGAGTAATTCTACTACCAAAGGACACCAACATTAAAAGTTTCAATGTTGCTTTTATTAGTTCGAGTATAATTGAATCCAATTGCCCTAACTTATTACCAAATACACTGCAACGATCCAATTGCGAAACACCTTTGATTCTGATCAGTCAAAAGCCATTGAAGAGGAGACCTGTGCGTAATAAAATCACGGCGGGAGCACAGCCCGGAGTGATTCCATATCAGCTGGTGTCATCGCTGCTAACTTGATTGGCTGATTTGTCACTCACTGAATTATTTATCCTCCGTTGGATCGGGACGTTGTCCTCTGCTGCGCAGTTTTGGCGACAGAAAAGGACTGTTTTGGGAATGATAACTGGTTTTAGCGAATATAAAAACATCGTGAGAAGTGTTGAAGTACTATTTTAGTTTTTACTACAGCGTACCCTGTGCATTTAACAAAGATTTGAAAAAGATCACTCCCTTTACGAATGCAATACTGTCCGACCCATCTGTTTTTGCAATTAAATTTGCTAAATCTAAATTTGTTTCTTACACCTAAAACTACTCCAAAATCTTTTAGTCAACAGGTTCGATACTGAACAGCTAGTTGAATGGATAAACAATTTGAAAATATTCATGGATCTTCAAAGAAAACTATATTTATTGAGTTGAAAATTCCCACTGCATCTTTACATTATTCACGTAGTGTTGTACACTAAAACAAATCTAAATCTTTTTACCTTGAGGAAAGAAATTCATCAGTATGATACGCGTGGTAGAGGTAGGACGGACGTAATTTCGCATAGATTAACCTTTACAGGAAATTCGTTTAAGTGAAATTGTATTAATTTTAGTATTAATTATTTTAATAAGCTACCTGAGGATGCAAGGAATATTAATTTTAAGCATTTTAAAATCAAAGTGAATGATTGGTTGTAACAATTGTAATGATTACTTTACTAAGTCAAAGGTTTTAGAATCTAAGTTAACATGAAGTTTAATAATTTATGAATTATTTTTATTATTACCGTAATCGTGTTTAACATTACTCATTACTTTAGAAGAATTCTTGAGGTTTGTTTTTTTATTTTAGTTTAAACTTGGCAAATCTAAATATTTTCCTTACACATATGAATATCATAGTCTTTTATTCCACAAGTATAATAAACAAACAGTATTTTGTATTACAAACATGTTTAATTTCAAATAACCTTTAAATTTTATAAAGAAAAATTTACAAAATCCAACCTAATTCTTGATTAGTACTAAAACATTATTCCGTACCTACTGAATTTCCATATCTGTAAGTATCGCTTTTCTTTTTCAACTTGTTTCTTAGGCAATCCATTTAATAGAAACTGTACTGGAATAATTGTCAGTGATTACAACACAAAGAACAAGTAAATCACCATTAATTACGTGTAACACAAGGATTTTAACCAATGAAAAACTTCAATTTAAACTATCATATACGTAATCATGTATATTAAAAATTGACTATTGAAAGTTCAGTGACGGCTGTGCGCCTGACGATATTTGGGTAGGCAATACCCGCACGACACCAGAGTAGTCAGATTGCGCACCACGCCGTGCGATGTTTTACTCGTATACTTTAGATGCGAGTCTCCACTATTTGTACGGATTATAAAAGGAAAGATACCAGTTTTTGGGTATACAGCTGTACAGCGTTGTTGTTTAGATAATCAACCATAGTAGAGTTGACGTAACAGGCTGTGATAGCTTAAATTACATTTTATTTATTTAAAACTATGTACAAGTTATGTGCAATATTGTCTTTAGGTTGAACTAAAGTTATTGTATGAACCTTAGGGTAAAATTAATTTTTAAGTTACGATTTGAACGTTACAATGTATTATACTGTATATAACTGGCTATAGTCTTGAACTTTGGTAAATAATTATAAAAGTACTATTTTGTAATTTTGTGCGTGTCCTATTGTCTTCTATTACATGGAGTTTAAAATATTTCTTGTACACTCAGATGTGTGTAATGCGTCATTTTAATTGGGAATTTACTTGTTATGAAATATGTGTTTAGCAAAAAGGTTAGAACAGTGTGTGATTAATTCAATTGGCGACTAAAACTTTTTTAGGTCGATCTAAACAAACATGTAATATTTTCTGGTCTGGTAGATTTTAGTACTTTCACCCGCACTAATGGGGACCAAAGATTCATATTGATGTTAAAGTAAATACGTATTTATAAAAAGTATTGTTTGATGATTCAACTACCGGGGTTAGTACTTGGGTTAATATATAATTATAAAAACATTAAAAACTATTATCAGAGAAAATATTTTTTGTTTTAAATGTAAGTACTTATTTTCCCAAGATGACTTAGGAGTCGAAACTGGTCGCAAATAAATCATTTTGAAAAAATTATTATATTTTTTATTTTTTTATATAAGTATGTTAAGTAAAAATATAATAAATATATAAAACATAATATTATAAATATCTGAAAATCATTTGTAAATGTGCATCGCAAGCAACAAATCTTCAAGTAAATTTAATTACAGCCATGAGGAGAGGAATCGAAATCTTGGAAAGGTAATTGCACAATGAGACATTTGTGTATATGATACATTAATCAGGTATACAACCAATCCTTGTAGTTAGTCATGTATCGAAATTTGAATGACTGGTTGAAATAGCTACCACTATCGTTATCGTTAGCCTGAAAATAAAGTCCCCTTTCGAGAAGGAGTTTTCACCAAAAGTTCTTCCCAATAAAATATACGAGTAATTCCTTTGGAGCACTATATCACTAAATCACTATTTGAGATGCCGACCACTCTCATGAGGGCATTTTAAGGCAAATATGTGGTGAAGGATGAGTGTGATGAGTGGTAGTAATGAGTTATGAGGTGTAATCTTGTTACAAACTAAGGCCGACTCTTTCTTAGAATGGGTCATTAATTAATAGCCCAATGGCCAATGGAAAACAAGGACCAACGGCTTAACGTGACTTCCGAACCACGCAGGTGATGGTCTGATATGTCTAAACGATGGTGGGAGTTGATGCGGGTATCATCAGATGATCACTGAGCCTATCTGAGCTGCTTTAGACCTATATCATCCTCAAAACCTGACCTCTATGAAGCTGGATTACAGGACCACGCCACGAGTCCCAGTCAAGAGACATGTACAGCAGCTGTGTGGCAAAAGTTTCGTCTTTTGATAGTTTCGTTAGGGGTAGACGTTTTCACGATGGCTAGTTAGGTTTACTCTCATGGCCTTCATTACAATGCAAGTTTTAAAACTTGACGCACGAAAGAGTTCATCCATGGCTGTATAAACATTTGTTTTATATTATATTTTGAAGTTATTCTTCAAATCTTTAAAAATACATTTTATGTGCCGTGATGTTGCCAAACTACTCATAAACTATCGGAAATTGGCTTCCAACCCACCCTGGATTGAGTACGTTTCATTCAACATTACAGATTGTAACCTTCTGCCATCTCTTTTTTCCGTACTGCGCAGCTTACTAGCGTAACTTAAAGCATCCAATGGCAGAGCAGCACCACTACCACGCAGACAGATGCCATGGACACACGACTAACGACACAGGTGCGTGATAGAGCGCGCCACTACCGGCTCCGTGGCAGAGGGGTGGGGGGAGTCACGATACTTCATGTCTTGTCAACCCCTCAACCATAATCACAAGCCCCCTCCACTGATAATGATAACTATCCAACAGACATGCTAGCGGCCAGATTATTGCCTTGCTATTGATATCCCATTATGTGAAGAAACTCTTGATGTAAGACATTAGCGGTTTTCATGTCAACAGTGCACTTACTTTGTTCTGTGACTTGACTTAAATATAGTTGAGAGAAAACTTATATAGTTCTTGGATTTGAGCCCAATGACCAATGGAAATACAAGGACCAACGGCTTGACGTGACTTCCGAACCACGTTGCAATGCAATTAATAAGGTTACATAATCTGATTAAAATATAAGTTACTCCTATGCAACTTCTCCCTTGTAGTTAGTATTTTCCTAAAAGTCCCTTTAATAACAATTTTTTGGAAAATGAAATATTCATGCTGTCAGCACTGTAAGGCCCAGATCCGGGACGATAAAATGAGTAAAGATGGGTTGACGCCCAGAATACGTGTTGAGTATTTTTCCAAAACTTTATATTCATATGTTTACGCTTTACACAGGTCGTATTGGTGTCAAATTTTCATTAAATGATGTACAAATTTTCCTTTAGTAAATACCTTCGTCAAGATCGTTAGCCAGAAATCACCGGAAGTCCTCGTTTGTGAGGGAGTTATCACCCAAAAAGCTGATAAAATTACCTTAAAATGGTACATATCAACTGACTTAAATGACACTTGAAATATCTATTTCAATTTTACCCATCAATATACTAAAAACCTTGAAGATCCGTTCCATCGTTTCGAAATGGCGCGAATAAAGTTTTTTTGCTATAACAATGGAATGAGCAGTCCTATTTTAATTAAATTTAAAACTAGTTTTCCTTTTATGATATGTACTACAACTTGCAGTAAAATGAATAATACTTAATGAATTCTAATAATTAAATAATAATATTTTCCGATCATTCCTTGGTATCGCGCGCGACTCCGGAGCTCATCACTCCGGTGGCGCGGGTTCGATCCCCGCAGTCACCACTTACAATATGTAATGTGACTATACGGTGACGCTAGGTAAAGGTCGAGGTTGAGTGGTAGAGAGGACTTTGTAGTCCTAACTTTGCCTCGTTAAACAAGACAAACTTTACATTTTTACTTTCTGTATCCGAGGAAACATAGGCTAGTAAATTACATAACAGCTTAATGTATGCCCAGTGCTCTGAATGTCAAAGCGCAGAAAATCGGGTTAAATAATTAAACAGAAATTACTTTAAAACTGTAGGTTCTAGAGCAACGGGAGTACTTTTTACACCTGAGTACTTCAAGTCCGTTTTAATTTTTGTTATCTTTTTATATTTATCAACAGTACTCCACGCAATCCTCACCACACGATGCACCAGACCACCTGTAGAGACAGTGGTGTAGGGGGAGGGAGGGTGCAACAGGCCAGTCAGCTGAGTGTGGCTAGCAACATACATAATGTCTGAAGGACCCAGGACTGAACACTGAGGAACCTCGCGCCAAGCCGTCACCTGCATTAAACATCCCCCGAGAATTATTCACACCGCCTCTTTTTGCGCCTGTGAAGCTCAGAGGTGCCTCGGAACAACTCAATTAGCTCTTCAAGGTGCATTTATTATTAGCGAGTCGTCCGCTTAATAAAACACGCCACTCCTTTCATGTGACGTCTCCGCGCACAACGTAACCTTACTTTTGCTTTGCGCTGGAAAATCGCATCATCAACACTAACTACATGCCCGGTCCTGCATTATTCACGGGCTCTTCTCCCTTTTCAGTTTTGGTTGCCACGAGGTCAACTTGTTACTTTACTTACATTATTCTGCTGACGCCGACAGAAATTATCCCACCTTGTTTTTGCAATGTGAAATGCAAGTAGTCATGTCGCACATCCTTTGCCTCTTAGGATTAAATTTGCATGGGTTTTCAGCTCCGCTGGGAAGTTTGACTTTTGTCGGTTGCCTTTCCAGTTTCAGAATGTTAATAAGTTGAGGGATAATGTTATTTCAAGAATGATGTTCTTTCGAATGTTATGTTTTAGCTTCTGGATTCCAAACATATTTGGTGTCGATACCAAACATGATAATTTTAATTGTTAGGAAATATTAAGTCGTAAAAAATTATGAAGAGTTGAAACTTTAAGGAACATTTTGACGAAATGTCCACGTTTTCAGGTAGGAGGCAATGTCTTTTTCCTTGTTTTACTGAAGATAAGCTAGGCAATTGTTTCAACATGACTTTTCGGAATTTCGTATGACTGCAGTTTTAATAAATAAACAAATAAATAAAACCGCATTTCCTTAAAATTTAATATAGATACCGTGCGGACAAGGCACGTTCACTGGTTGTGTTGCTGTTTGGTCCTTTAACAACAACAAATAAAACCTCTCTGTCAACACTGCTCATCTTACATTCTATTTTAACCATTTCCTAAATTATTTTCCAACTATGTAAGACATTCTTGAACCGTTATGGGATAATGCTCCCAGATGTCATTTTTAGCCTGCCGAGGGATGCCTTTACTCCGTCAAAGTTGAACATTCCATGTCAACCCTCAACAAAGGTACTGTACTCAACCAGGAACTTCGAGGAGTTTTAAGTCTCACCTAGGATGGAATTGGGCGGCATGATGGCAGATCACTAAATCACTATTTGAGATGCCGACCACTCTCATGAGGGTATTTTAAGGCAAATATGTGGTGAAGGATGAGTGTGATGAGTGGTAGTAATGAGCTATGAGGTGTAGTCTTGTTACAAACTAAGGCCGACTCTTCCTTAAAATGGGTCATTAATTAATAGCCCAATGACTAATGAAAATACAAGGACCAACGGCTTAACGTGACTTCCGAACCACGCAGGTGATAGTCTGATATGTCTAAACGATGGTGGGAGTTGATGCGGGTCATTGAGACTATCTGAGGCGCTTTAGACCTATCATCCTCAAAACCGGACCTCCATGAAGCTGGATTACAGGACCACGCCACGAGTCCCAGTCAACATCCGAATCTTCATTCCGTGAAGCAAAGCTCAGCGTGTTGGATTTGGAACAGTTAGTTGTGAGGTTGAGACTGTTGAGTGAGCGTAAGGTTGAGAGTAAAATTCCGAACACAGTTGTTGAGATCAACAAAAGCATCTTGTTCTAAAACCTCTTTTGTTTCCACTAGTTTTGTTTTGACGATAAAAAGTTCAGTTATTTTAAGAGAATTATCCACGTTTTAAGAGTGATAGGAGAAAAAGCACAATTTTTGTTTATCAACGTATTAAAGTTTAATTTCCAATCAACAATGACCATCAGCCACCCTGTAGTCACAGGAGCGCGAGTAATCCAGGGAGACAAATCCTGGGCGGGATTCTATTACCGGTAGTTGAGGGCAGATCAGAGATCAGAGGGGAACACACCACCCCTGTATCTACTTACATCATAATCTCATCACCGATCAAAACAGATAACTTTATCCTCGGGAGTGGGTGCCTTTGTTTGTATATTTTGCCAAAGTAGTTTAGCGGTGAGGGGAACAGGTCAGTGGTGTGTGCAGGATAAGTTGGTGGTAATGGACATGATAAGAATCCGTGCGACACTAACACACGAAGGAGGTTTTAGATATGGAAGTCTTAGTTTTACTAAAACAATTGTGGATACTACTTTTTGGTGGACAACATCAGCTAAATTCTCGTCAATTGGAATTGGGGGAAATACTTTAAGGTGGTATGGTCATATCTGTATGACCACTGGTAGATTTTCCACTTGAACAGAGGGTAATCTGTTTTTCAATTAAACAGAGGCTAATCTACCTTAAGCTTTGAGTTTTAGGAGAATTTATAGAAAGCCCGCCCGCTTTAAAAGGCATAAATATCTGGAGCCTCCAAATACTTCCTAGCAAGCGGTTTTAGGAGGTCCCTCAAGGCTCCAGACTTGACCACGTTTTAGCTGTTCTTGATAGTTTTCAACAATATGGTCTACTCCCCAAATGGAAACATTTAGTGGTATGCAGATATTCAACTTTGAATTACAGCAACCATAGTACGAGTTAACCTTTAAAAGCTATATTTTGAGTTTATTTTGTGATATGGTTGATCACTTGATCAAATTAACTTTCTACGTTTTTCATCAATAATTACACTCTTCACTTACGACACAAAACTCTAGGGTCACTGAAGCAGTAGTCACGAAATTTCATTATTTAAGAAGAATTCTATGAGATTACTGAGTTCTTGTAATATAAACAGGACCTTGTTGAAATACAAACAAGTTCTGTTCATTTATTTTTTGATGACAGATAATAAGTCATAAATAAAGTAATTTTCAATTGTTTTTAAATTTCTATTCATCTACTGAGTAGTGCACGTCATCTTGATCATTGTAGACCTTTGGTCGTCGACTTTGCCGTCGACGAAACCTAGGTTATAACACGGGAGGTCGTAAAGTTTTTTTGCTTTGTAATTGGGGGTAGCTTTACCGTTATTTGTATAATAGTCATAATGCGCTGGAATCTGAGTCATCTTCCTTCTTTTACCAGTTAATGAAACCATGTTGAAATCATTGCAATTCAATTGGAAGTTAAAGAAAGGATTCCCCAACAGTAATAACCAAACAAGACCACTTTCAAGCCTATTTAGTCAATTTTTTAATATAGGCTCTTGCACAGAATAGAAGTGAACAAACAACGGAATCGATACATCACACCCTGCAACCAGGATTTAATCTACCTAAGAGTCTGCAAATACCACAGACTTCACTTTGACACTTCTTTCCTTCATAATCACCCAAACCTAACCGGACTCGCGGACCCGTGGCGGGTTGGAATCGTGCGCGACTCCGGAGCTCATCACTTCGCTGGCGCGGGGTCGATCCCTGCAGTTACACGCTAGGTAAAGGTCGATGTTGAGTGGCAGAAAGGACTTTGTAGTCCTAACTTCGCCTCGCTAAACAAGACAGACTCTACCCTTTTTTTACTCAAACCATCCACATGATACCCCTAACAAAATCACTACAGGGGCTTAATGAAGCGAGAGATGAAGGACAGGTGTGTTGATCAGCCATGCAAAGAGGGTAGTGTGGTGTGCATAATACAGCACAAAGGGGACCAGGGGCCGGTGCATCGATATGATGTATGCAGCGCTACCAGTGGTGGTGGACTGTATTAAGTGACTGACTAATAGCAATACAGTACATGTAACAACCCTGGCCCCGGAGACCTCTCCCCTGCCTGGTCCTGGTCTAACAGCTGTGCAGTGTGTAGCCCTTCTGCCTTTGTTGTGAATAAGTGTAAACAAGAAACAAACCTCCCCTCGCAAACATGCTGCCAGTGGTCCTAGCTAGTAAGCTTTCTTCGCAGTTTTGCTGTCGGTAAAAATGTGTTTTATCGGGACGTTAGGGTGGCTATGCAGGTTCTATGAGATTTCAGGTTCAAAGCCCTATCCAAAACCTTTGACCGTCTATACTCGTCACCAATTATGACGGCTGAGAAACTCAATGTTCTCTAAAACGGTTTTAAACGGTTGTTGGTCTATGACATTTTGAGCTGCCAACTATAGGTTGGTTTTAAAAATGAATACATTCTCTAATAATCTAAATCTGGTCTGGTAAATTAGATAACCGTATAAAACCCTTCAAAAGTTATGTCTGGTGTTTCTAAACTCTTATAGTAAATACAAAACACTAAAATGTGCTGTAAACAGATTTTTTTATTTATTCTTCCACTTTGAATTCCAGGTTATCTGTTGGTTGTTCTCTTCTAAGTGATATGAAATATAGAAATTCGTTCAACCTTTTTTTCCTTTTTTCCAAATGTTTCATGTACTATATACAGATTAAATACAAATAGATTAAGTAAAAGTACCTTTTCAACACTTTTTTACAATTATTAGGTTTAATTATTATAAAATACTGTTCCTCGAAGTCCAATCGTCTTAAATGTACTGTAACAATAACATGTATTTGCGCTGTAAATCTTCAGCACAGGCATTTCAGTGTAGGTGCACAGTCCTCGTACAGTTGTAAAAGTTAGTTTATCTATCATTTACCAAGAATTAATACTGTAGATTTTCATTCTAATCAGAAGAAAGCAGTTCTACTTTATTTTTGTGCAAGAACAACTTAATGAGAAAAAAATGTACTCTTCCTAAATAACCTACGACCTGTTGTCGTAAATAAAGCTAATCGACATTGAGCTTAGGAAGGTTAAAATCCATACACTATACGATACTTATCAGCTGTTTAAATGCTGTAACTGCGGAGGCACATAAAAATTCCATATATTCAATGCTAAAAAATATATATTTTACGTTTTCTACCATCTTACATTCGTTTATTTCTCGTGTCCATCCTCGCAACTAGCGACTGCCCTGTCCAGTCGTACGTACTCTGGCAGACCGCAGAATCACCCCTCTCAGCCCGGCTTGTGTATTAACTAATTAAAATCCCATGATAATCTGCCGCACGCTCTGTTGTGGTGAACATAACCTCTATAACTCTACCCACGGCTTCCTTCATGCATCCGCAATTGCACTGTAATTTATTGTCAATTATTCACCTTCACCCTCTCTGCGTCATGGTGTTCTGTGACCTTACTATGTTTGTGGAGATGGGAGGAAATTGAGGTTGTGGAAGTCACGAGCTATATTTGAAAGCCAATAAAGCTGAGGTTGAAATATTATTAAGGACTTTTTCATCATTCTTTAGTGGACAAGAAGAACACGGGATCATCTTTAAATGAAACGTATCGAGGACACGTAAAACTAGTAGACCGTCCAATCAGTCAAACTTCAGTTGAAATAAAGCCTCTCTGGCTACCTCCCATCGAAAATTAACTTAAACCGTAGGTATAATCACAACTTTCGTCCTAACTTTCAGTTGGAAATAGCACAGACCCATAGCATGGTCTAATACCCTAGACATGTATAGGTTGTCCGAACGTTTAACCCTAACATTCTGTTAGGCCTATAATCAGTTATCGTAATTCATCATGTAGGAACTTTCTAAAAGAGTGTTAGTCATTTTAACTTCTTTGAGAAACTGACTCTTTCATCAAAACTCTGAAGAATCCCTTGCTCTTTACTGGATGTGCGAAAACAGGTATTTGTGCGGTCTGTCTGATACACGTATGTAATTGGTCATCCTCGGCTCCCAGCCAACCAGTAAATCAGTCAGTGGGAAGCTGTTACTCGTCGTGGACGTGCTTTGTTTCTTTAATTGTGTTTTTAATTTCTTAAGCATGTGGTTTTGTTTTCTAGGCTACTAGATAAACTAAGGAAAACACACGTCAAAACTGACGAAAATCTTCAACTGATGCTGACGTCATATGTACGTCTAAGTACATGTAGTATTAAATTAAACCAGGAGAACAGTAGGCCCACAGTTAGGCAGGGAGAAGGGTTGGAGAGTCGTAAGCCGACTTGGGAGAGGAAGGTCTCTGATCACTACATCCGCTTTCTGTCCCTCGCTTTCTCAACATATCATACATCCATCCCACATGTAAGTTGTGGTTATGTGTATGTACATGTAGTCACAGATAACAGACTATTCTTGGCTATTCTGTGACTTACCAGCAGAACTGTAGGCCAGCAGCTGGACCAGATAAAGAGATGGAGAATTGTAAACTGACTTGGGAGTGGAATTCAATCAATAGACATACGAACATAGACACCATCACTCCGGTGGCGCGGGTTCGATCCCCGCAGTCACCACTTACAATTTGTAATGTGACTATACACTGACGCTAGGTAAAGGTCGAGGTTGAGTGGTAGAGAGGACTTTGTAGTCCTAACCTCGCCTCGTTAAACAAGACAAACTTTACCTTTTACCTTCTTGTACGGGCAGTTTTTATTTCGAATTGTTCTGTCACTGGCCAACAAAAGTTTGAAGTTTCTAAGACAACTATAAAATGCACTAGATTGAAAATGCCTTATTAAATTCTAATTGATGACTTTGTTGTAATTATTACGTTTTTTCATCTCAAATACATTTCTGCCTAAAAATTCTGATTTAAAGCTCAAAACATAGTTTCCAGAATTGAGAAAGGCTCCATACACTTATATTGACATGGTCTCTATGCACTATGGAACCATTGATGGAATCTTTTATTTAACGTCCATATTTTCCGATAAGAAATGATTTAGGATATACCATAAAGTGAAGCTATGATTTCTTAGGAGAACGTTGACCGCTTTTACTGTTCTTGACTTTGTCACCGTACGGCTGTCTTTTACCTTCTTTTGTTTTCAATGTAATCATATACAGGGTGAGTTTTATATGCCCCCCACCATAACTTTTGAAAGAGGAAAATTTTGAAAAGCCCTTTGGGAATGTTTTATGGGGTCCTGAAGTTTATTTTGAAAGGGTACAAAAACACAAACTCATTGATACCATTAAACAATTTTCTAACAAAGGGGTTTCGTATTAAAAAAATATAGTAGAAAAGTACGTCAAAAGAAACTTCAGGACCCTATAAAAACATTCCCTAAAGAGTTTTTCAAAATTATTTTCCCTCTTTCAAAAGTTAACGTGGGAAGGGGACATATAAAACTCGCCCTGTAGAACCGGCCACAGTTCTCCAGTAAAACACTCGTATATAATTACATTGAAAACAAAATTTCACCGTCATATTACGGCCGTGAAAAGCAGACAACGCTTCTTAGAAACCTTAGCTTAAAAAACAGATCATACAACAAAACATGTTGACGTTGACGTTGCAGCGCGAGTATCTAATCACAGATTAAAGCCACACTTGTGAGTTTATCTCTGGTTTCTGTTGCTCTGAAATGTCACCTGTAGCCCCGGGCTGTTCTGTTCGCACAGTGTAGAGAATGAGAGGAGGGTCTTGTAGCTGAGGGCTCTCATTACTCATGTTTGATAATTAATACTTCATCTCCCACCACATGAGAACACATTGTCATACCAGCTATTGGTTGTTATAAGTCATTCAATTCATGTTTATTTCCAAATTCAAACGGAAAATTTGGAACCAAATGGAGTTTTGTATTTTGTAGATTTGTACAATATTTAAAGCCTGTAGATTTCAACTAACTTATAGAAACATTGAGATTGATTCCAGTCAAGTTAATTTGTGATTTGAGTACTAAAGATATTTTATGCAAAACACCAAGTGTATATTATGGGTTTCACTTCAATCACCTTGTTCAAAATAAAAGTCATGCAATGCCGTATTTCAAGCCTTTGTAAAAAAATCTAAAAATGCAAGCCTTACATCAGAGTAAACCACTGACGAATAATTCCAGTCTCTGTTTGTTTAACAAATCACATCAAAAAAGAGACATGAATTATCATCAGAATCCGACCGTACAAATCTGAATTCTTCAGTTCACATTACCAGTCCGACACAAAAGAAGTCATTATTCCCGCTGATTAACCTTTAAAATCGACACTTTTACCAGGTAATTGACCTACAATATGCAGAAGGGCTCTTAAAAATTCTTTATGTGCCAGTAATGGAAAGCTCACTGATGAGATTATTCAGATTTCACGCGATTTTTGGCAAAACATCGCGCGCGTTTCCCTCTTGAAAAAAGCGAAACGCATTCTTGATGAGGTTTTGAGTGCATCCCTTTAGAAATTCGGTGTGCAGCGGAATTGTCATTGAAACCGGATAGAGCGGTGCATGCCGGAACTTGCGGGTATAATTGATGAGTCATCAGCGAGTCACAGAGTTTTGACTCAGCAGCTGCAGCAGCAACTACTGCTGATCATCATGAAACAATCAGCAGTGGCGGGGCTACATTTTACAACAGGATCCACAATTGTAGAATCTCATCTGTCGCATCAAAGCTGTGCTCGCCTCTAAAACATGAGCTCGACCCTGATAATGGGCTTAGTCTACGGAAACAATTCATCCAACCCATTTGTCGTCAGGAAGTGTCGTGTTTGCGGTAATCTAATATTCGAGCAGTTTCATGTCGAATCCGCTGACGTCGTTCTTTCAGTGTGCCCAACTTGCATTCACTAGTAGGTTTGGGGAACCTGATCAAAGTGTTAGAAAGAATAACATTTAGGTACTTAGAGGACATACATTATTAACTTAGAGGACTCCCATAGTACGAGTATATTGATAAAGATTTATCTTGGAGCTCTCAGGTCGAGAGTGTGTGCACTAAAATTGCATCTGGAATTTTTCTTCTTCGAAACTTATCCGATTATTGTTAAATTAGTATTTTGAGCACTGCTTATTTCGGTTTAATTCATCCTCATTTAAATTATGGCATTGCTTTATGGGGAGCATGTTGTAAACAGAGGTTTATGCGCCTTTTTATACTTCAGAAAAAGGCTGTACGAATCGTATCTAAAGCTAGATTTCGAGAACCGTGTAGGGACATTTTTAAAACACTTAACATATTAACACTACCTTGTATGTACATTTTTGAAGCAGTTCTTCTTTGTCTGACTAAATGTAATTTAGAAACAGGAGCTAAGTTTCATGTACATAATGCAAGGTATTCTAATGTATTGAGAAATAATTATCACAGGCTTCGGGCTTATGACCAACTCCCTTGTCAAGCTGGAGTTAAATTATATAACAAACTACCTGGAAACATAAAAACTGAACCTAATTTGGGTGTTTTCAAACGAAAATTAAAATCATATTTAATTAATAAATCATTTTACAGTGTGGGTGAATTTATGGACGACATTCAAACGTAATATAATTACAACTTACAATATTAAACCTCAATTTGGCCTGTCCCGGTTTTATCACATTTTTATCATAGTTAATTATTATTAGTTTATTGTTTAGTTTATTATTTGTTTTGTCATTTGTTTAATTTGTCATTATAATTGTTTAATTGACTATTATTAGTTATAGTTTGTTTGTTTTTTGTTTATAAATAGTCAACACAATTGGCTAATTGTAAATTGACTAATAAACTGTTTATTGTTTAGGTATTAAAATTAGTTTTATAATCAACTTACCACATACATTATTAACTTAGAGGACTCCCATAGTATATTGGTTCAATAGGTAATTATTGACACTGTAATGGTTGGGTAAGAATAGGTCACGATAGTATATTACGATGACCAGCTATGAGCTATTGAACATAAAACAATAGTGCACCTACGGGTATCAATCCCGAACTACGCTAAGTAGTTGATGATAGATCGCCACGAATAAATCCTATGGTACAAGTTAATATTGATAAAAATCCACTCACCAAGTTGTTGGTTCTCTTGCCTTAACGAAATAGTATTAATTATTATTAAACCTAGCCTTGGTATTACAGAAAGTCAGTTGACGAAGAAAAGCCAAAAGGTTTTAAGAGCCGTTTAAGGAGGTTTCGAATGCTTCTTAGCCGACGATCGTCCTATTAATCATTCATATAAGATGTTCGATTGTTATGCCATTTGGGATTTTCCAGAGCAAATAGACCCATTCATTTCTATCGCCATATGAAACCTTAAAAGTGCGCAGTAGTGACCGTGACCTTGAATTTCATCCCATAAGAGCAATGTGTAAAAACATGCATTTTCTTGTGTCACCTCAAGCCTACAGTTTTTATCGGATTTTTTAAAATAAACGTTGTTTTAAAAAGCATTAAATATTTAAGTGGCTCCGCTGAGCTGAATTTCCATTTTCTCATTTATAAAGCCGTGACATAAATCCAAAAAACGAAAACGTTAAATTTGAATGTCTTGTATTAGTTTATACGTTGAAACTAGTTATATTTTCAAAAAGTGGTCAGCAGAGACACTGCAAGCCATATTATTTTAAAAACCTTATTTAAAAACATCTGATGAAAATTGCACACTTGAAGGGTCTTCAGAAAATACATGTTTTTACGTTGTTGGGAGACAAAAAACAAAATGGCCGACAGGTACTGTGCACTCTTAAACTAAACGGTTTGCAGTTTTATGTTCCCTTTACCTCCTGAGTCAAATGACAAATTGACTGGGACTCGTGGCGTGGTCCTGTAATCCAGCTTCATGGAGGTCAGGTGTTTAGGATGATATAGGTCTAAAGCGGCTCAGATAGTCTCGGTGATCATCTGATGATACCCGCATCAACTCCAACCATCGTTTAGACATATCAGACCATCACCTGCGTGATTCGGAAGTCACGTTAAGCCGTTGGTCCTTGTATTTCCATTGGTCATTGGGCTCTTAATTAATGACCCATTCTAAGGAAGAGTCGGCCTTAGTTTGTAACAAGACTACAACTCATAACTCATTACTACCACTCATCACACTCATCCTTCACCACATATTTGCCTTAAAATACCCTCATGAGAGTGGTCGGCATCTCAAATAGTGATAGTGACACATCACTACAGGTCGCTTTTGATCCGATTTTCACAAATTAGGTGTGAGTTCGCTACTTAGTAAAGTCTGTCCCCCTGAAGTGTCCTTTTGGGGGAGGTTCTCCCACAAAAATTGGGTTTTGGAACATATGTCACAGGTACGGTGCAATACATTTGTATACAAAGTTGAATCGAAATATATTCATAAATATAGTTTTACAGCAGAACCCCCCATTTTTGGGGGAGAAACCACAGGCACCTCCTGTGTAAATTATCCCCGTCACAGGAAACCGTTATGATTCACTTTAGCACTCCGTGGCGGATTGGTATCGCGCGCGATCCGGAGCTCATCACTCCGGTGGCGGGTTCGATCCCCGCAGTCACCACTTACAATTTGTAATGTGACTAATACGGTAACGCTAGGTAAAGGTCGAGGTTGAGTGGTAGAGAGGACTTTGTAGTCCTAACTTCGCCTCGTTAAACAAGACAAACTTTACCTTTAGCACTATGTTTATTACGTTACAAACTCCACACCTCTGCACCGTCACTATGGAGGCCAGCAGAGCGGACTTTTCATTTGCCAGGCGGGTTAAAGATGCAGAACAGTCGGCGGAGAACGACTGTAGATTGCCATTATACCCGAGAACTGCCGCCCAGAGGAGATATTACACAGGGCGGATTGCTGAGTTCTGTCTGACCCTAAACATTATTGCCACTCCGTGTATACATTTCACTTCTTCCGCTTCCGCCTCCGCCTCCGCTTGCTTCTTTACTGTCGTGCCAGGAGATGGGACTTTCCAGTTCTCCTCAAGTGTTCTTTTGTGTTTCTAGTTCTTGGGTTGGTTGTAAAGTTGTTTAGCTTTGGTAGGTTTATTGTGATGTATTAAAATATATTTCTTTAAGTACTATATAATATGTGTATATTTAGCCTAATAATTCCAAGTTTAATTATTAAACTTACGGCTGTGTTTTAGCCTCGCCACCAACTATCTACCTTCTGATTCGCCTCTTCAAATGTGCATAAGGAAAACAATGATCAAAATAGCCAACGTAAAAAACAAAAGAAACACCAGTCACACAACATTTTATCTTCCAATTGATGTGTCTAAAACATTCTTTAATGCAGACGAGCTTATTGCACACAACTAGAAGAACGCGTTTGGCAGACTGACGCTTCTCTAAAATGGGTTAATTCAAGTGAATGTGGTTTGAATGAACATTCATTCTTTGAATGAAAATTAAAAGTATGACTTAAACTATAAAATAAACGTAAAGCGTTTTAAACTATAAAATAAATTCCAATGTTTAATCAAATTAAAAAGGAAGAATTGCAATTCATTTCACACGCAATAAAATAGGTTTTATGTGGTTAAACAGTATTGTTCAACTAAAGATTTTCCCAATTCAAACTTTAATGTTTGCATAATTTGTTTTCTTTAGACTGCGTTGGACGAATCCGAAATGTATTTAAAGTTGAAAAGCCTTTGTACTTTTTATTTTATGGTAACGGTACGTTAATATTTTATAAAAGCTTTCTAAAACATATAATTCAGCTGTGACTTTGGCTATTTAGCCTTATTTGGTTGTTCCTCTTCTAGCCCACTGTCGGCTTCTACTTTTCTGTTTTGTGTGTATTTAGGTTGTTCTCTTTTTACTCTTTTCCCTGAGGAAACTGTACAATTTGTCTTTGCACCTCATGAATGGTCTTTTATGTATCATCATCGTAAGTTTTCTCCTCCATTGGAGTCTTTTCCATGCCCTTTTTTCGTTTGTACAGGTTTTTTTAACGCAACCCACCTTTCAAACTTTTAGTAAGTCATTCTTTACGAGCGCTATAAGGTCGTAAATTGTATCATTGGTTTGTTCACTTCAATACCTATCAGATGGTATGTATTGTTGCAGTAATATAGTGGTTATGATTTGCTAATTTGATTTATTGTAAAATAAACGCAATCATGGTTTTTAACAAAGATCAATGAGTGCTTATTTTTGAAGAATACTTAAGAGCAAGATAATATTTTTTGTCAAGATGCGTTTAAGATCAGGTATCCAGGCGATAGTAGGCTATCTGCTTTTGTTGTTTCAAAATGTTGAAAGAGTTTTTAGGAGAATTTTCTAATCCAACCCTAACATTGTCTGTCACTTCTTCATTCAGTACAGGCCGCCTTCTGTTATGTTTTCCGTTCCCTACAGAACCTATTTTGTTAAAGGTTTTACAAATCTGTGCATTTTAGATTTGTTTGGAATATTAACACCTGTAAACATTACCTCAAATTCCTCTTGACAAAAAGAAATTATCTTCTTCTTAAGTGTTCTTCAACAATAATCACTCTTTGATCTTTGCTAAAAACCATGATTGCGTTTATTTTACAATAACATCCAATTAGCAAATCAAAACCACTACATTACTGCAACAATACATACCATCTGATAGATATTGAAATGAACATACCAATGGTACAATTTACGACCTTATAGCGCTCGTAAAGAATGACTTACTAAAGTTTGAAAGTTGGGTTGCGTTTAAAAAAACACAATGTATTTCTCTCTTTTTTCATTCCTGGTTAGTTTTAATTTATAATTAAATCAATTATTGCGAAAACCAGTCCTAGTTTTCAAATATTTTAACAACCATTCCAAAGCGCGTACATTTACCGTTCGATGAACCAATAATTTCAAACAGTATGCCATACATAGTTCGGTTTGGAGATGGAGCATTGGTTAAAGTTTGACTTATTCAAGAAGCAGCTCGGCGAGCATACATTACAGACCTCTACCAGCTGATTGTGTTTTAATCAGTGACTGGGAGCGATAATAAGGTACTCTGTGTGTTTGTCTCCCAGTACTGCCAATCTCGCTATCTAACCACATTAAATATCCCTCTCTACCTGCCAGCCCGGGGCGCCCAGTAATCAAACCGATATGCTGCCACTCACGTTAAGGGTTTGGAATTTCGAAAATATTTGTTTTCAACTTGTTTTTGAAATTTGCAGTTTTCAAATTTAATTTTAGTTAGTGATGCCATAAAAGAACCCAACGGGTACCCTGTATAGTAGAGTTTTACTCTCTTAATCGTTCAAAACACCTCCCGTTGCTCTAGAACCTACCGTTTTAAAGTAATTTCTGTTGAATTATTTAACCCGATTTTCTGCACTTTGACATTCAGAGCACTGGGCATACATTAAGCTGTTATGTAATTTACTAGCATATGTTTCCTTAGATACAAATTTAATGTAAGTTGGATACAAATTACAAATGTAAGTGGTGACTTCAGGGATAAGTGTTTAAAGGAATTTCATCTAATTTAAAAATAAAACAAAGGAAAAACTTTGTTCTGTTCTTATTGAAAATTTCATAGCCATTCAATAGTTAGCGCTTTTACGTATATTTCTTTTCTTTAAATACAATTCACAACATTTCCAGCAATCAACAACTCAATAACAATCACACATTCCATTCCTCACCTAACTCCCACTACACATTAAACCTTTTAATATCCACATAACTGAAAATATTACATCCACCAGTAAAAGACAGCGCAGTCGGATCACTTATTCATGCTGAAAACAATTTTAGAAAGTACATTGTAGTTCCGGCTCCCATTCAGGGGTCATAAAAAAGCAGGGTTCCTGCGTATAAAGTGAAATATGTACACCTTGAGATAATAATATTCAGAACAGACGCCTGCCATTGGACCAGCTCTATTGTCTTAAGTAGAGAGGTAAGCAATGAAGTGGGGGTAACTGCCCCTCTGGGACCCGCTGCGCCTCTACCGCATCTATAACACCACTTCTCTAGATTTGCTCTTTACTAGTTTTATTTTAAGTTGTTTATTGCTGGTTTTATGCTTTTAAGTAGGGTTATAACTTATATAAAACTATTTTGAGTTTTCTAGGCGTTTATCTGTTTCTATTGAGAGGATTTAAAAAAATCGAAACATAGCCAAAAATGTTCCTGCGTTTGAAATATTGACATTTAAACGTTCTGTTGTATTGCGGAAATTTTCCATCGTTAGTGAGCAAGAAGACCCCGACGTTTGTGTTAGCAGATGTGTTTTTCACCTGAAGACGGGATCGGATGGCAGGTCCCGAAACGTCCTGTTATTTTTGTTCATTAACGTTGGAAATGTGCGCAATAATATTTAAAACTCTCCCATCGTCAAAAAAAAAAATCAAACAACAAAGCTAACCTTGTTGTTAATGAAATTGTTGTTAAACTATAATTTCTGTTATTTTATGTACGTTGTGTTAAAACACATTATACACATTACACATTACTTTCTACACATTAAAACCGTTGTCTACAAACACCTTGTGTGTTATCTTATATAATTTCACTCGTACAATTTCAACATTATACAGAAAACTGAAAATGTACCAATCTAATTCGTAATAAATTTTAATAATTGCTAAGTTATTTGTCAATTGACCTAAACAAACTTTCCATAGTTGGAAATTAACAAATTTTGTTTAAACAAAATATTATAACATACATTGACAATATATAATGTTACTTCAGTAAATGTATATACAATTTTAAAAAGGTGTAGTTTGAAAAATAATGGTTAGAAATGTTGCTAGTTTTTGGCCATCAGAATGTTAGATCGAAAGCTCATAATAGTGGTGGAGATCAATTATAAACTTGTTTATTTCGGACTTTTCCAGCCAATTCTGGAGGAAAAGAATTACTACCTACGTTTCGAGCAGTTGGGGAACTCCACCCGTCGTCAAAGGCCTAACCAAACTCTTCACTACATTACAGTAAACACCGTCCTAGGTTTGTAGTTACAAATTGTTAGGAGTTACACTTTGTTTTACAAGTTAGGCAGACAAAATAATTGGTTTATTTTATATTCTGTCCCAATTTCTTTTTCTTGACTTTCTTTGGGTTGAGACACCGACCACTTCTAGGGTATTTTATGGTGAATATGGGATAAATAGTGAGTGTTGATGGTGTTTTCTTGTTACAAACTAGGACCGACTGTTCCCCAGATTAGGTCATTAATAGCCCAACGTAGCTGTGCCATATAATTTTTACCATGTCTTTTAGACTAGGTCCTAGATTGTGTACTATAATGTAGTGTACGGTTAGGTTACGCCCTTGACAACGGGTGGAGTTTCCCAACTGCCCGAAACGTAGAAGTAGTTTTTCTCCTGAAGTGGTCGGAAAAGTACCGAGATAAACAATTTTATAACCATCAGAATGTTTATCACGGATAAATCGATTGTCAATGTGCAGTCAAGCACGATCTATGTAATGATGTCGTACTCAGCTGATAAGAGAGGTGAAATCACCCAGTCTGAGATAAGTGACAGTGGGTGTGGTATACTCGTACGTAGATCCAGTAGTCTCATGGCTTCACTGTGTACTGGTGAGTGGAATTCAATTTTTTTGTTATTTTGTTCTAAACCAAGCTATTTTTACACATGTAAAATGACCAAAGCTCCAAGCTGTGACACGTGTAATGGTGCGCCAAATTAGCACTTTTATTCCTAAGGAGGAAAAGATCGTTTATGATCTTTATATTGCAGGGACATACTCGTATGATGTTTTAATGAGTTTGTTTTGAATACTACACAATACTAGATTCTTCACACTACTAGAATTCTATACACTAGATTCTTGGTCGGTTTCTTTGCCTTCCAGCTTCTTCGAGGATATCTTCTTTCTGAGTTATTTACCTATTGTTTACCAGACAATATACACATCTGTCTGGGACTCGTGGCGTGGTCCTGTAATCCAGCTTCATGGAGGTCAGGTTTGAGGATGATATAGGTCTAAAGCGGCTCAGATAGTCTCAGTGATCATCTGATGATACCCGCATCAACTCCCACCATCTTTTAGACATATCAGACCATCACCTGCGTGGTTCGGAAGTCACGGTCCTTGTATTTCCATTGGTCATTGGGCTATTAATTAATGACCCATTCTAAGGAAGAATCGGCCTTAGTTTGTAACAAGACTACACCTCATAACTCAATACTACCACTCACACTCATCCTTCACCACATATTTGCGTTAAAATGCCCTCATGAGAGTGGTCGGCATCTCAAATAGTGATATAGTGGTATACTGTCTTATTACGTTACAAATAATAAGCCGTCAGCTATCAGGTTCTGTTATTTCACTTGTTACTTACAATCTAACAAATTTCTACTAATATTCTACACAAACTAATTACTCACTCAGTTTCTTAAAGCTCGCTTTAGACTATGTTCGGTTCCTTATTTCCCTATTTACACTTTTACTATTCACTATTCCCTTCTACACGTCTTATTTCCTTATTTACAGCCTATTCACAATCCGGCACGCGAAGTACCTTCCATCAACCTTGTCCTCCTGGTAGCACTCTCCTGTCGGTACTCCCACGAAACGAAGATGAGTTTCGATCCCGAGTTAGGTGACAAGCAGGTGACCACCGTGAGTACAATATTTCGCTCATTATACTGTCTTCTACTCATACCAAAGAGAGGCGATCTTTTATGTTCACAAGGGTCGTAGCTTGCACATTTTCACACCATACGGTACTGACTGACTTGCCGGCCCTGAGGGACGTGTGATATATGGGCTGCTGGAACACCGAAGGAAATTCCAGAAAGCATTCAATGGAAGATCAATAACGTCCACCCCTTGTCAGTCATTAAGTCGGAATGCCACTGACCAGTGCCATTCCATCTCACGGGTAGATGCCACTGACCGGCCGGGCTACAATTCTATAGAGATTAGTATTTAGTCTTAACTCTTAGGCTTTCGCGAGATCAGCTAATCAGTGACTGAAGATGGTACTCCACAGCGAGACCGAAGTATCTCAACCTAATTACGAAGTTTGGACGCGGTGTGAACCGGAAGAGCAAGATTAAAGTATTTAGTCCTTCGCATTTCATGATGTGAGACCAGCCAAACCCATCTTTTTCTTCATTACTCACTACTCAGGCATATCCAAAATGAAATTTCAACTATTACACCTGGAAGTCAAGCAGAGCAGACTGACTTGGAGCAAAGTTACAACGAGCATGAGCGTCCTGGTCTCGCTACACACGTCACAATAGAGCCGTGTTGACTCGCTCACAAAGCGCTTTCTCCGGCAAGCCAGAGTCTCGATATCAATGGCCCTCTTCTATACAGTTAAGGACACAATTAAGAAGGCAAACACCTTTATTCAAAGACGAGGTCTTGTAAAATATTCTCCGTTAACTTTAGGTCCTTTGTTCGACTACTCGAGTATTCATTGGCGTTTGATAGCGGGCTTACCTATGAATCGTTTTAAGTTTGTTTTTGAATATTTAATTTAAGTTTCGTGAAAATGTTTACTTTGTTAACTTCCCATATTCAGAATAGGTGGTGTAGATTGCTTAAACAGAGAAGATTTTAGCACCTTTATTGGAACGTTTTTCAGTTTTATTAACTGGTTAGTTTTAAATGGCTTTGAGGTGTCTAATCTTCTACTATTGAATTAGAAGATAAAATTGTGCTGCCTAAAATCCTTTACAAACTTTATGATGCGTGGTCTTGTAATCCAGCTTCATGGAAGTCAGGTTTTGAGGATGATATAGGTCTAAAGCGGCTCAGATAGTCCAGTGATCATCTTAAAAAACCGCATCAACTCCCACCATCGTTTAGACATATCAGACCATCACCTGCGTGGTTCGGAAGTCACGTTAAGCCGTTGGTCCTTGTATTTCCATTGGTCATTGGACTTCTAAGGAAGAGTCGGCCTTAGTTTGTAACAAGACTACACCTCATAACTCATTACTACCACTCATCACACTCATCCTTCACCACATATTTGCGTTAAATACCCTCATGAGAATAGTCGGCATCTCAAATAGTAATATAGTGATATGCATCGGAATTTTAGCACTGGTTTAAACAATTTTATTAATATTTTTTCAAATTGTATATTTACAATAAAACGTAAATATAAAAGCCATTGACGACTAAGAACTGTTTAAGTTGGGAACAGTTTCAAGTGAAAGTGTCAGTTTCAAGAAGGTACAATTAGGAAACTGTAAAGGTGTATCCTTATAAAATTTTAAATAAACTGCACATATTCCAATAAAAAAACTGTTTGCCTCGAGTACAAATACATTTTTTAATCATTTTAAGAATATGTACAGTTTATTTACATTTATATATAATTTCCAATAAGATCGACTGAGCTCCTCAAACCAAGGTGTATCCTTAATATAACTTAAACAACAACGGAACTAATACAATTCCAATACTCAGTCCTAGAAAATCTCCTGTGCGGAAGAAAAATCTGAACGCCGGAGAAAGTTTAAAATACAGGAATATTACTTTTAACTAAAAAGAAAAAGTAAATTTTAATTAGAAATAACGGAGTGTTGCATAAATTGAAAGCTAATTACGTAAGAGAAGAGTTTGCCAAGTTTTGTCTCGGATAAGAAACAACGCTCAACTTTGTAATCATCCGATTTACGGCACGAGTTTTGTATTAACGATATTGTAACTTTTTACTGTAAATTTTTAACATACCATATTGTTTTTGATGACGTCTATCACTAATTATTAAAAAAGTGTTAACTTTAAGCCAGAAACCATTATATTTAGTCACCATTATACATTGTCAGCAGTCCTGTGTAAAATCAAAAATCTACCGGGCAAAAGTCTTAAAGTGATTCTAAAATAATATCCAAACTGTATTTATAAACACCAAGGTATCCACTATCTATAGCAACCTAATAACTCAGATGTTTCTGGTTAACTGCAGTACTCGTACCTTATTTCCAACCCCTAAAAACAGGAAAATCTTTTCAACCCCTAAAATTTATCCTAATTATACTTTGGGGTTTTGGGTCGTTATTCGGAAATTATCGAATAGAACCATAAGCCATGTTGTACCTCGTTTTAAAGCGCAGTTCCGCTTTAAATATGGATTGTTCCTTAATAATTATGATTTGCTTAGGTTGTACAGAAAATAACTACTATACTTTAAGCGGTCAAACTGCTTATCAAATTCGGTCTTAGTGCTGAGGTGGACCCTTAAGGTTCTTATTATAGTAGTTAAATTGTATTCCGTCCTGAAACTGCGTTAAGCGTTGGGTCAGAAAGGTCGCAACCGTTCAGGTAAATTCAAGCTCTTGAAAATAACATCAGGACGACACGCAGCTGATCGCCGCTAGCGTGGGCGAAGGGAAGATGTTCGTGTTCCTTTACAAAGGCGATACGGCCTTTCGGCCTTCGGGTGTTACGAGACTTTTCACACCGCTCCAAAACTCGCTTCGGCCTTCAGCCTCAGATTTTCAGACTGGGACTCGTGGCGTGGTCCTGTAATCCAGTTTCATGGAGGTCAGGTTTTGAGGATGATATAGGTCTAAAGCGGCTCAGATAGTCTCAGTGATCATCTGATGATACCCGCATCAACTCCCACCATCGTTTAGACATATCAGACCATCACCTGCGTGGTTTGGAAGTCACGTTAAGCCGTTGGTCCTTGTATTTCCATTGGTCATTGTGGCTATTAATTAATGACCCATTCTAAGTCGGCCTTAGTTTGTAACAAGACTACACCTCATAACATATTACTACCACTATCACACTCATCCTTCACCACATATTTGCCTTCAAACACCCTCATGAGAGTGGTCGGCATCTCAAATAGTGATTTAGTGATTTCTAGTCCTATTACCAAAAGGAGCACTCTAGGAATGGTCTGTGTCTCAATTGCAGTATCAATCTCCTCCACCTGTGAAATCCCTGTGTACAGGGCGGCGATTGAATGGAAAACACAACTTATACACACAGACGTATTTTCTACTTGGGCAATATTTTCACAAGAGGTAAAGCCTGACTAGAAGTCGCTCCGATACCCGCTGTTCCATTCACCGCTTCTCCTCCCCAGTATCACAATGCTTCCGCTGCATATTTCATATAGCCTTTTCATCACTGCCGTAAGAATCTGGCTCGCTTCTTTTCTCCTTACAATCTTAGAGTCAATAATAAATGTTGCCCAAGACTTTGGACAATACAGACGGTAAATAAACCTGATTTCGGTAGAAAAGAGTCGGATTATTCGTTTCGAGTTGAGACAATTAAGCGATTAATTGGTGGTTTGCATTTGTAATGATGTTTGTTTACTTCGTGGCTCTTCACTTTTGTTTGGAAGCGAGAGCGTCTTTCAAATGTATTTCTGCGTCTTAGATTTTGCATCTTGAAGGCCCTGTAGCTTAGGAATATATTGTGCCTATGTTTGTTGTGAGTTGAGTGTATTATTTAACTATTATTATGAAGAAGTGTGGGATGATTATGTTTTATTTGGGAGGGGTCGTTATGTGACTTCATCAAACAAAAGTGCTGGCGCACTCACTCGCTTTTTTAAGAAATCTCTAGAAAAACAAGGTTTTCGACTACCGATTGATCGAAAAATTAAACTCTTACACATATGAATTCAACGCACGACAATTATTGGTGTTTTAAAAGTCTAACTTGTCTTTGCGTACGCAGAAATTTTAAAGAGAAACAGGCCCTTCGGAGGAATACTAGAAAAAATCATTTTGTAAATAGTAGGGACCTCAATAACTTGAATTCCTTGACAAATCCACGGTTTCAAATATCTTTTATTTCTTTATAGTATGATAGCAAAATATCTATTAAATTCAAAATTTAACAAATACTACTTCAATAGTTCGAGTTTTTAAATACTCACTATCAAAGAACGAACCCGGTAATGTCGAAATTCATGGAGACTCTACAACTCCTCGAAATCAACTTTTATAGTTCGAACTTCAATCTTGGGGACTTCTATTATTCCCAATTTTAGTTCAAGTCTACCGGTTAGTATTGGCTATTGAGTCGTTCACTTTCAAGACATCTGAGATTTAAAGGTTAAATATTGAATCTCAATATCTCGACATTTTGGTACCCTGATAACTCAACCTTTATCCCTCAAAAGTCCTTAATCCTCATAACTCGAACTTTCAACCACCCCTGAGCTTATAGACTCGAAGCCCCAGCCAAGTAGTCAGTGTATGTAAAGGCTAGACGATGTCCGTGGCAGGTTGACGTGGACGAGATGGACATCGCTGCATATTTCATGCGGAAAGAGTCACCTGCAGGTTGCGTGAGACTAAACTCTCTGTATTGTTTGTTATGGCACCGCCTCCGCGTGGAATGAGCTCAAGTAACTCCACCTCAGGCAAACATTCAGACAATCTTTCCAACGTACAAATATTCATGTGCCTTTTAATGGTTTTGAATTGAAACAATTAACCACATATTCACGGATTTCTGAAAAATTGGTTGGAAAACATTAGGCAGCCCTCGTAGGTAGCAAAGAATAACAATGGTCCAAGTATAGAGCCCTGAGGTACTCCAAGTTCTGACCCCATGTTCACTATATCGTGTTTTCCTACTGGTAAAAAATGACTTATCGTTAAATACATTTTAATATAACATAGAAATAAGTCAACCTAAAACCCTTCTACACTGACTTTAATAAATTAAATGTTCAACGTCTATGTAAATTAGTTACCCCGCGTTTAAACTCTGTTCAGAAAATAATTAGACTACACCCGCTGAAGCTGTGGTTAGTGAAAACTGACTAGTAATTAGGCAGATTATATTTTTCGAGTTCATTTTCGTCATGTTGTGTTTTGTTAGAATATCTTTGGTTGAATTTTGTTTAATACAATTTAAAGGACTTCCTTCCAGTTTTTCTTTTTAATTTTGTATATTTCGGTGTAAACATTTCTCAGATTTTTTAAAGTACTTACTGAGTAGTATAACTTAGAGCTTCGGGTCTAAATCAGGAAATTAATTAGAAAATTGGCAGGTGCGAACCGTGAGTTTAAAGGCAAGGCGTCACAGTATTTCAATTTTCCGAAACATCAAATTGGACATACTTTCCTGGAGAAACACCCTCAACACCAGACCTACCATTTTCACTACTGAGGTTTAAATATTATTACGGACGCTTTCCACCATTTTTCAACGAAAAACAACACGAGTTTCGGGATATGGAGTCTGATTCCGTCTTCAGTTGAAGAGGAACATAAATCAAACACAAACATTGAAGACAGAGTACATATTTCGAATTAAGATGAACATGAAACATAACACAAACTATTTGGAAATGATCTAGCCTTCAAATAGTCCAAGCTGACCAGTTACCTACAACCAAACAACTTTTTCCTTGAAATTTATTTAATTATATAACAATTAGCCAAGAAAACAAAACAGCATGCACAAAAATTTTAAGAAATTAAAACAAATAGAGAAATTAAGCACGTTTACATCCAGTGACAGCTTCCCACTGACTAACTGCCTGGCTGGCTGAGTCTACGACCAATCATAGACGTGAATCGGACTGACCAACCATGACAGAGAACACAACAATTCCTAATTCATGCACAGCCAATGGGGAAAATTCTTTAGAGGTTTAATCAGGTGTCCTAATAAAGGAGTTAAAATGACCAACAAAACTTCCACTGAAAGTGATCATAGACCTGAACCGAACGTTAGGTTTATGAATTTTGGACAACACATATACATGTGAAGGGTTTTAGAATTAAAAACCTTAAGTTATTTTATGATGGGTGACTGGTCAGATTGGGCAATTTCCACATAACAAACGCCCTTTTGTTCGCTAAACAACTAGGCAAAACGTTCATACTAATATTTTAACCTCAGAAATTCTATTCGTACCATCGTCATCACAAAGTATTTTCACTACGTTCCCACTGCACAACTGGCTGCACCAGAAGACTCCGGAGCTGCCTGGGGAAGCTCGTCACTTGTTTCCACGGCAGAGGTGTCGAGAATGTCCGATGAGGATGTATCCTTGGTTGATGATGACTAACTAAACGGTAGGGCTGATTTAGTTCGCGGTGAAGGCTGTCCAGGTTATGTATGTTGCTAATTACTATATTACAACGTTTTAACCAGGGTCGTGGGGCCGATAGAGGAAGTGTTTCTTTTAGGGCTCTGGACCAAAACACAAGATCACACTGTAGTTGATTTGAAAACAAACAAATAATTTCCATTCTAAAAATATGTACAACAAAATATTTAGAAATTACTCAACATCCACAAAAAGCATTTAATAGACGGGTCATTAAAAATAAGCATTTAGTAGACGGATACATTCAAATAAGGAGTGTTTGCTCCTTGAACTAATAAGATGAAAATTGTTGTATCAAAGTAGGAGCCAAACCAAAAGAATCCAGCTTGGATGATGAGAGATAATAATGGATGGTCTTGTAGATAAGTTGGTTGATATTATCAAACACCTTATCAAAATCAGAATACCACAACATCAACTTGTACTCAATATTCTCTAAATGTAAAAAGCAATGGTAATGCCAATTAAACTAAACAATGGTCGTTAAAACTAGAAAATAGGCCATGGGGGCTGATTAAGCCCATTATTATAGAACAAGATATTGTTCAAGTTTATTGATAAACTGTCACGGGTACTGTCAGCTAGTATGTTTTAAATAAAGGCACGACCGAACGCTTTATTTATTTATTGTTCCCAATTGTTTACACCTTATCTACAAAATACTTAAGATATTACAATAACGAGTTGGTAACTTAAAGCTAAGAAGGTTTAGAGATGAGCAAGTGTCTAGGAACTACGATTATGAGCTAAGTGAGTTAGTTATAAGTACTATTTACTAAGTGACAAAGAGACTCGATAGCGACCTGAAGTAATACTAGGATAAATTAAATAAAATGAAGATAAAATGTATAAACTGCCACTCATATGACCCGTTTGGCTTGTAATGGTCTGACCAAGTAAGCAAATAATACTTTTTTAATACACAACAAACTTTAGCACAGATATAAGACTACTAACTATTAATTTATTTTATTTTGTCTCATTATACAATTTATTATTTAAACCCGGGGTTACACTATAGGTGTTCGCATAATAAATTGTGGCCTTACCCCCGAATCCCCTAACTGTGGCCTGAGGGTGGTCACACCAAAAGTTATTCTAATTGTAATAACAAGTTCCAAGTCGAGTTTGAAACGTTTCACCACTGACAAGTTCTCGGTCAAGATGACTTTTGATAGATATTTACATAACGTACTAATTGAATTAAATCAGAATGACATGATTGTTTAGTTATACGTAACAGGTATTGTCCATAATCTTTTGTTTTGTTGTGTTGGCTCCACTGGTATGACGTCTAGAAAATTAGAAAACAGCTGATGCTAGCAATCAGACGACCGTCACGGAATCACGGATGTCAAAATTTTAGAGTAAATAAACATGGCGTCTCCAAGACCTAAATCTCCTGGACCTCCCCTTTCCGCGAATAAAACAGATAAGCAAGACACGTTTTGGGAGAAAATTGGCACTATCGGACGTAGAAAGAAAATTAAAGAAGGTTAGTATCAGATAAATTACAAGAATCGTAACACTACATAAAAACCAAAACATCCGTTGTCCTAACCTTATATGGTCATAAGAACTGACATTGTGGGTGTATAAATTACTAAATTGTAATTTATTGTTCATTTTAGCTAGCCTCTTTTAAAACAACCGTTTGGTGTGTTCTTAGGCCGTACTAAGATCTTTATGAAACTCTAGTTGAAACATATGGGCACAACATATCATCATTATTCATTACTGTATCCCAATAGTATGATGAGCCTGTGTACAAAGTCACCACTAGCCTAGGACACTGAAGTTTTTCCAATACCTACTCACAAACCCAAACTGAAAAATATTAATATCAGATAAAATATTAATATATTAATAATTGGTCATACAGTTGAAATTTCCGTTCTATTTAAAATAGACTGAGTTGTGTGTGTATTTAATAAACATTAGTAGGAGCGGACTGACCATTTGGGCCAATGCCAGAAGAGCCAGTTGCTTTGGACACGTGAAGGGCTGGTTGTTACTGGGAAAATAATATTATGTTAATAAAATTAAATTATTCTATGGCTAGTCCAAGGCAACTTTGAGTATCATGTTGTCTGCCTAACAAAAATAAGGATAGATTATATCAGGCAATTAGGCCAGTCAATAACTGCCAAGAGTCCCAAAAAATTCCAACTTGGAGTCAAAATGTACCATAGTTTAGCTACCATTTTTGATTGATAAACTGATGTTAATTTAATTGTTGAATCAACAACAATCAACCTATATTTAGAACACTTAACCTTCCATAGGTCGCATCACGGAGGTTACCTCCGGGTGTATTTGTGTTCGTTAATCAATTCACCTACACACAAGCCAAAAACCTGTGAATCCGTGTACTTTCCTCCTTCTTTCTAAGAACACGATAAAATATAGTTTAGCTACTTACAGCTTCAATTTAGTTTGTTTTTAACTGTTTATATTAGAGCCCGGAGATAACTTCCGATGTCAAGACCACGGTGCTACCTTCCTTGCAGCTGGTGAATTTGTCGTATGATTTTTGTTTAGTTTTATAGTTTTTACTTCACCAATTGCATTTAATTCTGGTAAAATGATGATACAAATGCCATACTTTAAGAACAACAATGTTTTGCCATTTTCACTAAGGTTTTAACCCACCTGGAAGTAACCTCCGGGTACGCCCTCTCACGTTGTGATAACCCATGTGCCCACTGGAAGGTTAAAGTAGAAGTTAAAATATCCTCTTTTAACATAGATAACAATACGCTATCCAAAACGCAACTGTGTGTTTGGTTAAACAACAATCATCTCGTTACGGAGTCCCTAATCTTTCTGTGCGAACAAGATCTGGAGATCTACTCTTCCTAGCTAAAAATCTCTCATAATTCAAGAAGAATTAATGTTTAGCCTCTGAGTTACATCATTGATGATTCGAGAAGATTGACAACTCCCTAATATCTGCGGTAACTGTGATATATGAGTCATCATCTGTAGACTGAGACAATCCTTTCTTACCCAAAGGAGCTTTTTCAAAATCCATGAATATTTATCATTTGAATGTTACAGTTCAAGAAGTCCAAGAAGAAGGGAAATATGCAATTGATTCTCCAGGAAATTTGACAGCAACGGATATTCCTCCTGAAGAGTATGACCTAGGTAAGTTGTTATTTTAAACTTGTTTTTTGGGCTGGACAAACTCATATCATACTGATCAGATGATATTCAAACAGAGGCCCACCAAGGTCGTTTTATCTCAGAACTTTTGTTTTTTTGTCCAGTCTAGAGCTTGTTCATGATCTGTTTGGATACAAAAACTCTAACTTCTAGGTTCTTTCAACAGAACTTTAAATCAAATTCACCAAACTGTGGACAACTGAAGTGCTTAAAGCTATGGTTTCCTAAGAAGCGATGAACGCTACGTTACGGTCATAATATGACGGTGAGTTTTGTTTTCAATGCTCTCAAATGAGAGTGTTTTTTAGAGAACAGTGGTTGTTGAAGTAGCGGTGAAAACTAGTTGAGGTTTTTCTGCCAGGGTGACACATTTTCTTTTGTAAATAAAAGTCTATCTCGTCTATTTCTACATACGTAAATAAACTTTGCTACAAGAATAACAACTTGTCAAAAATTGTTTTTGTCAACATCTGATTAAATATTGTGTTACACTGTTACTTCCAATCACCACTGTGTTGACCAATGACGGGCAGCACGCCTTAGGAAACCATAGCTTGAGATTTACCTAGGTTATTATAACTGAACATCTTGTATGAATGCTATGTCAGCCACTCATACATTGTAGTTCTACCCACAATACAGATATTTCCATGTCTATAATTTCTTGTTTGTTTTGTAACTTACCAATCCAAATGTAATTTTCAGAGGAAAATGAAGAAAGATCCATGATAGAGCGGCGCTCGTATGAAAATCCCAAGTTACGTGAACTGATAATGGTGTTAGTGGACTGGATCAACGATGTACTTGCAAGTCAAAGGATCATTGTCAAACACCTGGAGGAAGATCTTTACGATGGACAAGTTTTGCAAAAGCTATTGGGTAAGAGTGTTAGGATGGTTGAATTTATTTATTCGTTTACAAATGTTTGCTATCAATGAAAGTTCATTCATTAAATGGATAGGATTAAGCTAATTTACATAATTATCATATTGTATAAAATGTCACGTTTAATATAGTTGAATTTGAACTGAACTATTTCAGAGAAGCTGTCAGGAGAGAAGCTTGATGTGCCAGAGGTGACGCAGTCGGAAGAGGGTCAGAAACAGAAACTAGGCATTGTGCTCGGAGCTGTCAATAGGGTTGGTTCAGTCATCTGTTTTTCAAAACTGCTATTTTAAACAAATTGCCTAAAGTAAATAAGCTTTGTGTTATATGGTAAGCCTCCAGCCTATTCTAAAAGATGAAAATTTGATTGCTATTTCCACAGACACAAAAATTATTTGTTTCATTATTTAGTTTGGTTCTAGAGCTTTGATAAGTTTAGGTTTTTTTGTACATAATTCATGCAACAGACTGTCTGATTTACGACAAATTCAGTAACAGTTCAGATCTTTATTTGAATAAGCTTCCAGCTATTAGTTCTAAACCTAACTTTCATCGTAGGTTCTGGGACACCCGAGATGGTCTCAGCAGAAATGGAGCGTGGAGAGTGTGCATTCAAAGAACCTAATCTCGATTTTGCACCTGCTGGTAGCCCTGGCCCGCCACTTCCGAGCACCTGTCAGGCTTCCGGAGAACGTGTCTGTTGGAGTTGTTGTTGTTCAGGTTGGTAACTTATACCGGAGATTGTCTAAAAAGTTATTGTTGTAATTAACACTACTTGAAACAGATAAATTTCTGTCACGCTCATAGATAAGGTAATCCTTTATTGCCGGACAATAAAATTGCATTAGGCATTACAGTTATACATAAATTTAGAACGAAAAACAAACATAAAACATAAATAAAAGTCAAAACATAGAAGTCATTGAAGAATGGAGAGATTCGTGCCTATCTTCGCTGCAAAGGCCGAGGGAATCTATAGAGTGCCGCAGTTCCTTTTCAGAACCCACATTTTTGTTTGTAACTGATTTTGTCAAATCCCATAGTCATTAAAATTATCTCAAAGTTATTAACTTTTCTCTAACTCAAAATTTGTTGTTTGCAGAAAAAGGATGGATCACTGAGTCACAGAATGGTGAACGAAGAGATCACCTCGACTTACGATGACTTGGGCATGAGATGTGAACGAGATGCTTTCGACACTCTGTTCGATCATGCCCCTGACAAGCTTCAAGTTGTCAAAAAGGTAAAGTGGCTTCCCGTTTATGTAATAACTTTTACAGAATGTCTTTGTGTAATTATTCTACTTTAGCCAAGGTTTTTGTAGCTAATTAGAATTACTTATTGTGTCTATTTTTCCACGTAGTAATAAAGCAAAACTAGTAAAGTTTCCTTCTATTTATAATTTGTTTCAACTGGCTTTGTTTCAATTTGTTCGCCCTAAGAAGATGTACTCTTAGTATTGTGATTCAAAATTTACAAACAGACCATCTAAATAACACAATTTCCATACAGCTCGTCTAGACTAACTTGATTTTCCGATCACCGAGTTTGTACTTTCGGGACTCTAGTATATATAAAGAAAATTTAATACATAAGTTTACATCTTCTTACACATTGTAAGTTGCTTAACAATTAACATATGTAAAATGAGAGTGTGACAAATTTGCATTTTGTAGCAAACTTGTATAAATACAAAAGCTTGTATTTTGTAGAATATTTCAAAGCAAAAGTTTTTGTAAACTGAAATTTGAAACCATGTCCCCTAGCTTGCCATTTGTTAGTAACAACCACTGTACTAGTCGTAACATGTTTATGTCATCAAATACAAACTTAGTCTTAAACAACAAAAATGTTTTTTGAATGCACTAAAACCACTGTATTATCTATTTCAGTCGCTGGTAACGTTTGTGAACAAGCACCTGAACAAGGTGAACTTAGAGGTGACGGACCTGGACAGTCAGTTCCACGACGGAGTGTACCTAACGCTACTCATGGGTCTGCTGGAGGGCTTCTTCGTGACGCTGTACAGCTTTCATCTCACGCCTCAGGACTTTGACCAGAAAGTGCACAACGTCAGCTTCGCCTTCGAGCTCATGCAGGACGTCGGGCTCGCCAAGCCCAAAGCCAGGCCTGAAGGTTAGTTACACTCTTGTTCTAGTTTGGAGGTAGTAATTTGGTTGCAGTTGAGAGGTCTACGGACGGCCAGGAAGTCTGGTACTCTAGGGAAGCTGGCTGCTTCGCAAAGCTATTTGGCGCGCATAACTGCCATCCTTGTTCAGACAGTGAGTGATGTTCCTGCAAATCTTCAGACATTAGCCTGTACGCAAAGAAGGCTTAGTGTAATTCCAAAATATAAAATTACTTCGAATCACCCTTTTCATCACAGAAATTTCTTTCGTAGACTTTTGAAAAAATAATACAACAATATTGTATTGCTATTAAAAGTTTCCTTGTTTCAACTGTTTGTTAAAAAAAGACGAAGTAGTCAGTTAGAAATTAAATTAAGTATCTTTAAAAACATTATTAACATAAAAATCAATGGACCAACGTCCATACAACCTGATCTTGAAGAGATCACTGACATGCATGATCCATATTTCCACATGAATGGTCCAGAAATTTAGTCTTAATATTGTAACTCTTCTAAAGACAAATTTTGTTGTAGATATTGTCAATTTGGATCTGAAATCAACTCTTCGTGTTTTGTACAACCTCTTCACAAAGTACAAGAGTCTCAACTGATCCGTCGAGTCTCTAAGAGCTAACACAAGTATTAGTCATTGACGTTACGTAACTGCCACTAGGTCTGTTGTATATTTAATTGTATGTTAATTTATTATTTTATTTTGTATGTCTTTAACTGTAATTTAGTTTGCTAGAATTCTAAACCACCTAACCTAACTTATTACAAAAAATAGCCGCTCCAAGTGCAAACTATTTTATATGACAGGTTTTTGAGGTGTATTTTACACAAAGCTGTTAAATTATTTGCGTGCCTTGCAATATATACCAAATGAATTTTTATACTCCAAGTTAATGCATCCATAAACCAATTTTGACATTTAAAATAAATGATATTACCAGCTTAGACTGAATTGCAGTGTAAAACACTAGCATTTTTATCACAGAATATTTATCAGTTGTTTCCTGAATATTTTTGATATAATTATACTTTTTGAAAGTCAAGAAACTGCTGGCAGTATGATTTTTCAGCCTAAAGGCCAACACACAAAAACTGATTTTGACTGGCTAGCCGGCAAATATCCAAGGTTTCAAGAACACATAGAATATCATGAGAGCCTTCAAACTCACCGGCAACAGCATTTTGCTGGTAATTTTTCAAAAAGATACAATCAGGTGAATTTTGATCGGCCAGATTTTGCCGCTTAGAAGAGAGCGGTAAATTTGTTTTGGCCCTATTGGTTTTGTTTGATTTTTAATCAATCGCGATTATAGTTGTATTTTTTAGCTTTTTAAACACAGGGACTAAGCTTAACAATGAAGCATTCAATGCAAGTTAGATTAAGAATATATTATATGTATTTATTTTTACTGCAGTAAGTAAAAATGTTTAATTTAGTAATGTGTACAATCTTAGTTTTTATTTTAACAAGTACTGACCAAATCTTATATACTAAAATCCAGAGTTAATGGCTTGTACTTTTTTGTAATAATTTATAGACTACTTCAAAACACAATAATGTTTTTAACATTGCACAAAGATTTATCATTGTTAAAATAGTTAAATATTGTTACAGTTTACATGTTGTCAATTAAGATATTTTAAAATGTTACTCAGTTAAAGTATTTTAATGCGAGTGCCATTGTTTGATGAAGAGCTTCCATATTTCCAATCAACTGTTAATAGATTGGTACAAAATGCCAAAATACAACAATTATTATAACAGTGTTTGTGGTTTTATTGAGTTTTTACCTAACAAAATCATTCTTACTTACTTACTTGATACTTGATGTAATCCCACTGGTAGCACAGGTGCCGTGGTTGTCATGTTTTTTGTTTAGGCCTCATCTAAATATTCCTGGAGAGAATAATAGGCCTTCTCAGTGAGATGCTTCTTAAGGGCTCCCTTGAAAGAGTCTTCATTTTGCTGTTTGCGGATGTCTTCAGGCAATTTGTTGAAGATTTTTGCTCCCAAAAAATCTGGTGCGTTCATGCAAACCTCTGAATAGTTTACACTTTTTGCAAATATTAATGTGAGTTTTAGATTATGTAATAAATTGTCAATTTATAAACTGTAACGTGTGTTGTCTATAAGGTAACAAGGTCTCAAGTAAACCACACAAGTTATATACTACAATAGTTCTAAATACTGAATAGGGTGTCCATAGGTAGGAATATGTTGGGATTTTTTCCACCTGATTATGAAAATTGTGAATTTAGGCAACCGAAAGTAAGCTGTGAGCTTAGGCCAAAAACCTGAAAAAGCTAAGTTACAAGAGTCATAGTTACTCCGGCCGTTGGAATTTGTGGAATAAAATGGCTTATAGATTTTCAGTCTGCAGCTTTGTATTGTGAGGCTTAAACTAGACGGGACTAAAAATGCATTTGGAATGGTTATAGTAGTGGTGAACCGGCACTCGGAAGCCATTGCGGGGTTGAAACAGCACTCGGAAACAAACGCTGGTGAAACCTCACTTTATATCACTATTCAGTTCAACCAAAGAACGTGACTGAGCCTTTCCCAGAAACGTTGTGTTCTTGTTCACTAAAAGTGGATGAAAAATGTTTGTAATAATATTTTAACCTTAGAAATTCTTCCATCGTTAACAACAAAACAAAGAAGAATTACGTAAAAGCCATCGCCTGTGCACTTGAGGGATAGAAACGTTACTTGTAAGCTATCATGGAGTTGAAGTGGCACACAGAAGCCACTGAAGGAAGGAACCAGTGCATAGAACGACAGCTGAAGTAGCTACGACTTCTGAAACATGTAGTGGGAGTAACTATGACTACTTAAAAGAACCAAAATTATTTGTTCAACCTTCAATATTATGCTTTCAGACCTTGAAAAACATTGTACGGCCATAAATTAATTTAAAAGTTTAGTGGTCACTCTGGAAAAGGCCAGGAATTCCTGTTAAACACGATTACTGTAGGGGAAATGTACCCTTATACTCATAAAACTTTGACTATCGCATGCACTCACATGAAGAAAAGTAATTTTTAAAGACCTGGGAAAAATATGAAGTTTTACATAGGACATCTGGCAAATTGGTATCGCACGCCGACCGAGCTCATCACCCAGTGGCGCTGGTTCGATCCTCAAGAGTCACCACTCTTACATTTGTAATGTGACTAACACGGTGACGCTAGGTAAAGGTCGAGGTTGAGTGGTAGAGAGGACTTTGTAGTCCTAACTTCACTGTTAAACAAGACAAACTTTACCTTTAGTAGAACTACATTAAATATTCTATTCAGTCATGAAAGCACTTTAGTATAGTAGCTAAGCTAAATAGTAAATAATATACTCAATCGATTATTTTGGACTTTTCTTCTTTTAGTTGCACTACCAAAGCTGAACTACTTACAAATAAGAGAAAGAATGTCAATAAAACAAGCATATCCAACAATAGTTACTTTAATTCACAATGTACAGATTTTACAATTATTCTTTTTGTGTCACCAACCATATCATTGATCGCTTTTAAACGTAAGAAAGTCTCAGTCATACTCTTTAAATCCAACTTGTAAGACTGTGATAGACGTCAACCAAGGTTTGACCAATTTTACTGAAAAACCCTTCTGAATCATCTAACTTCTTCATGTCCACATGTTCATGTTCTGTGGAGTTTTGTTTGTGGCTACTGTCAGTATTTCCATCCTCGGAATTCAGGGCTGTTAAATGCCTGTGTTCTTCTGTAAAGTTATGCGAAGAAGTAAAATCTGTCGGATATGTATATTCTTCAATATTTCCTTGCTTAAAATTGACAACTGTTGCATTATCATGAATAGTTTCTGTAACGTTGACTGCATCAAAGACCGTTGTAGTTCCCTCTATTGGTGACTGGGTGTTGGTTTCTATTACCATGTTACTTTGTAAATCACTAACTATTTTGTCGGTTGAACTGTTGTTCTTCGTATTTTGTCCTTCGTTCGTGCTGTTACTCATGCCCTTGTTGTCGGCTATTGAAACAGTTATGTTGTAAAGTGATGGTTTTATGTTTATCAAGATGTTGAGTACAGATTTTGCATCTAATATTTTGTTCTGAATATTTCATAGCCCTTCTCAGCAAAATCTACTATTGCATCTATTTCACTTGAAGTGTAGTTATTGCTATCCATCTTCTGATTCCCATTATGGTTAACATAGGATGAGTTAATGTGGGCGGAAAGTGTCTAAAACAAAGTACCGTAATTTATGTTAGATTTTTCCAGATAAAAATTTTAAAACACTGGTTTTATATCTTAAAATATGTAATTTTAGTTTTTTGTACAGAATAACTGCAAGTCATAAACGGTAAATATCAAGCAAAAAAATTATTATTTCAGTAGCCCACCTTAAAACTTAATAATTTGAACGACAAGTTCACAAATAACTGAGAAGTAAAGTGATAGCAACTTCTGGCACCATCATATCATATTACCGAGAATTATTCTAACTTCTGCCAAATTTGATGAAACTCATATTACACTACCGACTACCACAGGTAAGTTCATACTGTATACCAGCGGCAGCAATGGTTGTCCCTCAAAAAGGTAGCATTTAAATATGCTTTATATCTAAACCTATAGCTATTTCAATTGTTAAAGTCACGTGTTCAAAATTTGTTTAAAATTTTTAATTTTATGATTAGACTGTAAAAATAAACTGTATACCTACCAAAAACCTATGAGCAAGTTTATGTAGTTTTAAAAAAGTATTGTGGCCAAACAAAGAGTAGCATTTTTCACCACATTGGTACAAGTTCAAGTCAGTACTGAGCAAGTCCACTGAGGGTGCTCGATTGCAAAATGAGCAAAACGTTTGGCCCTGTAAATAGTTTAATGCAGTCTGTACCGAAAGCCTTAGATGACAGTAAGTTTTTGCTGAATCAAAGTCCTACTAAATTCATACTCTAGTCTCAAATGCAATATTTTGAATCAGGGAAACACTACTGTAATTTTCTTCAGTGAGAGTATCGGAAAATAATGCCTCTGAGAGTATTATTAGTAAGAGGTCTCATTAAATTTCTTTGTGTGCTTTTTGTAGCCCAATCAGTTGTGAAACCACTTTGGAACAAGAGATTACAAATTTGATTCCCAAAAAGCCCTAAAATACCACCAAATTGCCAATTTAGAAACTTTTAGAAAAAAGAACCAGTCAAGCAAAATATAAACTTGAATTTATGGTTCTAAATCATTTGTATCCAAGAAGTGTCAGCTGCATTTTCAAACTACGAGTATTATGCAATGCTAACACTGCTGTTAAAGCACTCTACAGTTTCTTAAATATTTTCCAGAGATCCAAACTTAGAATTATTGTTACTTTTCTACAGACACTTAGGTGTAAAAATTAGCTATTCTAAATAATAAACCGATTTCAATATTTACCAAATGTACAAATGCCAACAAAGAATAGAGAGCAAGAAACATGGTGATGTTTTATCGTTAAAACCTACAACCAATACTGAATCATAAAGATTTCTAACTTCACAGGTGTGCTTTGTTTAATAAAGACAAACATCATTCCGTCAATCATTCAACTTCTCTAAAGTATGTCTCATTGTAGATTGAGAGTATGGTTAACTCTTATAGCTTTAAACTGAGGTCAATTTTATAAAGAAAACAGAATAAGTAAAGAGAAAACAATAAAAATGGTAATAACTTTTATGCTATAAATGTATTCCCAAGCTTATTGTTTTTATCAGAATATTTCTTAAATTCTCATTTGTTGAAAGAGTTTGCAAAATAACCTCAAGAGTTGGAAGGAGTAAGCTGAGTATTAGATGTGTCCCCAAGAGAACAATGTAAACAGAATCTTTTTATTTCAGCCATTTATTAAGATATAAATATGTACGATTTCTCATTTAAAATTAAGTATCAAAGTTTGGTGACAATGCCTACCACGTTTTCAACAACTTGATATTTTGTATAGTTTTGTATTTTTTTTCTGTTGTACATATTAGATATTAGAACAAGAGTCATATTGTTACTATTCACCATTATATCTAATCTATTGTCTACTATTCATATTGATACTACTCGTCATCATTGTATCTATTAATGTATAATAATTATAAGTATTCTGTCTTTGCCCCGTTGCACGAATCCCTCAATCAATGCTAGCTGAGGTCCCTTAAAGCTGGATCTTCCCTGGGTAGTGATCACATCCATAGCTAAGAGTAAAAAATTGAGTTTTAGCCGACATTTTCAGATTTTTGCAAAACAAGGACCATTGGAGGTTGGGGCCTGTGGCTAGTCCTGACACTGGAAAATACAAAGGTTTTTTTAACTTCCCGTCAAAACTAACCTGAACTTTGGTTTACCAGCACAAGTTTAAATAATATTGATTAGTTAATGATAAAGGTGTACAAGGAAGTATTAATAGGCTCAGACATATTATTATAATCTATTTAATCTATTTTACATACATTGAAAAAGTACAAAAACTTTATAAATATAGTCTCTTTCTCTTGCTTTATCTTAACTCTACAATAAATAATACACTTATTCTAAATATAGCTTTAAAAATATTCAAATTTAACACTCTGATCTGTTTAAAAGTTATCAAAACATCTTTGGCAATGTATAGTTATTAAATATTATAACAAAATAGAGATTCAAACAACAAAGGGTTTCTATTAAATTTCTCCTTTAAGTATAACACAATTTAAAACTGATCAACACACCTATAAAGGCTTATAGTTATTACATTCATAAAACTTCTTTTGATAACAGTGAGAAACCTTATAATATATTATACAATACATTTTAATTTAAATATTTCATAGTTTATTTTGGGAGGCACTTAATTCTTGCATCTCTTCCTGCTGATTCCTTATCAATCTGAAAATTAAATCATAATTTGTGCTAATTATTATTTACTGAACTTCCCTAAAGTATTATTATTATTAACTATTAAACAATTGGCTACCACTTGTACATGATAAATTGCTGTGTACGTAGACCACTATTACTCTTAAAAATTGATTTATTAACAAAAACCAAAAGCCACGGAAGAAACCTCTGTGAAGAGCCCGAAGCAGTCTTAAAATCTGTGTGAGAAAACTAAAGTAAAGTTAGAAAACTGACCTATTCGTAGAGAGATTGTGCAGCCTCTTCTCCATCCTCGAGGTTCTCATCGTATTCATCATCACAGCTCGCTTCCTGGTAACATACAATCAGACTTCAACAAATGGAAAAATAATGCTATTGCTACCTTGAAAATACATTACTTTTTCAATTATTAAACTACACCAGATTTAAAATGTGTCCCTAAAACTGCCTCTAGGCTATATACCCTTTAATAAAATACAAAACAATAGTCATGGTAACTTCATAGCAAATTTAATCATCAGCTCATCAACGTTTAAACTCCTGGAGAAGCAACTGAGTTACCAGGCAAAACTTGGAAAAAATATATATTTTCAACTATGTGCAATGTTAGTCATCTAACTCTGTTGTTTCTGAACGGATAAATTCCTTGGTACCAATGGCTTAAGTCAAAAAATCTTTTTTTGGGTTTGATGCTTATCACTTTTTAAACCAGACTGTTTTTAACTTTTAAAAAAAGCCCCAATCCTCTTGAAAAAAGGCTACCATTTCATAACAGAAAATCTGATTGTACAACAGTAGAAATGGGGTTTTATTAGTGTCGCCAAAATAAAAATTTAATGCAAGTTTGCGTTACAGCTAGCAAAGTGTAAAACAGTATTTTTAACAATTATGTTATTCTTTATGGTCTCTTTAATTTCCCAAAAAAGGCTTTTCCAAAGTTTGGCTACTTATGTTATGCCTTGTATACTTAGAACAACATTTCACCTGGTACTGCTGGTATTCTGAGATAAGGTCGCTCATGTTGGACTCTGCCTCTGTGAACTCCATCTCGTCCATGCCCTCGCCGGTGTACCAGTGGAGGAAAGCCTTCCCATGGAACATGGCGCTTAACTGCTCGATATCCTCTTGAACAGCTCCTGGATGGCTGTGGTGTTGCCGATGAAGGTGGAGGACATCTTCAGGCCGCAGGGCGAATGTCACACACGGCTGTCTTCACGTTGTTCGGTATCCACTCCACAAAGTAGCTCGAGTTCTTGTTCTGAATGTTGAGCATCTGCTCGTCCACCTCCTTCATCGACATTCGTCCTCTGTTGAACGGTTAAATATTAAATTGTGTAATCACTTTTCAACACAAATTTTTAAAAACCGTAATTGAGTTTTAACAACGATTAATTTAATCGAATTGGCTATTAGTTAATTGATTTCTCCAGCTCAAAAAGCAGTTGAAGTGTCGAAACTCTAAAGCCATGAGAATTGGTTTGATGCCAGTTTTGTTGCAAGATTTCTTTGCAGTTTCTATCACATATCTTTAGTTACTCGATGGTTTCTATTCGGTTTCCCCTTACATAAAATATACTAATCATACAATTTCTACACCCACATCAGTCTCAGATGGTTTAAATAAACATCTTTCATAAGGATAAATACTGTAGAGTTATGTAAAAAAAACTGTTTTGAATTTGTTTTAGTTTTAGATAGTATTCTGAAATTTTCTACATCTTGTCCTTTAACTTTAATATTTCTCATTTATGAAAGTAATTTTCAGTTCAAAATCATTTTTATTTATTTTCCAGAACCCTTATTTACTAAAACATATATATTTACAGTGCATAACTTTTTTTACAAGTAACTTATGTATGTGTTTATATTATTTTATAAAACTGCAAAACAGAATGTAATACTGCAAAGGTACTGTGATGCGGAATGTACAGTGTACAGTACCTGAAGATGGCAGCAACAGTCAGATATCTGCCGTGCCGGGGGTCACAAGCAACCATCATGTTCTTGGCATCGAACATCTGTTGAGTGAGCTCAGGTACAGACAGAGCTCTGTACTGCTGACTTCCACGAGCAGTCAGAGGAGCGAAGCCGGGCATGAAGAAGTGCAGACGAGGGAATGGCACCATGTTGACAGCTAGCTTGCGCAAATCCGCGTTCAGCTGACCTGGGAACCTGGAAAAAAACATTTGTGCTTTCAGTTTTCTTTTGCCAATCAGGAGCATTTAGACCAACTTCTTGTTTTTGGAAATGTGTTTCAGTTTTCGCTACTAATTGCATCACTTACAGCCCCAAAACTACCTGAAAACCCTCCCAAAAACTTGAGAATTCTATATAAATACCTGATTTTTGTGCTTAAAATGATCAAATCTCGTTCTAATAGGCAAGTTTTCTTAAGGAAAACTATTTATACCTTCTCTCTACCACACCCTAGACTTTTTCCCTGGTGTGACATGGCTTCAGCTAAAATACAATATGTATTCTAACTTCAATAACATTTATGAGTCAGCTCCAATCCTCCCCATAGAGAATCATTTCTGACTTGTCTACGGCAGGCATACATAGATTCATGGAATAATGGCGAAGAAATTAACAATTGTTGAGTGTTTTTAAATTTCAGCTCTAATTTGAAAGGTGATGCCTCTCTCTACGTGTAAGTTCAATTCTGAATGGGTGCGTGGCTAAAACTTCTACAACCATCGTTAATTCTCAATAATTTTTACTGAATAATTATCTATTCACAGCACAGAAAAAGTACCACCAGGTATCAGGTCACAGCATGTTAATTCTTTTCCCACTGGCTTAAAACAACGGTTTCCCAAGCAGTCAGCAGACCATGTAGGACAGAGGACTTACCTGAGGCAGGTTGTAACTCCGGACATTGTGAGTGAGACGAGATGGTTCAGGTCTCCATAGGTTGGGTTTGTGAGTTTCAACGTCCTGAAGCAGATGTCGTGAGAGCTTCGTTGTCGATGCAGTAGCTTTCATCTGTGTTCTCAACCAGCTGGTGGACCGAGAGGGTGGCGTTGTAAGGCTCTACTACTGTGTCTGAAACCTAAACACAGCATTGGTTTTATATCTTGTAACCAATTACAAAACAATTCAATGTTAATAAAAGGTCAGAAAATTGTAAACTGGGTCTAAAACTATAATAAAAATTGCAAACTCTCTCAAATATATGTTTAGTTTGAATTCAATATGTTTGAACTTTAGTAGCATACTAGCATCTACAGGCAAAACAAATAAAATTGTCTATAATAATTTGGTAAAATCTCTTACTTTACTCAATTTTTATATTCAATACATGGCTCAACTACTCCATTAGTTTTACCTGTTTGTTTTGTGAAATTTCGAACTGAACATTTACAGAATTACTTTTTGAAAGTGGTCAATTACATGTGCCAGTGTATATTTACTGGATCCCCTCAAAGGGGTAAATTCCGTTCACAACATTGAAACATGAACCAGCAAAACTTCCTTTTAGTTTCTTTATATCACTCACACTGGGTAATCAAACATGTTTTAACTTTTGGGATACACATATGCATTATATAAATGAAATGAACTGAAGTTGAACGTGCCAGAAAAAGAAAAGCCAGATTTTCTTAAGTGGGAAGATTAGTGTCTTATATCCTTTGTCATGTATTTCCCCAACTTTATACCAGTTCTCTGCCTTATCGCTTCAATTACAACACATCTACTGAATCGAATGTAAGTGTGCGGTACTGACTTTGGGAGAGGGCATGACGGAGTATGTGTTCATGATTCTGTCGGGATACTCCTCACGGATCTTGGAGATGAGGAGAGTTCCAAGACCGGAGCCGGTGCCTCCACCAAGCGAGTGTGTCAGCTGGAAACCCTGCGAGCAAACATACATCCGTATAGTTTTGAACAACTAAATCAACATAATATATTCGATAAATATGAAACCGTCACTGTAGTGGTGGAATTCATGAATGTAACAGCATATTATAACTGTAGCATATAATTTATAGCGAATAAAAATTTTAATTAAATATTTTGTTTACAACTTATTGCTTGTTAGATTGAAGTTAGAGTAAAAAATACCAGTAATCATAGTAAATCAAACTTTATGTATGAAGAAACATAAGTGGTAAATATATTATAATAATGTAAAGTGTTTTATCATGTATTTTGCATTTATGATTGATTTGGCTAAGTCAAGCAAATATAAAAATAATTTGCAGGGTCTTTTCAGGCTACGTTTGTTGATAATAACATTTTTAAATTTAAAAATTCAATATATTTCGATACCCAAAATGTCTGGTATCTTCATCAGTCAAGAAAATAATCATAATACTAAATAAATAATTTTTTTTTCTTGACTATAATAATAATTATTATCATTACTATTTTCTTGACTGATGAAGATACCAGACATTTTCGGTACGGTATTGAAATATATTAAATGTTGAATGTTATATTATTTAACAGATTTAGCCTAGAAATAATATTTCAAAGCTATTATTTAACCTAGTTAATTAAGCTTCATTACAGTATTTTTTTTCTTTTCGGGGGTTTTAACTTTTAACGAAACAGTGATGAAGATGGTTCCATTGACTTTCCATCTAACAAGGATGGAAAGTCAATGATGGTACACATCATTGTCTTGTGCATTAAGTGTACACATCGTCTCAACTTTTAAAAACTTAACAAATGTTCAAACTAAATGTTTAATTAGATGAGATGAGCACACTACGAAAAACTACTCGAATTAGTATTTAGTTTTATTTGGCAAGAGTTAGTATGATCTTATCTGTTATGAATACAGTATTAGCTGAAACAATAGTAATGATTGCCTTTTGGTTGTAATGTTCAAACTACAAAAATGAAAGACAACTTCACATAATCTTCAACTTGAAACACTCAGAGAAAGCAACAACGGTCAGAGCTTCAATCATAAACCATCTCCTAGTTTCACTTAACCGCTCGGAACCAATGAGCCCCAGAGAGACAACTGATACTTCAGCGGTAAGTAGGACGCAGCTGCAATTTTCAAGTCTCGTAAAGAAATGATTTATCCGCTACAAGCCATGAGTCGAAGAGTCAAGTGCCAGAGGCTCCAGGATGTGAAGCTCAGAGCAGATTTACGGTGACATGTATCTGCCAGAGTAGAGGCTGAGGAGAGCGTTAGTTGCATTGAACTGTGTGTGGCTGGGAATCATCACCAGGGGGGAATAAGGGAGAGGATTAACTTCTCATTGGTTGGAAGAAGTTAATAGTTTTATTTGTTTATCAATAAATATATTAGTATTGATTTAGTTTTACAATAAAATTCAAATTTTGTCCTGTTTACATCAACAGTGTTTTCAATTTGACTTAACCTAGGGTTTGTGGGAATAACAAAACGCTTTTTGGTAAATAATATCTCTTATTAGCGAGAAAAAAGGGAATAAAACACAGCCATTTATTGATAATACAATTACGGTCAGTGTGCTTGTGTAAATAATTTGCAAAGTGTAGGTAGTTTAGTTGTTTTTTGACTTTGTGTGTATGTCTCAATTGTCATGAATTAAACTTGGTCTAACCAGTGGCTTGCTAAACTTGTTTAAACTTTTTTTTATTTATAGTTTATGTAGTCTACACAATTTAACCAATGTACAAATACTAAGTACCTTTCCAACTAAGGTAAAGTTGGTAAGTACCTTTCCAACTAAGGTAAAGTTGGTAAGTACCTTTCCAACTAAGGTAAAGGATTAGTAAGTACCTTTCAACTAAGGTAAAGTTGGTAGTTACCTTTTCCAACTAAGGTAAGTTAGTAAGTACCTTTCGACTAAGTACCTTTCTATACTAAGTGCCTTTCAACTAAGGTTTAAAGTTAATTGCAGTACCTTTCAACTAAGGTAAAGTTGGTAAGTACCTTTCCAACACCTTATGTACCTTTCCCACTAAGTACCTTTTCTTCCTGAAGTGGCCGGAAAAGTCTGGTTTTCAAATAAAATTGATCTCCGCCACTATCATAAATTTGTAATCCAGCAATACTAAGGATAAAATATAAACAAACCATAGCAGGAACACTGAAAATTATTGCTGAATCGAGAAAAAGTAGGAAATTTACTTGTATAAACATATAAACTTTATAATAATAATGCATAAGTTGTTAAATATTGTTGAATTTTAAGGGAGTGCTGCTTGAGTACATTTGATACTCAGAAGTTAGGTCGGATCAGAAGAGTTAGGTTGGACTAATTGAAAACATAACAAATGTTTTTAAAAGGCATAAAACCCAAAAATCCTAAGACATATTATCTCAGTAAAAAAGGATTAAAAACTTTAAAAATACACAACATTGCTTTAAATTTTCGAAGGGTGCACTCTCGGACCCCCACCCTTTGGAGAGGGACTGCACTCACTTCGGCCATGTGTTGTGTGCTTTCGTGCGATATTCACCCCTTTAAAATTCTGCATCTACCCTAGTGACATGTTTCCACCAGATCAGAGGAGATCGTTACTAGCACAGATCTGCGTGATCATCACTACAAGCCCCAGAGTGGGAACTGCACTCAGCGACTCAGTGTTCAGCATGATACGCAACATTGCTCTCAACTAGTCTTAGATTACTGTCATTATTGCCGATGATTCTTGTCTTGGGAAAGTCATTTTCTGCCAGGTATCATAACCCAAGTGTCCGAGGATTATTATGATTTGTTCCTATTCATGATACTTATGACATGGATTCCAAAGGTACTAATGATTTCTGTACAGCACAAGTAGGGAGTTGTATCATTGGCGCTTTTCAAAAGTAAAAGTTGAAATATAATCCTTGTTTGAAGTTTGTTGTTGATGACGGCAGAATTTCTTAGTTTGAAATATTAATACGGACGTTTTCCACCGATCCCGAATCGTCGTGTCCTTCTTGTTCGCTAAAAACCGAGGAAAAACGTCCGTTATAATATTTCAACCTCAAGTAGGATGGAATGGTTAAATTTTCTACAACACGAGGCGTGGGATCAACTAATAAAAAGTACTTGGAAGTGTGTTTTTATTAAATTTGAAGCTTACTGAAGACGTGCTTAAAACTCAAACACCATAGCTAGACCACAATCAGAGAAGTCATATACAAGTCAAAAGTCACTTCCCCATTTTGAACAATATATTTATATAGCCACTACTTTTTATGGCTTAGAACTCTTAAAAATGCTACTAGTTTTCTCGAAAGCACCCCATTATAACCTCCCCCTCTTTCCTCAGGAACATTTTACGACCAAGGGTCAAGCTATAGAGGTATCCTTGCATCATCCCTGATTTAAAATGTGGAAAACGTAATTAAACTATGATGAATTCCTCGTAGTTACTGACCTGCAGGCAATCGCAGTTCTCGGCCTCCTTGCGGACCACATCCAGCACAGAGTCCACCAGCTCCGCACCCTCCGTGTAGTGTCCCTTGGCCCAGTTGTTGCCGGCGCCGCTCTGCCCGAACACGAAGTTGTCAGGTCGGTAGAGCTCGCCGTAGCCTCCAGACCTCACCGACTCCATGGTGCCGGGCTCCAGGTCCAGCAGGATGGCACGGGGCACGTACTTGCCACAGCTACCGCCGCGACTGGCTGCAACACAACAATGGAGTTCATCAGATTGGAGCTCAGAACATGCATTGAAATGTACATTACTGCGTCCGTAGCGGACTCGTAGCTGGTTGGTATCGCGGAGGAGCGGGACGGGTCGGAAAGTGCACTCCGCAGTGAGAATCATCATTTTCTTATGTAACAAAGCAAAGGCTTGTAGAGAGCCTCTATTGTCTGAGGTTTTACAAACCAAACACTGCATTCAAACAATTTTTCAATCGTCAGTATAATCATAGACTTCTCAATGTTTATGCCCCGTTTGAACCAAAAACTTCAATCAACGCTTTAAATGTGAGGTCATTAAATGCACACGGATATTTCATTTTATAGTACTGTAGTGATGGCCCGTTAAAGTTTATGTTCCATTAAATGTCAGGAAAGTCAAGCCGTGTTAAATTCCGTAATTTAAAAGTATCATAAAGATGTGCTCATTGAACGAAGGCCGAACTGTAAGAGTTTAATTAAGATAAGACCTTTTAAAAGAGAGAAAATACAACTGAACAAATATTTCATGAATAAGCATGTGTTTTGCTCAAATGCGAATTCCCAACCGTCATCATGAAGTTCGCAGCAGGTCGATTGGGCCATGTTAGTCATAGACTCATCTTTACAACTAATAAAATAACATTATCTTGTGGACTGTGGTGTTACACATATTCTAGTAATGTAGGTTGTCAGCAAAAATGTGACTAACTTAAATGGCCGCTGACATTATCTGCAGAGCCAGTGAGTCACACAAAGTAGCAAGACCGGAAGCTTTGCCAATTGCTTCTTTGTAGGTTCAAGTAGTTTTGGTCATATCCGGTGACGTCACGAGGCCGTGCCAGGCGTGGATAATTTACTTGTCACTTGCTGGATGATCCGCGAGCAAGACGACTCCTGGTGGCATTGAAATTTGAGCTGCTCGAGCAGAAGAAAAGACCTTCGCTACCGTCCCGCGCCCGCGTGCATGCTCGTGCGTTTAACCGTGACAGGCTTACGTGTGAAAAGAACCACAGGCGGAATAACACACAAGCCGCTTGATAGTTTGTTTTTGAAAATATCGAAATTTCTAAACGATCGTTGATGAAACAGCTGAGGTTGAAATATGATTGTAGAAATTTTTCATAGATTTTAGTGAACAAGAAGAACGTTTCGGGATCTGAAATCTGATTCCGTCTTCAGGTGAAAAAACATAACAAAAACATCTTAAGAAGAGATCAGATTCCAAATTCCAAAACGTCGTGTTCTTCTTGTTCGCTAAAACGTCCGAAATAATATTTCAACCTCAGAAACTCTACCATCGTCAATAGCGAACTTCAAAAAAGTAATAAAATAAGATTAGCACAATAACAAACCGCAAGTTTACAAGCTGAAGATATTTCGGCTAGTCAATTACTTGCTTACAAAATAAGTTAAACTCCTTTCCTTCCTATTGGTTGAACATAAACACCAAAAAAAGTCGTTCGTCATTGGTTGCAGCTCACTTTTGAGTGTTTCGCCATTGACCAATCATGTTTTATTCTCCTTTGGGCCAACAATAATTTTTCTCAAAAATAACTTTAACATTTCTGGACGTTCTATGGAAGAACATAAAGAAAGCAGTTAGATTTGTCATTGGCTGGTACCTTCAAGCTGTGCTGGATCCTTTCAAGGAGTGTAATCTTGATCTAACTGGAGTGCTCTAACTTTGAGTTTGTACCGAGTGGCTTAGAGGCTAAGATGATACAGCAAAAAGGTTGCTATTTACACATAGCAGCCTGCACGACAATGAAGTATAATTTCAAACCTAAGACTACTAACTAGCCAATGTACTTTGGGAAGAAGTGAATGAACATTCAACATTGTTCTACATGAACCCAGAATTAGCCACATTGACGAGGTGCACATGTGAGTGGGAGGGTCTGTCTAGACTCTATACTGAGACTTCGTCTGACTAATGAACCGCGATGACGTCACGGGGAGGAATGCTCACATCTGTAGGCCTACAGTATTTCGGGGGCGAAGGTTAACTAGCCCGCATCTAGCGGCCTCCTAGAGCGCGATCTGACGTGCATGACAGACGAGTCGTTCGAATAAACATATATTCTGGAATAACGGTTGGCAGTAGAATCCTGTGAGCTTCATAACAGACAGTAGACACTCTTTACAGAAGTCTATTTCTTCGTTGCTAGTTCAATCACCTAATCAATCAACGAGCGCGGTTGCCATATCGTGCGTCTCCTGCGGAGTGTACACTCCCACCCAACCCACTTAGGTGCCCCGCGGGCAACGATATAGAAACTGCATTTGGTGATGAATTTGATTTCCAAACTTTGAATCACTTTCCCTATCCCGTTGGATATCTGTAAACTCTCTATTATCTGTGGCTTAATCATTCTAATGTAAAAATTAAAACCTTTGGGAGGATTCCCTGGACTAGGGATGTTCACAATACATCGATCATTCCGTATTTTGAGTTGGAAAACAGTAAGGTCACTTTTAAAAACAAAAGTAGACAAGTCCTCCTCGCAAAACCTTTTTGCATCCTGGCACGTGTTCAAGTCTATGAATCATCTTGACCATAAACCTCGTAACAAAGAAGACAAAGCGATCTAATTGCTTGAATGAAGATCGGTTTGCATTGTTGAGTGAAACCCGAGTGGTGAAACCGAACACCTGAATCCTACAGTAGACTCAAGGTTGTTCTGACCAGGTAAACTTACTTGTTTGTGACGGTAAAAGTGACTCAGATATACCACAATACCAGTTATTGATAGATTTCAAGGTTCTGCCGTAGTTAATCTCAAATCTTTGAGGATTGCGATTGAGTTATTAAACTCGAGGCGAATTAATGAATGTACTCATCCTTGTAAACAACCAAGACATTTAAAGAAATGTGTATAAAGTACTTGCACTGGATGTAAAAACGAACTGAAATATATTTCTTGATTGGCATGTTGTCGTGTACATGTTTTTGACTGAGGAAAGCTTCAACGAACTTGTCATGAGCGGTTCGTAAAAATTGAACTGTATGATGTGTTGTACTTGATTTTTAAGACCTACGTTAAAACTACGTTGAAGGTACAGAAATGTGCAATTCCTTGCAATATCACAGAAAGATTCCAATGTAGGCAGCGGTTTTATATTGGCCAGTTTTTGTTGTTCTGAAACTCTACGTCAGATTAAATGAAGTGGTGCAAAATCTTGTTTTAACATTCCTACAGCAGAATTGTCAACCCCTTACTTTTCAGGTGGTCATTTCATGGAGGTGTTAAAATGAAACCTACATGGAAATCGCTATGATTGATAATCTAAAACTATATATTTTAAAACATATAGGCCTAGTATTCTTCTAACCACTTGGAAAAAGTAAGTCTTCAAAGCACGAAGTAAGCACGCTGCCAAAAAGAGAGGAGATCATAACAAACACACATTTTTATCAATTCATTCTTTACAATATCTTCGTCCAAAGAACACATTATACCTCCTACCTAGCAATTTCCCTAATCACATCGCCTCCATCGACCCAAGCAACGAGGAAGTCCCAATAACCCCATCTACCGGTATCTGAGCACGATTAACACACGCTTGTTAGTATCTACAACAAATACAGTATAATGAAGTAGAGCGGTGCAATCTAGATGGCAGTGGCAGTGGCTGCAGCTGTGTCATGTTCCACCATTACCACAGCCTCAGGGATCATTACCTCCTTGTAGCACGTAGCACATCCATCGGTTCCGCCTGGCCCGGCCGCCGACCTCGCGCTTTGTGCTCCGTCCTTGCTCTCCAGGAGCTTTAACTGTGGGATCCTTTTAACTGCAGGATGAGAAGGAAACTGAGGATTGAAATCACGACTGAACACCGGTAGCTTCGTCTTTGTTCTCCTCGATCCGTTGAATGTAAAGAATGGGCTCGAAGATAACCGTTGGTGGGAAAACTTATGTAATACAGTACTTGATGGATTGTTTACAACCGCATAGTTAATTCTTTGTTTGAGGTTTGTTGTTGCGGACGTTTTCCATCGTAAGTAAACTAGAAGACGTTTTGGGATCTCGAATCTGACCTTCTGGTGAAAAGAAACCTAAAACCTAACCCAAAACATTAGGCTCCACCGTTGAGTATTTTTTTTTCTTTATTATAGTTGAAATTGAAAAAGTGTGGTCAATGTCTCTTCAGGTCCAATCAGGTGCACCTTTATCAGTTTTTAATTTTGATTAGGATTATTAAAGAATAAAATCTAGTATGCTTACATGACTTGGCCGAGAAATTTCTCATTTAAATGGATAACAAGGTGTAGAAAATTCGAAAGACTGGAGTTTAAATATTTCTACTATTTTTACTGTGGTTTCCGGACGTTTAGTTGTATACCTTCCATTTTTATACATTCCATCTTTAATATAACATAGAATTTGGATTTTTTCCGGCTAAAGAGGTCGATGAATCCATACAATTGGAAAGTTTAATTTTACGCAAGGCTTTCAAATCGGACAAAAACAGGTGAAACCATACACAGTACTTTGTACTTATTGTGAGCAGTTACCCATTGGCTCGTCCAGCGCCAAACTTTCGAAAATTTCAATTGAGTTTCCATTTTAATTATGCTTTCGGGACGAGAAAGCACTATAATTAGGTCATTAATTTTCCAGATTGGTCGATTAGAGCAATCTCGCAATTTAGGACTCACATGGGGCGAAAAGGGCGGCGAAAATATAGTAAATATACTATTTTCAACGTTAACAAAGATACAGAAGCAAATATCTTCTGTGTGGAGTAAGTAGGTAAATAAATCTAGAAATGACCGTGACAACAACAACATTTCTGTTTACTGTAACCAGAATTAAATGTTACGAGCCGTTAAAATTGAATGATGAATTCGCCACCTCCGTCAAACCAGGAAGGTTGCCGATACTCTGACCCGGAGAGATGGAGGAATGCTAAACATGATAAGAACCGGTGAAGGGTCATTTCCAAAAGTGGGTCGCCGAGAGCCAATGAGAGGCTTTTTGTCAAGATATCTGATAGTCTCCGCCCTGCAGGCTCGCCGTGGGATAGGCGAGTTCACAGCAAGACTAGACTGGGCTGCATTCCTGCCAGATTGTCATCCACTTCTAGAAACAAGAATACTCCTCAGTAGTCTTGTAGTGTTTGTACGGAGACGACTGGTTTGTGTAGAGTTTTTGCTTCCAAAATCGAATAGACTTTGGGCTGTCTCTTATTTATTTACTCAGTGCTCCAGAATAAAGGGGCGTAACTATGGTGAAGGGGATATGGGGGATAGACCCTCCTTAAGAGTGGTTTTCTGTTAGACTTAAATTATTTTCATTGTTTCGAGAAACACAAGAGCGATTTATCTTTGGTCATTTAAAAATACCTTCTTTAAGGAATTTTAAGAAGGAAAAAGCTAACGCGTAATTTTATAGGGCAAACATTTCGCTTTACTAAGGAGTTTTCCATATGTCTCAGGTCTTCTAGTAGTTCATCCTCTCTTCAGGGCTTCATAACCCCATTGCCTTAATTGCTAATAACATAAACATTAATTCCCTCCAACTTACGGCCTCAGCTTCTCTTAACTTAATTATTTAATTAGTAGTTACAATAATCATATTCCGGCCTCCTGCAGCCTCGGCTTGGATTGTACTCGTAATTTAATATTGTTTTTCATTCATTACTAGTTGTTCAAGCTTTTTAGTTGTATTCACTTTGGAAATAGTGTTGAACTTGACTTCAATGACAGAGAAAAAAGGATGAAGAGACCGGAGAAGAGAAGGTTCAAGACTGAACACTGAGAAGCCATGGAGTGACATTATCAAGGCAGCCTTGAACGAGGAGAGTGTGACAAAGCGACAAAAACACAGCTGTAGAAGGCTGTGGCTGTCCTGGGAACAGCTGATAGACCGTACACAAGAAACATATCGTGGTGGACAAAAAACTCCTCACCAAATACTGGTAGGTCTGTTAAAATGCACGCTATAAAGCCTAGGTAAAAGGAACTGTTTTAGCCCCTTAAGATTAAATTATTATTTATATCAGTAGACCTGAGCATTGAACCTTTTGTTGGATATAAAATACATGATGGCTTTTGGGAACTTTTTTAGGATCGAGTGGCGGTTTGGGGTCGAAAGTAACAGATACGTTCTGTTGTATTTAATCGAAATCTGATGTACGTAGATAATACTTCATGATATGCCGTTGATAGGAGCTAGGCTTAAAGACTACAGCAACCAACTTAATACTAACCAACAGGCTGGATATTTAGGGGTTTAACAGTTTCTATGGGTATCATATACTTGCAATAAATTTTGTATAATATATGGTCTATTTGATAAGGATTGCCTACCTGAAGCCTCGTTGTAGTAGACATTGATCCTCTCCAGCTGCAAGTCGGAGGTGCCCTGGTACTTGCCAGTGGGGTCGATGCCATGCTCCTCGGAGATCACTTGCCAGAACTGTAACAAAACATTCCCCAGTCAGAAACCAGAAGAAGCAAAGGGTAAACATAGCTGACAAGAACTACCGTGAATTCTAGCGAACTTCCTATAACGGGGAGGGGTGTTAATTAACACCTGAAGTGCCTCTTTAGTGTGGGGAGCTAGGGAAAAGTGTTATGCTTTAAAAGTGCTTTATTATGAGATGTCTATGGAACTTGGTATACACATTTATTTCACAGTACCCAACATGTTTACCAAACATCAAGAAAACCCAATCTGCCAGACCACGATAACGGCACGGTTTTGTTACTACAGTGTTGTTGTTTTCGTGTTCAATGCTCTCTCTGACAGGCGGTGCCACAAAGGAGATTATAAGAAAGCTGAAGTTGAGTCGGGACCTGGCTGCGATGAAATGAAATTATGATTGTAAGTCCATCAAAGAACCGTTGAGTATCAAATTTAATTTATCACTCAACCGCAAGACCTCCCACGAAACGTTGTAAAGATTTGAACCTTTCATTTTGCCATCAGTATAGAAAACGTACGCTCGTATGACGAATGGAAATTGTCATGAAGATAAAAGGTCACTGAAGAAACGTTGTTAGTCGTAGATTTACAAAAATGTGTGTTTAAAGTACGTTCTGAACGCGAGTAATAGTCTAAAACTCTAAAAGTATCTCCATTCGATGTGATTTTCGAATTTCACTACCTACAGAAAGAACATTGCACCAATTGAAAGAATCATGTCCACTCCAAAATGTTCAACCAAACGTTCAGTCAGTAAATTGACAACGAAAAGAAAGCAGAACGGCATTTGGCTGGAAGTGATGTAATTTCTCTTCCACTGCAAATTGCGTTCAATCACAATTCACAAGGATATTGCTTATTGAGCAGTGCGGTAGGTCTAACCTGAATACGCTTCGCTAGTAGGCCGACACAAGAAATATCATGAGGTTGTAAATGTCGACGTAGCAACCGATTCTCGGTCATTGGAGTAACAAGACCGACCAGAGGCATTTACATTCACAATCGGTTAATCTGCTTCGTCCACTAAACGTACAAGGCAGGCGTGTATTGTTGTTATGTTCAATCTTGGACACTACAAACAATTTAGTTTGACTAACTTTTGTTATTTGCCAGTAGAATGTCACATTTAGATCGTAGAAAGTAACCGAAGAAGCTAATGGTGTTTGCTTTTCTGTCAAGAACTTTACCACCAAGATATTCAATTACACTTGAGTGACTTGACATAGCTAAAGGTTATTGTTACATTTTTATTATTACGTGAAAAATAATAATCACACGCAACAGTATACAGTGATAGTTTTGTTTTTAGCGAAGTTTCTTTGGAAAAATGTGATATTCAGCATTGGTAATTCCAGGCCCGTGACCATGAAATGAGCACCAATCCTGACCCCAGACCACGTTTTGAGCATTTTCTCAAATATTTACATACATATTTATGAGTGTGTCAGCTATAGGTCGCATCTTTTGTGTGATTTTCATAAAATTTGTAAATATCTGGGTCAAGTTCGTTTCCCCGCAAAATCAAGATACCAGCAGTATCCTTTTTGGGGGATTTTTGAAGAACCTGGACCGTCAATCCGTCATTTTCTTGTTTCACTTGTTTCTCATTCACTCTATATCACTTATCCTACATTGCAGTTGCACCCATTTTGAGTTTCGATAACGATTGAAAGCCGAGAGGACTTCGGTTCAAGATGAAACGTAAAAGCTAATACGATTTCGTGAACAAAAGCGAACCCCAAGAGCCGCAAAGATCACGAAAGTATCCCATAAATAGTGCTCGAGTGACGGGCGCCTCCTTGAGAGTGAAGAGGACGCACTTGTGCACCTTTCTCCAGCAGTATTAATACTCCAACTTCCACTCCAGCTCCAGTAGGACACGTGGAATCCCTGGAGCCACATCTCACTCCAGGCACGCGCGCGGAATGTGTCTCTGTCGGCAGAAATAACTTCCAGTTCCGGTCGAGGGGAGACGCGCCGAAGTCCTGAAATAATTTCATGCCCTCATCACTGCAATGAGGAACGTGGATGCGTCTGTCAGCTGATGCCATGTGACATTTGAGATGCTTGATGGCGTTTCTAATTAATGTTGCCGTAACCATCAACGCTTGGATTTATGGCTCACGATCTCCCAAGTGCGCTAATGTAAAGGAAATGTAGCTGTGAATAGCTTTTAAATGGTTGGAAACAAATACTTTCTTTGTCTTCTGATGTTCTCACTCGGTGTTGGAATGTTGACTAGCCTAACAATGGTTGCTTTGCGTATACTGTACAGTGTACCCCAATGTTTGATTTTAAGAGTAGTTCCTTTTTGAATTTCTTCCAAATCCACAACCCCCAACGTTAAAATATGTACTTTTACAGGCTGGTTAATCTAAATATGGAGAATAATTGTTGAAAATACTTTTTTGTCAAAGCCTACATTTCACCAATACAAGAGAGTTTTCTCTTGAAAGTTTTCTCTACTGAAGTGTGTTTGTGCCATACTCATGACGTCAGAGGGAGGAGAGACTTCGTTAAAGGAAGGCCCGTTGTTTAACCAGTTGTTACGTGCGTGATGTGTGTGCCTTGTGCGGACAAATATTTAGGTATTGAACCCAAGTCTGAAGTATCCATTGAGGCGACCCTTACATCACATCTCTAACCCTTAAGATGCACCTGAGATGATACACGAGATCACATTAAAGTGTTAAACCCCGCAGAGTTAAAATGTTAAAGATCGCATTAAAGTGTGTTTCTGCCATACCCATGATGTCAGAGGGAGGAGACTCCTCGTGTTCTCGTGTACGTGAGGGGCCGCCCGCTGAGGCACGACGTAGGCACGGTGAAAGCACCTCTCACCACCGAGGGCAGGAAAGGAGTCCGCGCCGACTTCAAAACCGAAATCCTCACTTTCCGACCAAATCACCTGCACTATTAAGTACTTACTGGTGAAATTGAAATCTCACATCTCCTCTGATAGGCAATGGCGATTGCGCCTCAATTATTGCGCGTTTCGTTTAGGATATGAGAGGGAAACCCTTTTGCGTCAATCGCTTCAATTTTGGAAGATGATGTCCCAGCATTTAGTAGAAAATAACTTTCTTGACGAAGTGACTTTTACTTTACGTTCGACATTGTTTGAATGCTAGGCTAAGTGCTTCCGACAATAAAATTTAGACAAAAGTTTTTTGCTAATTCGTAGGTCTATAAGTAGAGATAAATTAAATAATCTTTTCCATGCCTAGCCTACAGGCTACAAGTCACACAAGATAGGTTGTTTCACAAAATCAGCCCTTTATGCAGAAGCTCGTTGTGATATATTTTTCTTTTCATTTGCCTATTATAGTTTTCATAAGTAACTGGTACTTTCGCGTTGTCAGATTTTTACTTAATTCCTTATTAATTTTCAAAGTATATTTCAAATTTACCTCGGTCCTGTATTTCTTTTCTCTATGGTCAAGAGTTTGGTGCATAGTGTCTCTAGTTGGGATAAGGTGAATCGAAACAGTTTTTATTAACGTTAACCTTGTTAATGGGTCGTCCCTATACCGTGAATAAAGATTGGATGGATTTAAACGAAAGCCTTCACAACAAACCAATAAAAGAAGTGCCGAAAACGGGCACAAGTCATTCTTAAAATCAGGCAAAACACCATAACTTTCCCAAAATTAAATCCACGATTTTTACAATACAATAAACTCAGTAGCCTTATAAGGCATCATAACTACGTATATAATCAGTACATAACGGGGCATTTCCTGAAGACAGAGCGGCGGTCCGTGATTCGGCCGGAGCGGTCAGCGGTGTGTACAAGTAATCCAGGATAATTGGAAGTAATTAAAGGTAGTTATGAGAGTAATATCCCGGTCCTGACCACTCCAGTCCGGCCACTGACCGACAGCCGACATGCGATCCTCTCCTGGCGACCGTCGGCCTTATGTTTCATGTAGTAGACGTGCGGAAATACAGGGTCTTCTAAACCCCCAAATGATGCTGAAAAGCACATCACTGTAAAGAAAAAGTGTTAGATTTGTTTTATACCCCGAAAAATACTCAAAACTCCGCGCACTATTTTTTTCACAAAAGCTCTTTTGGTGGTTTATATTCCAGTAAAAATGCTATACGCCAAATGATCTCAAAGTCATTGTCCTTTCTTGTCTTTTACTGGAGATGGGGTGTAGAGGCGAATATTGAATTTCTGTTTGCAGCTCTACTGTCACACTATTGCTATATGTTTCGTTGAAGAATGTGGTCTTACCACCAAATACTGAAGAAACACACACACTAGCCACTTTTCTATTTTAGTGGTGGCCACCATTTCCAATTTGAAATTAAGTCTAAACACTGCTTTTCCACGTTAATTGTGGTTGCTGGTGCCCATTCTACTACATGAAATGTAAAAGTATGTACCAGTGCTAACTTTTATTAATTTAATCCAACCACTGGGATCATAAAGTGTCAAAGTAACGTAATCCACTCATATGTTTTACGTTATAGTAAAACAGTTCATACATTTATTTTTGTTTCTACAAAATATTTATAGCGGAATATATTAAGATACAGAGAATGTATTATAATTATTTATAATAGTCAATGTAAATTGACTCCGGAGCTCACCACTCCGGTGGCGCGGGTTCGATCCCCGCAGTCACCACTTACAATTTGTATGTGACTAATACGGTAACGCTAGGTAAAGGTCGAGGTTGAGTGGTAGAGAGGATTTTGTAGTCCTAACTGCGCCTCGTTAAACAAGGCAAACTTAACCTTTTACCTTTATATATTCATCCATCCAGAATATACTAGATTTTGGCTCAGAACGAGAGGATTTAATACCATACATGATGTAGGCTACCGTCAAGGTATTGTTGCATTAACTTTTCATATCTTACTAGTACTTGGTGACTAAATTCATCAGAATTTCTCCTAGAAAATATCGTAATATCTAACGTGATTATCCTGATACTCGTTTACCCCACCAATATAACTTCGCCCCACGTAATAAAAGGATACATAAACCAATCTCACAATCAATAAAGCGTACAATTAATCTAGTTTTGCTTTGTCGTTTAGTTCATTAATTCGCAAAAGTGGCATCCGCAGGAACAGGATGTCTGGGAGTTCGTTATCAGATTTGCGAGAAGGTCAATTAGCAAGTGTAACAACTTTCTAAGAGAGTGCAAAGTGCTTTGATATAGCCGAACATTGAGTTCATCACGCAAACGTAGAACTTCTTTGTGTTAATTGTATTACGAAATTTAAAATTTAGAACAGCTAAAACATTGAGATTTCTTCAAATGTACTTATTTCGATAAAGTGCGAGGTAATCTATTCAGATTTTCTCTTTGGTAACTGATCATGATTACTGTTATAGTACAGTTCTTTGGTCTTGATTCACTGAAGGTAAAAATATAACCCTATTCGATGACGCATAATTATGCAAACAAGATATATTACATGGTTGCAAATAACTTAAATCTCAGAATAGTTAAAAAGTGGTTAAGAAGATGGTTACTTACAGTTTGTGAAATGTGTTATTTGCGTTATAATGTGTTACTTCCGAACCGCAAACAGTTTTCTGTAGAAGAAGTTAAAATTTGAAAATGTTTGCGGTCAGTGGGGACTCGCAGACTGTAGTCCCGTTGAAGCGTGGATTTGTTTAGTTAGAAAATAAATTATTCTTTCCATAGTTATAAAGTTAAAACAATTTCACTGCCGATTACCATTTTAAATTAAAACTTTAAGTATTAAATGTAAGCCACCTCTTTGATTGCATGATCTTCTTCACTAAATTGTATACTATAGTGTAAATCATCATTAGGTCATTTGTTTTAGGTCATTATAATTACGTATATTAGTACGTACTTTCGTATATTATTTCAACTTGGATCATGTAGTTATAGACGTTCTTAAAAATTCTGACATATCCATTTATTCTTCGGAGTTGGCTATTGAGTTTTTTTTCAACATAGTAATGAATACAGTGACAACCGTTCTTTCTTTTAAAAACAGGTATCTAAAATCATGTCAACCAATCAAGTCTAACTATTGTTGAGAACAAGTCTATCTCAAACACTTTGTCTCGAGACTTGCAACATTCGCACGTTCGCACGTCCAGACAGTAAAATGACGACGTTTCCTCAGCTCGTAGATGCGTCTGCACGTAGTGTGGTCAGGTATGCACGTACGTGGCGAGAAATATAGCACGTCACAGCTACGTGCACTTTGTTAAACAAGGCAAACTTAACCTTTTACCTTTTATATATTCATCCATCCAGAATATACTAGATTTTGGCTCTAGAACGAGAGGATTTAATACCATACATGATGTAGGCTACTACGTCAAGGTATTGTTGCATTAACTTTTCATATGATCTTACTAGTACTTGGTGACTAAATTCCATCAGAATTTCTCCTAGAAAATATCGTAATATATAACGTGATTATTCCTGATACTCGTTTACCCCACCAACATAACTTCGCCCCACGTAATAAAAGGATACATAAACCAATCTCACAATCAATAAAGCGTACAATTAATCTAGTTTTTGCTTTGTCGTTTAGTTCATTAATTCGCAAAAAAGTGGCATCCGCAGGAACAGGATGTCTGGTAGTTCGTTATCAGATTTGCGAGAAGGTCAATTAGCAAGTGTAACAACTTTCTAAGAGAGTGCAAAGTGCTTTGATATAGCCGAACATTGAGTTCATCACGCAAACGTAGAACTTCTTTGTGTTAATTGTATTACGAAATTTAAAATTTAGAACAGCTAAAACATTGAGATTTCTTCAAATGTACTTATTTCGATAAAGTGCGAGGTAATCTATTCAGATTTTCTCTTTGGTAACTGATCATGATTACTGTTATAGTACAGTTCTATGGTCTTGATTCACTGAAGGTAAAAAATATAACCCTATTCGATGACGCATAATTATGCAAACAAGATATATTACATGGTTGCAAATAACTTAAATCTCAGAATAGTAAAAAGAAAAAGTGGTTAAGAAGATGGTTACTTACAGTTTGTGAAATGTGTTATTTGCGTTATAATGTGTTACTTCCGAACCGCAAACAGTTTTCTGTAGAAGAAGTTAAAAATTTGAAAATGTTTGCGGTCAGTGGGGACTCGCAGACTGTAGTCCCGTTGAAGCGTGGATTTGTTTAGTTAGAAAATAAATTATTCTTTCCATAGTTATAAAGTTAAAAACAAATTTCACTGCCGATTACCATTTTTAAATTAAAACTTTAAGTATTAAATGTAAGCCACCTCTTTGATTGCATGATCTTCTTCACTAAATTGTATACTATAGTGTAAATCATCATTAGGTCATTTGTTTTAGGTCATTATAATTACGTTAAGTACGTACTTTCGTATATTATTTCAACTTGAATCATGTAGATGTATAGACGTTCTTAAAATTCTGACATATCCATTTATTCTTCGGAGTTGGCTATTGAGTTTTTTTCAACATAGTAATGAATACAGTGACAACCGTTCTTTCTTTTAAAAACAGGTATCTAAAATCATGTCAACCAATCAAGTCTAACTATTGTTGAGAACAAGTCTATCTCAAACACTTTGTCTCGAGACTTGCAACATTCGCACGTTCGCACGTCCAGACAGTAAAATGACGACGTTTCCTCAGCTCGTAGATGCGTCTGCACGTAGTGTGGTCAGGTATGCACGTACGTGGCGAGAAATATAGCACGTCACAGCTACGTGCACTTTGTTAGCATACGTCTCTCAGCCCCTTCACATGCGTGCCTCCCCTGTCTCGTGCATTTTGAGCAGAGAACAGTTCAAGAGGAATTCTACAATGATACGTTGGTGGGAACTGGGAAGAAACGCCTGTTAAAGTAATAACTGGAGAAATTTAAAGGGTCTTGGCTCATCAAATGCATAACTGTTCCTATGGTTATGGCACCTTTTTTAGTGTTTTCCTTGAGCTGCTGAAGTCCTTTGTGCTCAAGGATTTTGTGAATTTTGAGCAGTGAAGAGGAATTCCCCAATGATGAGTTGGTGGGAAGAGAAGATCTGTTAAAGTAATAACGCAAGTTTGGAGAATTTGAGAAGCTTTTACTCATCATAAGCATAACTCTTCTTATGGTTGTGGTATTATTAGTGCTTTCTTTGATCTGCTCAAATCTGTTACGGTGGTTCAAAATTAGGAGGAGTCATGCTTTCCCCTCACAAATATAGTTGGTACGTCCACCTTGATAAATAAAACAACGCATTTCCCAATAAATAATCATGTTCTTTTTATTTATATACTAGGCTATATAAAATTGCATTTTTTCAAATTACTAAAACCGCAAGGAATAAAACCTGTACCAGAAACAATTACTGATGAGTCAGCACGAAAGCAGAATTTGTTGTGTAATTTCTTTTGGTACAGACGGACGGTCACACAACAGTCTTGAGAACTCCATCTGGTGTAATTTATACAATGCACTCAAGCATTAATCCGATCAGACGTCCCGTCAATCATGGAATCAATTGAAACTAATCCAATGTAGGAACAAGATTCAATCTCATTCGACTACACGCCGAAACGTATAATAATCGAAAACCAGTTTTACTTCTCAGGTCATACATAGAAACCAGTAATGAGGATGTAACTTTGAACCCAAAACCCAACGGGAATCCCTAAGACTCCTCTTGGTGTAATAACAACTCTCAAAACATCCAGAGAGGAATGCAACTCTGCACTGCTGAACCTGTTTAGTACAATACGCCGGTTATATTGTGGGAGTTCCAGTGGATGACAAGAAGTAGGTTAAAGTGTGGCCGTCATCAGTTGATCAGCAATTAAGTGGTTCCTCAGCAGTACGTGAGCGGTCATCTGCAGGTGGAGAGGTTACATTCCGCCTCGACACGTGAGAGATCATCACACCACTTAACACTTTCCAACCTGGGAATTCGCCAGCTTAACTGATCACAGCTCGGTTTTCAAGTTTATTAGTTTCTAGTTTTTTACTGAAGGTCAGTAGCGTAGCGAGGGTTTTGAATGGAAGGGTTCATCCAGGATCGTGAGGTACTTTCTAAGAGTGGACTACCAGAGGGTCTAGGGGTATGGATATATTCCCCCGGAAATTTAGCTAATTTTTTATACAAACGGGTGAGTTTTGAGGCGTTTTGGGAATATTTGTATCCTAAATCCAAAAGAGTTCATACGCTCATTTTGTACCAGCGCCGAGTGTGCTGTTGTTTTTAGGCAGTCTGACAAAACCTAACATTTGGATTTGGTAAAATATGTTCAGGTTATTTGGTAGTGGCAATACATACTTGTTCTCAAATAGGGTTTAAATAATTATTAGGGAATTAAGGATATAAACTAAACTTGCTATTACATTGTATACAGTTTCGAAAATTAGTATTGTGTTATCCATTCCATTTGTCAAATTTTTATATTCATAGTTTGTCGAATAGTTTTGAAATTGTTCATACATTTTTAGAATGTAACCTTTTGTCTTTTGACTTTAATGGACACCCAAGAACTAAGGCACTGGTAGAAAATCGACAAATTCTCATCATATAAGCAAACCAGATCAGTGCTTTTCAGTTTTGCTATCTTGCGAGAGTCATAGTTACTCACGCCGTTCCGAGCATTGCGTCGAACATTTACCAGTACTAAATATAAAATACTTATTATTAAATAATATCTTAAAAAATCATCTTGGGTCGTGTTTAATGTGCGATCAACTCAAGTACAAATTGGGGGTATTCAGTGAACTTTTATAAAGACTTCAGAATTCAGATCATCACAACAAATCGAAGAAGTTACAACCATAGTGTTGGTAGATGACAAAACCTCTACAATGAGTAAAATCCCACCAACTGCTAAAATTCAAACCCTTGGTAAAGTACCGATGTGCCGGACGATACTTTCAAGCTCTTTCATTTTTTAGAAAATATGTTAAACTTCACCTTGATGAGACGTATCAAAAACGCTGTCAACACTGAATAACATTTAGACCTGTAATTATTTGATTTGTGTTGAGATGATTACTACAGAGGACAGATGTTAGCACGGAGGTGTCAAGGCAGTTAACTAGCCAGTTGTAGTTGTACTGAAATGGACAAGTATAGCTAGCGAGTGACAGGGCTGTGGCCATGTTGGGCATTGACTGAGGGCGGTCTGGACATCAGCTGAATCCGAATCAGCTGGTAGCTACTCCACAGAGAACACACGCGTGCCCATATAGCTAGAAACTAATCTCTGTTCAAAAAAGGTAAATTGACAAAAATATATCGGACTTTTCCGGCCATTTCCGGAGAAATTGCTAATATCGTATGCAATCTGAACTATTTGATCAAACTCTGATATTCAGATCCGATATCAGAGTCTGAAGTAGTTATCAGGGCATATTCAGAGTCCAATGGAATAGTTCAAACTCGTATTGCTGATTCAAGTTCTGATGAGATATTAAGTATCAGGTATATATTACTCACAGAAGTAAATACCTTTTCCAAAAATGACTTTAAGCGAGCCTATCGAACTATTTATCAAGCGATCCCTATAAGTATATATCTCGTAATAGAATTAAAACTTGCCAACCCTATATGAAGTTCAATGCCCATCGATGATTTCATCACGGCGTTGAGTCGTAGACAAATGAAGAAGTTCTGTAGGTAAATTAGTGTTTTAATTTGATTTCTTCAAAATATTTAAAACTCTGCACGTACCTTTGTTACCACTTCGATGAAGCTTTTTGTATTTTTAACTATCTGCCTTGTGTACTGTGTTTTTCACATTTTGTTCAAACAACATCTATGGAACATACAAATTACGATCATACAAACGTATGTACAAATTCATGTTTAATGCGCCTTCGTCAAGAATTCTTGAGTACATATCCAACTCTCTTTGAAACCAACTTACTTTCCTAAAAAACTTGAGCACCATACTACAACCTACAAGGAATGCAACTCATACTACATTGTGTCCAGCGTGCGTGGCTGCTCCGGACCATGCAGCGTACCACAAGGCTCTGTACAGGTACCGTACGTGCAAATGGCTCCGACAATCTCAGACCGTGTCCAACGCCGTGCCTCGCCACCTCCCATCAACAGTGTCCAGTCCACGCTCATAAAACATCCGTTATAACATACTCTGTGGTGTGACCATCCACTAGTCCGAGTCATTCTTCACCGTAGTGGGAGGCCCATGTCGATCACAACTTCGGGAAAAAGGTAAAGTTTGTCTTGTTTAAAGAGGCGAAGTTAGAACTACAATGTCCTCTCTACCACTCAACCTCGACCTTTACCTGAAGAAAGTCCCAAACAAATTACAAAAGGTGTCTGATGTAATTTGCTGTGTTGGTTATGGCATTAGAATAGAATTGACTCATGTAGAATCAGTCTTATCCCCTACAACAAGAACTAATTCATTTGCAACAAAGAGTTAAGAGTTTTTCCCACAACCACATGGAATTTGCAAAAGGTTATTGGATAAATACGGTGTGTTTTCGTCTGTTCATTAAATAAAAAGTTCTTTGTGTTACGTTTTACCATTGACTTTCCGTCTTGGAAGATGAAAGTCAATGTTTTACTCATCTACGACAAGAGGAAGCAAATCCCACCAGCAATAGAGGTCTTGGTAACGCCACCTTAGGTTGTATGTCATCCAAAGGCACAGTGTCGACGATGATTTCAGTCAACTCGATGCTATCTACAAGGTTTCTTCTAGAATCTTTAACTTATTAGCATAAATTTCCATCCGATCTAGCTCACCCTAACCTTACTACTAACTAATAAAGTGAGCGGCATCATCAGCAAAACTACTTCAGCCAACCGTGAGTTCATTATAATTTCCTAAAATATCAACCGTTTAGATCCAGCAAATTACACAGTCAGTTGGGTAGTAATTTACACGTTTTTAGTGAAAAGCGAAGCCTTCGAATCACCTGTAGAAGTGGAATCTTCGGGCGTTGAACCATTAATTTAAATAATTTTCTTTTCCGACTGCTTGTGGACAAATAGAGCGGGAAATTGGTGCAGTCTGAGGGGCAGCAGAGCGCCGGAGTCGACGACCCTGGGCCCTGGCCGGGTAATGAACCGATGTTTCTGTTTCTCAGCTGTTAAATCTGATCTGTTTGCTTTCCGAGCCTCTATCATCAAACAAGCTCTGCTCTGGGAGCTCCTGAGTAGTGATCAATTCACAGCTGCTAATAATGTGTTAGCTAACACATCCATCGTTTCGTTTCTGCGGATTGATGGATTTAGTGGAGAGGATAGAGTTTTTCTCTTATTCGACGTCTCCGATTTTACTATTTACTAGCTAATTTAGTATTTGAATTGAAATAAACTAGTTTCTGAATCTGAAACTATGAATTTGTCTATAGGTGAATGACATTACTGTATATCTTAAAAGTACACCTCAGGGAAACCGAAATTTGTCCGTACTAAGAACACACGACACCTAGCACGTAACAACTAGCTATACAACGGATCTTCTTTCAACTGATGCGGCCTATCAAACCGCACACTTGCAAGGATTTACGCGGGTACGTTTTGTTGAACGGTTTTCAATAATTATTGTACTATTTCCAAACATTGACTTAGAAAATGTTAAACTCCAGATTGTAGGCTTTGTAGGAACATTAAAAACTCTCCATACGAGTGTAGATAATTTCCTTTGCTTTATGATGAGTGGAATTGAGTAACTCAACTTTAGCTGTAGAGCGTATTTCTTGCATTCATCGGACCTTGCTGCCAGGCCCTGAGGCGAACCTTTAAAACATAGGTTTTACGTATACTATTACACAATTTTATTCTAAAGATTGTTGAACGCAAACTTTTAAGAAGGAATTACTTTTATGTATATCCCCTTTTCGTTCGGAGATACATTACATTGAGAAGGGGCGGTCTGATCCTGATGCACGTCAGCCCTTAGGACTTATTGCGCTCCCCTTGTGTTGTTATAGAGAGATGCTACTCAAAAATATTTGAGAGCTCTAAGAACTCCGAAATCCTTCCCACAAGTCCCTCTTCTGCTAACTTACCACTCTTAGTCATCTCACCAAAAGTGGCCGGATATTTGGAAATATATAAAAGCCGTTTGAAGTATGAAGAAAATAACGTAACTTGCGTAAAACGTAAAAGTTCAGAACTCAAAAGAACCATTTACAAAGAATCCACTCGGAACCCGATACTGAGAATGACTAAAGATCTGAGAATGGTAATAAATTCTCTGTAAGACATGAAACATGCGTTATCTGTGATCTCTCTAGTCATCCTTCACACTCACACTCCCGAGTTAAATAAGAGCCTTCAGTCCTTCACTGTGGTGTCATTGAACTTGACACAGCTACAGTAGACCTTCATAGACCACGTGAGATGCTTCCATAACTACATGTAGTTAGATTGCTTTGTCACAACCAATTGGCGGTTGGATGCTTTGTGGTCTCTCTCGAAGAAATCTCTCTCATGAAAATGTCTTATCCTGATCAGGAATTGGGACTGATATCGGGTCTGAATTATTTTATGTGGGTGCTGCTTAAATCCCGAAGGATTAGTTTTGACATCGAAATCTCTAATATCGATTAAAAAGGTCTGATAACACTTCACACTCTAATTCAAGAACTGTTGAATTTGATCTTGAATTCCTAATTTATGATCCGATCACATATTGTCACGGGGATGTGAATTATCTTCTCAAATCTGTGTACACCGACACTGCACGCGTTAAATAATATTACCAAAGTCAAAGACCAGGTGAAATTACGTTTTAGTTAGTAAATGAATTCGAGGTTACAGTATAAGTAAAGAACAGTTTGTATTATGCTGCTTCTTTGATTTACCGTTTTTATTATTTTCGAATAAGGGAAAACAAATGCAGTGAAGTTTCAATTTTTTGTGATTTTGTTTTAATCTTATACAATTTTGCCTGTTGACGCAAAACAAATTCCACTTGTTTCAAAACAATCCGGTTTACTTAGGATAATTTACGATGTGATAAATTACACCCATAGTTTTTTAGAGATGTTTTCAGCCTGTGGCCCACAAGCGTTTTTTCCTCGGTTTGTTTTTAGCAGAACCAGATGTTTAGTATCATCCCCCCTCCCGATGACGTCAAGTGGTGTTTAGACTTTTATAATGAACGATTATACAGTATAAGCATAGAGGAGTCTGTTTACTCTGTGGTGCGTGGTGCTGCTGGTCAGCTGTCGGAAACCTTATCACTTCCTTCCGGTGCACCGCAATGCCGCTTCCGGTCACCAGATACGTGATATCGCCACCGCCTATCACTGATATGATAACCCTTTAACTCCGCTAGACCAAGGTCCATAAACGGTTATTGTAGTAAAAACAAACCACACTATTGTCAAGGACTTCTCGCGTAATCATCGGTTTATACTTATCTTAAGTCAAAACATCAATGACAAAACATCTGCAACTTAATATTCAAGCAAAAGTTGATTACGTTATCACAAAGAAAACATTAAATTTTCTAGTTTTTTTGTATAGTGATCTAACAAAAAATATCAGATAGTGTTTTCAAACACCAAAAGTGCTAACTGCCAGAGTTCGATGTATTAATTTAAAACTTATCAAAAAAGTTAGATTTGGAAGTCATATTTTATTTTTTATTTCAGTCCATATGGATAATTCTTTAAGTTTCTGACCGTATTTATCTGAGTGTTAGATTTGTTAGCCGATCCTGGATTAGGTAAAAGTTATATATCTACGCAGATTATGTCCTGAACCAGAGAACAAATGTGACCAAGCCTGCTAGATTAAAAAAAACAAGTGGAACTAGATTTATCTAGAAATGGCAGATGTATGTTTCCGTGTTTCAAATCCCAATCCGATACTCTTACGGAAACTCACTGCCGAAGATGGTTTACTAAATATCCTACCCGCCAGATTTGATTGTACCATAGAATAAGTATTACAATAATACTTATTCTATGATTGTACTTTACTCCTTGTAGAAGAATACGATTAAAACCCATATTTTATTTTGATTCACAATAAAGTGATGAACTATTCGGCTTAAAACTAAAGGTGTCAATCTAAGACGTTCACTCTAAAACTACTCTGCATCAAAAAATCAAAACTATTGTGAAACATCCTCAATAAAATGTTGAATTAACTTTCCACGCCAAGGTGTCTTATAATCATCAAATAATTAAACCCTTTATTAATATTTAAATTGAAAAATCTTAAGTTAAAATGTTGTTATTGTAAAGCAACTGGATATCGTTTGGAAGACTATTTCTTTAGAACATTATATTATCTTAATTGAATTTTAGGATGATTATTTTTTACTAGATGTACCCATACTCTTAAGTCGCGTGTACATTTCTCAAATTATAAATTGAATGTTGCTAAGTTTTTTTGAGTTTATCAGTTGGTCTGTTTTATCATAATATGACAACACACCATTATTTAAATTCTCTTTAATGCGTCAATAAACACAACTTATAAGGAAAATTAAATTATAATTAGTTAGCAGTGAAGATTTATCAGGCAGAACTTCAAATTTTCGGTACGTCAGGAGACTCTGGGCTCTTTATTTTTTACATGACAGGTTTTCGAGCTGCTGGAAACTACAAAATCTCCCGTCAACTTTGTACGCGCGCCCGTTCCCTTTACACGGGTTGCAGTTTTACAAACTACACAATCAAAGAATTAATGTCTTTGAATTGTATAATAATATTTACTGAGTTTATAAGAGGTTTCTCATGTTTTATTTTTAACTGTCTCTCATAAAGTTTTGAAAGTCCGTTTTTATTCATTTTCAAGTGCATAATAATTATTAAATTCAAAATTTGAATTTAAAAAATCTGCTTCCAAGCGCGTTTTTGGAACAAAATGATATTTTAGTTAAGACATTTAACTTGAAAATTGAACATTAGACAACAACGCTCTTGGGAAAATTGTGAACCTCTACATCACCATTTTTCTACCCAAACTGCGCAGTCTAATGTTTACTAGTTTCAATCATAATTTTCACATTAGTAGACACTGTCATGTTTTAGCTTTTATTGCGACTAATAAGGAGAACTATATTTATTTTTAATAATTCAACAAATCCGACAAGATAAAAGCAAAAACGATACATACAGGTATTGTCTTTGATAGACAAAAGTATCTATAGGTGCGCTCGTGTACAGATTTTGAAACTGATCTACGTTTAGTTAAAACTAGTTTTCTTGGTTAAGGATCAGCTCAAAACTAAACTAGCTCTTATAACGATAATGTTTAAAAATTGTTATTAAAATAAAAATTTTAATTGTTAAAAATATTTAAAATCAGAGGCTGTGAGATTTAAAATAATAAATGAGGGCAAATATGTAATAATGGCTTTGTTGACCAAAGTAGCAATGCTCTAAGCAGGTTTTAAGACACCACCAACTTTAGAATTTAAAAAATCATATTAAATTGTTTTAAGCGTTAGTAATAATTTTAATGTTTGTAAAAGTTATTAAATTAAAACTAACCTTAGCTCCAATCTGGTTTCCGCACTGACCGGCCTGAAGATGTACGATTTCCCTCATGTTGGAGTCTGTTCCTTGCGAACCTCACCACAAAGTTAACAACAGGAGAATGCACGGAGATAGCCGCGTCTGTGAGCCTGCCCGTCACCGCTGCCAACTACCCGCCAATGAATTCCCACAATTCCCTTTATTCCCTCTTTCTTCTTACTGTTACTCACTGATAATAAACATTGCTCACTGAACCGAACTCATTGTTGATTAGTCATGCTCTTATTCTTTATCTTGTTGAGTTTTAAACTTGGTTTTATTGCTCATATCGTGTTGTTATTTTATGGGTTTCTATTTGGTACGTAGTAATTACAGTTTTAATGTGTATGTACAGTTATAAGGTTATTTCTTAATAAGGAAAAATGTACAGAGTATAACTTTGGTTTTTGCTATGTATTTATTTTTTAGGAACCCATGAACATTCTCATGAAGCTATGACCAAACGACTGTGGCGTGGTCCTGTAATCCAGCTTCATGGAAGTCAGGTTTTGAGGATGATATAGGTCTAAAGTGGCTCAGATAGTCTCAGTGATCATCTGATGATACCCACATCAACTCCCAACATCGTTTAGACATATCAAACCATCACCTGCGTGGTTCGGAAGTCACGTTAAGCCGTTGGTCCTTGTATTTCCATTGGTCATTGGGCTATTCATATATAACCCATTATAAGGAAGAGTCGGCCTTAGTTTGTAACAAGACTACACCTCATAACTCATTACTACCACTCATCACACTCATCCTTCACCACATATTTGCCTTAAAATACCCTCATGAGAGTGGTCGGCATCTCAAATAGTGATTTAGTGATGCTGAAATGAAAGTTGACACATTTGCATCACTAATCAGAGGATCGTATATATTTTGTATATTTTGTCAATTGTATGTCTGGTTTCGAGGGAATTACTAGAACTTAAATTTCGATAATTATTGTAATGTTGTTTCTATAAAGTTTTAGAGTAACGGAGTTTAATTCCAGATGGAGAGGTTGGGAGATCACACACGCACGTAGCTATTCATCATTCATCTGAAGATCTGGATCTCTGCAGTCTAAATTAACAAATTAAATTGGATGAATACGTGTTTATATGGCCTCGAAGTTCATTATTCACTTTTCAGACAAAACCATACTGCGCGTACACAATCCTATGCTTTTACATTACTCGTAAACGCTCTTCCAGTACAATCGGCATAGTTTATAACGCGTTAAGTTGTATAAATTTAAATCCAGCCATTGTGTGACAAACATAATCGACATTACACAATGAATTACCAATGCTATAAACTTTTAAACATCAAAGCCTCATAAAAGCCATTATAATTGTTGTTCCTCAAAAGTTCGACTCAACTGAACGTTGACCGATCTCTACGGAATATTGACACTGTCCTTGGTGTTTACAAAAGATCCCCTCCCCCTCCTCGTGTGCAAGAAGTGGAGCAACTCCCAGCAGCTGCCCAAGGGGAGACATGAGGTGTCTTTTGTACCTCTCCTCCGACCTTCCTCTCGAGGCAGATCTGTCTACAAGTACTCCTCTCCTGGAGTTCGATATCATGAGTAGTTGATACTTGAGTCTTGATAGAGCACAATGGCCTTCTCAAGGTGTTCTGCATTGTGGGGCTTCAACTCGAGCCTATATATTCTGTTACAACTCCTTTGTGTTTTTTCGAAGAATATTCGCAATATTTTTAAGATTGTTCAAAACGAAATGTAAACAAACCCGTGAAGCACTTGTTTTACAAATTTCAACAACTGCATTGTTAGCTTTACACAACTTTAAAAGAAGGTAAAATATCAATATTTTACTATGCTCTCGACTTAAAAAAAAGATACTTTTAAATTTAACATGAGGAAAAATTAATGTCGAAACCGTGAGTATCTCAAAACTTTATGAACTTGTGAAATTTTTCTACTGGTCGTTATATAATTGGCGCATTTCATTTAGAAAATAAATAATAATATATTCACGCCGTCAGCATGGTAAGACCCAGACCCGGGACAATGAAATGTACACCGATCCTGACCACAGAGCATTAGAATTCTATGCTCTGTGATCCTGACGCCCCCAGACAGGTTTTGAACTATTTTCAGGGGCGTAGCGAACATCCTCGTCACGCCCGTGGTAAAAAACACAACAAACTGAGGCCAAAGGCCGAAGCAAGACTGTGAGCGCAGCAAAGTGCCTCATATCGCTCGTGGTAATAGAACCTTAAAGGCCGAAGCAAGGCTGTGAGCGTAGCGAAAAGCTCAGAACGAAGGCCAAAACGAGGCTGTAAGTGGAGCGAGCTGACAAGTTGCAAAGGAAATTCGCTTCAGTCATGTCAGCAGTGTGGCGCTTAGCTTCGTGTCGGCCTGGTTTAAAATTAATTTTGGATGAGCATGCTACAGACTCTTTCAATGTTTAGTTGAAACTACTAACTACTTTAGACTCAATCTATATTTGTATAAAATTTGAAAATGAAACAACTGAATTGGCAATCAAAAGTGTGTAATCCACAACATGTTTCGGCTATTTGAAAGCCATTTTCTAGTGGTACAAGTAGAGAAATACTTGTACCAGTAGAAAGTGGCTTTCAAATAGCCGAAACATGTTGTGGATTACACACTTTTGATTGCCAATTCAGTTGTTTCATTTTCAAATTTTATACATATATACTTGTGCAATCAGTGGTCGTCATGAATAATGTTCAATCTATATTTCTGTAAATTAATGATAAGAACTATCGTTTCAGTGTTGATAAGCTCTCGTCTGACTGTTGAGTTGTGAGTGTGTACAGTAATGTTTAGTCAAAGTGTTGATTGAAGGCACGCCCAGGAAATCTTCTGAGTCACGGGGACCGACTCACACTGCGAGACTGGCACCATTTCACATTTATAAGTAACATGGTGTAGTCTAGGGTTGACTTTGAAATTAAATGTCCTCAAGAACCTTTAACTTTGCCTCGTGACTCACGAATAAACTCCCAAAATTGCACTTTCCATAGATTGTCACAGTTTAAACTTTAGGTTTAAATTTTAAAGTTAAGGGTACGCAGTACTGGCATCAAAAATGGCGTAAAAATTGGTATTTCGAGTGGCTAGAAACTAGAAACCTCGCGTCCACTTTGTCCAAAAGCATTTTAGTGGCTTAGCAATAACTGTGCTCTTATGTGATGACTGCTTTTTATATGTTTCATAATTTTTACGTTTGTCAAAAAGATTATCTTGAGTGGGACTTTATGTTTTAATTAAATCTCACAAAACACTCTGAATGAGCAAAAGTTTTGAACATTTAAAATTTTACTTAATCAATTGGTAATTACGGAGCATGATACTTCAAGTACAAAAACATACCATCCTTAAAAGAATTGTTATTGTAATGTGACAATAATACCTAAAACAATGCAAAGTAAAACACAAATTGACTATACAGTAGTTTATAAGCCGCGTACAGGGGATAAAATTAACCTAAAACTGTATATTTCCGTGAATAAAGATTTTCTTTTCGCCAAGATCAACCAGGAGACAGAAGTACGCTAAAATACTTGCTTTGTTTGGTAGAAACGGTTAAACTAATTCGTTTTGCATCCAGGTGTTGCAAGCGAGGAGAATCGGACAGGGAAATTATGAAAGTGGAATTAAGTAAACGTTACAACAACAATAGAAATTGCTTCTTCTAGTCTCGAGTACCGAACTGCAAGTAATCGAGTACCGTTGTTGTCAGCATCCATCTCGACCTCTTCGGAATAAAGTTGTTAGAAACGGAATGGATAATTTTAATCAGCACAAATTGCTCAGCTAATTTCTACCTTTGAGGCTCCATGAATCTGCATTTCGCAGAATTTAATTGGCAATGTTGTTGTCTACATTGTTTGAATGTTGTTGAGTGTCACTCTAACATTGAAAGGGGTTTCCACCGATAGGATCCACAATTTCAAGGTGTGGCCTTCTGAAGCCACTGTCTTTTGACAACGAGATGTGGTTTTATTGCAGAACCTGCGTGATTACTTTGATCAATAAGTTAATTGGACTATATAACTTTGTATTTAAACATACGAATGTCTAAACAAAAGACTCTTCAGCATCCGTGTGTGAACTAAATATAGTATTCCCGTTCTGCTGGAGGTCCACAGATAACTAAACATTTAGGTGTTCAGCCTGCTTCCTGATCAGCTGACTCGGCGAAGGAGGCGGTGGCGGTCTCTACAGGTGAGAAGAGGAACCATCAGCCCAGTCACGAAGTGCACCTCCGCCGCTCTGCTCGCCAATTACAACCTATCATCTTCCCTCCCCCCGACCGCCCGTCTCTTCGATCCGCTTTATTATATTCTACTGGAGAAATCGGAGAATGTAGCCTAGAGAAGCCGATCATGACGGTTCCCAAGAGAAAGGCTAGAACTATCGGCAACTTCCAAACTCGGGAACGTCGTTATTTGTAATTTTCCTCCGTTGAGGTTCTTTGTACTATTCAGCGGTGTACTGACTCTCTTCATCGTAAGTGATCACTCACTGCCCGATTCCTTAAACTTGGGAGTCTTTGCTTTCTCGAGATTTTACCTACGCGGCTTCGAAAGGTTTTGAAGTATTGTAGACTGTTTGAGCGTCCTTAAACAAGAAAACCTGACATTTTACTAGAGCTTTAATATTGTGTTATGCAATTGAGTAAAAATGTATACTGATTAAGTCCTTGAAAGAAGATTATCGTTCCAAACCTTTTTCATCAAGGACGTACCAGCTAAAGAGGACTGGTTGAGAGGGTTCACCCATTCCAGAATTGTCTTAAAACTTAAAACTAGCAGATATCAAACTTTTTTTTTTTCAAAATATTTGAAGAAGAGAGTCCCCCAGTACCCGCAGCAAGCGCGTAGGTCATCGCTCTTCCCCAACCGCGGAAACTTCGTCCTGAATACTGAGTACCTTTAAAAAACACAAAATAGGACATGAAAGAGTCTTACCAAATATGCGACAGTCCTTGCGTTTCTAAGACAAAACTAGGGAAGAACCTTTCATTATTACAAAATAATACCACATTATTTTAACAATCATCTTAGTTCATTTCTTTTAAGTTCCAATTTAGAATCTAAGTTACAATTTAAACCCCATAAAAACCCTTCTATTTAGAAAACATTTGCAATCTCTCTACCAAACTCAAACATCACATCATTCTGAGTTTTTCCCATCACTTATGACTTTTTGATGTGTACTAGAAAGCAAGCTAAGTGCTGGCGTTTACGCTGATGACACTCTAGTTTTTGTAATCGCCCACCGGCACGACACAGACCACAGATTACAGGAAGATGTGCTGTATTTATACATACCAGAAGACAGAGGCACGACAGCGGGCGGTAAAAATAACTGTCTCGCCTCTCTGGAAATATCTCCAGAGTGTCTTTCTTCTTTCTTCTCCAGCCTTGGAGACAACACAGTCTCCAAACAATTGAACGTCGGTCGTGGACCACGGAGAAAGAAAGTGTTCTATCCTGCTGCACTGTGTGTGTACTATGTAATGTGTAGTGACACCCTAATGTTGTTTACTACACTTAATGTGGCTATTTTGGAAGCCACAAATAATCTTCATACAAAGATTATTAAATACAGATATACAGATTATTAGGGTTATAAATAATACAGGATTATTTGATGGCATCTCATCTTTTGGTAAAAATACTCAATTTTCAAGGGTAGAGAGAGAGAGAGAGAGAGACGATGTACTCTCTTAAAAATATTTAACACAGCCATTTTTAGTTGTTCAGTATTTTAAACTGAGGTCATAACTTTTCTTAAGCTTTAAATATAAGAAGTGAATGTAGTACTCACTATGATGAGTTTATTTAATGTCTAGTAGTCTCACAACGTAGATGGCTATTATACTGTACAGTTAACAATAAAATGAAGTCATGTCATTTTTATCTAATTTTAAGAGTGTGCTACTGTGTATTTTCCTGGAATCCAAAACCTTTTACAGTACAGCAACAGTGACGAGTTTATACGGCACACTAGTGAAGCACCTCATAAACTTCATGATTGACTTGACTTCTAGGTCGTAATTGTCTTCAAATTAGTGAATTATTAGCAACTTTTCGATATAAGGTATAGATGCAACATTTTAGAACAAATTCAACATTTACGATGATGTGTTTGCGAAACTACGAGTAATAATGTGTACATTCCTTGAATCTGCTCATAGTGTACTATCTATGAGATCTCCATTCGTTTAAGCTGCGTGTTGGCTTGTTGATATGCTGCACATAATGAGGTGTAAACTGTGTAGTCTCGTGTGCAAGCATCTCGTGTCGGAATGCAGCCAGAAACAAAGAGACAATGGTTAGTTTGGAATACACATTCTTCTTTAGTTTTTGTATTCAACTTCTTCTCATTCCGTTGTATGTGCTTTGCTTACTTACAACGGAATATAGTACAGGAGATCTAAGGTTTAAGGTGGAACTAATGCCCAAAAGGTGGTAATTGACTCTTTTGATTCTTTGAAGAAATAAAAAGATTTCTTCAAAGAATGCTTAAAGTCTTAAAAGAAAGCACTAAATGATAGAAACATTTTTTTCGCCGCTAACTACAAGGAATCAAACAAGAACCTTGATATTAACAATCCACATAAATACCTCACAACTACGGGCTATTTTATCACGGACGTCAATCTCGGTGCGGTTTCGATATGAAACGTGAGATGAAATTGTTTAAGACAAGGATAAAAACCTATCGCATTATTTGAACTATTATCACCAAAAATTTCGTGATATTCATGACTGCGAAACATACCAATACTGCATTGAAATAAAATGTATTGAATTTGCACCATCAAAAAATACCACCCAAGATCTTATACCCACTAGCATTTAATTATCTGTGATTTTGTATAGATTCTAGGCAATGGTAAATACTTCGTAGTTTATGTAATTATTAATCTTCCGAATTCGATCAAAATTGCCCCTATGCCAACGGCATTCACACCTGTATAAAACAAACTTTGTCACCCAAGCATTCCATATATTTTAGGCGAATTCATTACCTGTAACCGGGAAGCCCTATATCACACAGGCTAGAACTATAGAGGGGATTCAATTCGAATGAAAGGATATGAAATAATTCTACTAATTTTATGTTTGGGAGTGACTTCGGAATACATTGAAAATGTTCTTCCACTTAAATATTGTTGACGATTGCATGTTAATCCTGTACTTTGTTTTATTGCAACATGTATTTATTAATAATATCGTAACCAATGCTAACATCATAGACCAACGGTAGAGTTTTCTAGTCTGTTCCATGACTACTCTCAGCCACCGGTGCTTCACCGTGTTCACTTGTTTATACACATGCAGCCTATTTTGAGTTTGGAAACCCCAAAAGCGTACGTAATCGTACGCTCTCCTTCGCTAGTGGGACAGCGCACACTGCTTTGCTTTACGAATCCTCCTGTTGAGAGCCTATGTTTATCCTTCTCAACTTCAAGACTCATAAGACGTACTCAGTTGTCGGTTAATTAAGACGTACTGTGGATGTGGATCAGGTCGAGACAGTCTGCGTGAGTCCCGTTGCTACAGTCGCTGCTGTTGCCGCGGGCGTTGCTGGTTGTTGCCATTACCCTGCGCACGGGCCGGAACACGCGCATTCAGGCCGTGCTTGTGTACTCTGTGCTGTACTCTGTGGTGTACACAAACCAGCTGGTCCACATTGCATCCGCGTGTGCTGGTTCGAACACGGCTTGAAATTTGAACTTATAAAGTTGCAGTTGCACGGCTTAAAAGTTAAACGAAACCTTTTCTGGGAGTCAGGACCAGTGCTCATTTCATGGTCCCGGATCCAGGTCCGCCGGTCTGGGTCTTGCCATAGTGACTGCATGAGTATTTCATTCCTTTTTTAATCGTTAAAACAGGGCTGTAGCAAGAATTTTTGAAATGCATCACACAAAATATTTTTACTTTGTGCACTTCAAATTTGGGATTATTTTCTCCAGACGAATTGAATTAGACTGCAGTCAGTTATAAACACATTTCTTAATCTACCTGTCGTAAAAATTAGGGTAAATGTCGGCAGTGTGTCCTCAGTAAATGTGGTCAGGAGGTGATCCCCTTGAGAAATCTTGCGGTACAACTTCGTCATTTTGAACATTTTTCAGGGGCGTAGGGGTTCTAACCACCTTGGGTGCGACTATAACCGCAGGGCCCGGACTATAATCAAGAGTCAACAGATCTCCTGGCTTCAGCCCTGGCTAGGAACAGGAAAAGCTGTAAAAATATATAGCTGTATAGATATCGGTTACGTAAGAAAACGTTCAACTTGGCTTCGTTATCTAATTTTAATAGTCTTAATACCGGAATCGTGTAAGATGATTCTTTTTGTGTCAGGCTGCGGCTCCTCGACCCATCGTGCAATCATTTTAACTGGTATCGGTATTTCTACGTCATTAGGTAGGCCGAAAAATGAATTTTCAATAGTTTAAGAAAACTCTTCATTATTTTTCACTTTAGCTAGATTATTCCAGATTATTAATTTTATATTCAAGCGCGTGTGTACTTTGTTTGTTGTGCTGATCACATCCTCCAAGCAATTGACTAGGTACGAAATTCATAAGGGCTGCTAAAGAACAAGATGGTATAAAAGTACTTCCAGCAGCGTGCTTTACTAGAAGCTTCGGGTAATCGAGTTTCGTTCAATTGAAATTTAAGACATCAGTTTAATACAGACTTCCATGTGGTGACTGAGTTTGGATTCAATGGTCGATCATAACACTTCATATAGCGTCGACAATAATCATGAAAGCGACGCACGCCTCGGCCAGATATGGGCCGGCGCTGCCGAAACCGAGTTCATTGCCCAAGCCGTTGACACAATAACAACAGCAGATATGCCTAATCACGTTACAACCCGAGTACTGAATTCCCAATTCACACAATTCTTCAACCTCTTCAGGATGTTGAGTTCTCTCCAGGAGACTAGGTATAGGCACAGACAGTAGAAACTTTGTATAGACGTCGATTTCTGCGTTACAAAAAAGGCCAATCCATTGCAGAGCGCACAATTCAACCCGTCTCGCTCTACCCTCGCTGGTCTTTCTGCACTCCACAACGTGGCAACCATCCTTGGTGATGGATTTGACTACTGAACTTCGAAACAATTTCCCTATCCCATTGGATATCTGTAGATGTTCTTTTCTCTGCGGTGTACTCGTACAGCTCTACAACATATCTTGATGGCAGGGGTAGTTTTACTGAGAACATAATAATATGTCTCACGGTAATTTTTCTTTCAGCTTGAATGTTTACCAGTAGATTGAAAAATCTCACGTTGCCGTATAAGCGATACAAAAATTTATTTTTGTTCCGCAACTATTTTGGATATGTGTATTCGTCGCAAGTTGGAAAAATATTCTTGTAAAACAAGGTTTTCGCCCTTCAAAACAGTTTGACTGAGTTATCTCATAAAATAACTTTTAAATGAATATTAAAAACAACAAAACTTTGTAAAGAGCCTGCTAAATTTACCAATTAAAAATTAGAATGATAGTGCTAAGCTTTTCCGATGAACATAGTGCATTATTTTCTTATTTGGTGCGAGGTACGGTATCGGTTGAGAAAAGCTGAACGCCTGGAATATTAAAACAGTACGCTGCAGTCAGTCTTTCATAGTAAATGTTGCTTTTATTTTGCAGGCGCTTGAAGTGGTCGGTAGTTAGGTCTGACAAAAAATAGAGGTCTATGGATACGCCTACGGTCTACGAACCCGAAAAATTGTACTAAAATTATAAAACACTTGTGTGACGTCTTTGTAAAAAAATATAATAATAAAAATACTCGAAGTGAATTTTTTATTTTTAGTTGAGAGTTTCAGGGCCGGCCAAGACAAAACTACATCTGCAAGACTTGGAAATGTGTTCCTACAGAAACTAAGCATTCCGTAAAAATGAACTCCCCCAATAGTGACCCTGAATTCGGAGGTTCTCCGTCGGAAATTAGTTAACATTTTATGTATTTACATATCTTTAAAAAGGATTAGGAGAGTAAAGGGTTGCAAGCGGCAAAAATTGTCTGTAATTGAATTCTGGATGTTCACACACACGTCTTACTTGGTCAAAATCCACACAAATTGTTTTTTTTTAGTATTTTGAATATGTCTTGTTTCAGTTCTAATATTTTACTCTCATCTACTATTTGAATACTTTGATTTGAGACATTGACCACTCCTAGATGGTATTTTCAGGTGAATATGGGTTGTAGCACTCACCCTTCATCCCATAATCACTGTTTTCCATATTCATTGTTGAGTTTTTTTGATGGGCGATGAGGTGTAGTCTTGTTACAAACTAGGGCCGACTGTTCCCAAGGTTGGGTCTTTAATTAATTTTCCAACTAGCAATGAAATACACCAACGTCTTAACGTGACTATGATTTGCTTTTTATATGTTTGGATAAAGAATGTAAAAAATAAACATAGGTTGTCTAGTCAATTCAAGTTTGAAATGGATTTTAATAAATAAAATCAGTACTTTCTTGACAAAGATTAGGCCGTAGATTCTTTGTAGGACACAGTGGTGCAACTTACCATCATAACTGGTACTCTGTACTGTAAATGTTAGATCTTTACGTACTCTTCAACATAAAAGAGGTCTCATTGAAATAACAGATGATGGTAGAAACATATGTGGGGATCTTTGGACTAGTATGAACTACAATATTTGTACTTCAATCATCCCAAAATGTTTTTAAAAAACTTGCACAGTATCGGTACAGAAAGTATTATTAAAAAAATATCATAAGATACAGAGAAAACCTTATATCAGTGTGTTAGTGCTTAGAATTTATGTTGTGGGGTGTTAGTTAAAAGTCTTAACTATGAAATAATAATACTCATACGTAATTCAAAGGATTTATAAGGTGTACAACTTGATAGCTTTCCAAATACTTAATTTATTTTTTTAACTCATAGGTACAAATACTATTATTTGTTGAATGTAGGTCAAATAAATAACCCAAAAAGAAACATACAAACAAAATCTAAGCCAAGATTTCCTAGGAAGTGATGATACTTTACAGCCGTCTTAAAGGCGCGGTTAACCGTCACGCGTCACGTCACGTCACGTCACTGCCGGAATTTAATGTTCCTGTAACAAAAGGGAACTGGCTATACTACACTGTCACGTCATTGCCGGATTCTAGCGTACGTAGGCATGGAATGATCGGCGGTGGACGTGACGCGGACGTGACGGTGTAGTATAGCCACCTCACCGTCAAGCAACGTCCAGCGTATCATAGAATTGATGAAACTGCCAAAATCGATGCAACTAGGACTTTCCGAGGGGTAGGAACCGGTTTCAAGGCACAAGATGTAAAGATACTAGTATATTCTAGTTTATTTCGTTGTAATTACTGTTAATCGTGATTTATATTGTTTTAATTCATTAGTTCATTTTTCCTAATCTACTTCGTAATTATTGTAAATCGGCAGATTATACTTTGTGTTATATAACTCATTAGTTTGTTTAACCTAGTCTATTTTTATTACCGTACCTACTAACAATTTGTCATAAATAAAATAAAATAAAAAAAGAAAATAGGGTAATTTTTTTAATTGCGTTTTAATAATAAACTTTTTTAAGACGAAAATATTGTAATTATTACTATACCTTAAACAGACCGCTAGTTTTTCTTGAGTAGAAATGGGTGTCCGAAAGCGGGCATGTTTTTCTCTTTATTTTTGTATATTAATATTTTGGAACAGAAACACCAACTTTTGCCTGCAGATACATTAAGAATTAAATTTTATAATGAAAGAGAGTTTTATTGTTAGCTGTTTATAGGCTTCACCAATTCACGGTAAATATTTTCGTAAATGAATTGCATGATTATTTGCAAAAGTAGAGAATAAACGTAGCTTTTATAACTTGTTGATTCTGGGGATTTAAACGCTATATTTGATGCAGAAAACAATGCCGATATAGATAATTATAAAATATCAATGGTTTGTCTTTGGTAGAATCTCTAGTTAATGAACCAACAGAGTAACTAATTTATCTAAAACTTGCATTGATCAATGTATTTGTAAGATTTTAAACAAGAATGAAATTGATTGTAACAGAAGTGCTTCAAACGAAATTACCGACCATTATACAGTTCTAGTTAGGCTGGGTGTGGAGGTCGGTGCAGGCGGGGGAGGGGACGGTAAACAGCTGACAGGAAATTTTGGGATATAATTAGTTTATTTGTGCTCCTGAGCTCTTTCTTTACATTTGTTTAATATTATTATGATGGAACCCTAATCGGACAAAATTGTCCTAGGGCCCTATTTTCTTTGTACTTTGTAACCTCTACTGGTATTGTATCACTGTAACGGATGAGAATTGTGTTTATGTATAGTGTACACCATTGTAATTCACCATGTACAAAAGAAAAAAGAATTTATTATTATTATTATGTGAGGCTCTATATCAAATTGTGAAGTTCACAAAATGTTTCGTAGTCCATTCGAAGTACTCGAAGAACCTTTCTTCAGTACTTGACGGGACGTGACGTGACGTGACGGTGTAGTATAGCCACACCTCTAGGGGTGTAGTGAGTGGATGGGACGTGACGTGACGTACGATTGTAGTATAGCCGCGCCAAATGTAACTACACAAGTGTTTTATAGAGAACAATGACCTGTTCCATATATTTAAAAATCACCCTAATATTCTAGATTTAAAATTCATAATAGTGGCAGGGATCAATTTAATTAGAAAACCCTAATATTATTGTCATAAAAAGGGGTCAAAGCTTTCCTATGAAACCATAGCTTTAATGGATGATCACTTGATAATTGTTTAATGGTTTATTAATAAAAAAACTACAAATAAATTGTAATAAATACATTGTCGGTGTGGTGGGTGAGCTGATAGCTCGCCATTATTTTGTCTGCATACTTTAGATTAAACATAATTATGTAGTTTAAAGCTTGGAGGTTTGGTCGGATATAATAATCAGGCAGAGGTATGAAACACTCTTAAAACTAAGTAGCAAATTGACTTACCGGTATTACTTTGTACTAAAATAATTAACATTCAAAATAATCATCAAATATTAAATTACTACATTAAATCTACTTGTAACATCTTTATGATGTGTATTGTAACATGTTTTATCTACACAGGGAGTCAAAATATATTTCATTCATAAAAAATGTTCGTTTATCTTTTTAAAAAACCTGTGGAAAGTTAATCATATTTCTTAAAAAATAAAAGTTAGTAACCATATAGTTACAATTAAACAATCAGAATATTTAACTTTGTTAAACCCAGCAGAGAGCAATGCCACTCAACTGCAATTGCAACTGCCATTCAAAAAAATAAGTAAATACTTGACAAATAGATTCACACTTCAGTCCACCCACAGAAGGAAATCAATACCTAGCTGGGTTCGCATTGACAGACTTGGGGGGTCCGAGAGACAACATGTTGGGGGGGCCACGGCCAGAGTTGCTCTGTGCAGGGTTGATGCTGTCTATGCTGACGATGGGAAGGCCAAACACTCCGTTAGGCTGGCCATTGATCTGACTGAGAACGACACAGTGGCGGATACCGAGATTCGTTAGCTTGTCGATGACTCCGGGCTTCGCTAGGTCTACAACCGGCACACCCATCTCTGAGCCCCCCTGCTGCTGATCGTGACAAGTGTGGTACGCCGTTTGTGCTGGTCTAGTCCTTGCTTCGAGGGGTACTGGGCGTTACACAGGTTACATCTGAAAAGATTTCAAATATCTTAAAGTAGTTAAGGAGTTTCCATAAAATGTTACTAAAAACTTCATTTTGTTTAAGTATATCTTTATATAGTTCAGAGATTTGGAGGATATTACTTAGCCCATAGATATCAGCTAGTAGTACATTTATGTTCTACGAGAAAATGAGAAAGAACCATCTTGAATGTCATTATTGAGTGTACACTAGAGTCCCGCTGATCCGAACCCGATTAATCCGAAAATCCGCCTAATCCAAACACTGTTGGGTGGGAAAAAATGTATTAAGTTGTTGAGTAAGTAAAATAAATAAAACTATTCTTCCAAGTTATGTCATACTGTATGTTTAATAACGAACCAGCACTCACAATGATACACTATAGGCTACATGCAGGTATGCGCTCACACTGACAGTACAAAACGGTGAGTCATCGTTTGTTTTTGGAACGGATGCGGATGATCGTATTGTAAAGGCCTGCGCGTGGATGTTGGGGGGAAAGGTCAGTGTCCTATTGTTACACACGGAAGTCCTACTGCTACACCTGTCTGTGTATGCCCGTCGTATCTGCATTTTTAATTAAGCGCTGTTTATTATTGCAGAGTACTACAGGACATACATGCATAATTTCTTATATTTAAATATAAAATATTAGTCGCTCAAAGTCAATATATGACCTTATAAGTTCAATATATAATAAATACACCAATATATGCCAAAAATCTGCTTAATCAGAATTTTTGCTTATCTGAAAAAAAAATTTGTCCAGTCCCAATTAGTTTGGATTAGAGGGACTCTAGTGTACTTGGAAGGAATGTGTTAAAAATGTAACTTACCTGAAAGATAATAGTTTGGCTGGGCTGCGGTGTGTGGCAACATGTTGATTGAGTGTGTCTTGAGTTGCAAACACTTTGTCACAAATTTGACAGGTAAACCTAACAAATCGTCCACGTTGTCTAATGACGGCGTTAGGTGCCTGCTGCATTTCCGTTAATAACTAATTTACACACTCCTGAAAGAAGAATACCAGAAAATTATTCATTAGACCGATAAAGGGTGAATATACATACTATATTAAAAAATACCTTGATGCTGGATGTTATTTTTTTTTAAGGAACAAAGTTAGTTGCCTCAAGAGCAAATATGACACATGATTAGGCTTTATCTAAGATAGTCGAGTTAGGATAGCTGTTATAAAAAGAAGCAACAACATTGGTTGGGCAGAAGCTGTACCTAAACCGAGCCCTTGTTATAGGCCTAGAGACAATTATTGGCTTGAGTTTCTATTAATGGAATGACAAATCCTCGAAGTTACTCTCAGATCAGTTTGTAGAAAATTTGTAAAAGTCTGAATATTACCTTTTAACCCAAGATTAACTTTTTAAATTAGTAACATCAATGTTGTTGTCTACTTGACTGATTTTATTGACAAAATCACTGTTGTGGTTTTTTATAATTGGTTTTTGTTTTGTCTTTTTAGCTTATCACGCATGCTTACCAACAGAAACTGTCAGAAACATACTATAACAGCGCCCCCCACACGTTGTATGATACCGCAGTCGATTTTACAAAAGTTAATCACTTTGCTACCAAGTAAGGAGATGCGCAATGATTCAATAACTGTATTGAGCCGTTAATTTTTTCATTAATTGACTAAGTAAAATATAATAGTTACAGGAGTATACATATAAATACAACTAAAGAGCTTAATTCAAGGTGTTAAAGATACTAATGGCAGCACTCCAAAAGATCATTGTCATGCCACCTAGCGGAAAATTCTGCAACTAAACTTTAAACCGATAGATAAACACAGAAGTAATAATGTTGCAAAAAGTACATGGCCATGCTACCTAGCGGGAAAAGTCCGCAACTAAAGGACCACAAACTTAAGGCTGGTTCAGATAGTTCTTGGATTTCCCACCAGACCTCACCACCATGCAGAGACAGAATATACTCGTACTAGGCCTATTTTATAGAGGTTCATCAATTTTCCTCCCACAGCAGAACTTGTCATACCGCATTCATCAATCTAAACATATCGGAAATATTTTGTCTGTATAGTTCTGCTGCCGACACAAGTGGCCAACTGATGTACCTCTAGTAGGCCTATTACGAATACAGTAATAAGAATATAATTATTATGTTCCTTGTCTGCATAGTGATGAAGCCTGGTGGGAAAGCCGTGAACTATTTGAACCATCTTAAAGCTTTAGTTGTGGACTTTTCCCGCTAGGTAGCATGGTCGTGCACTTTTTGTAATATTTCGACTCCTGTTGTTACTTGTTAGGCTGAGGAATCATAAAGCGTCCGCAGAGAGTGATCTCCAAAGTTATAGCTCCCAAACATACCATTGGAGCCTTAGAAGCGGGATCAAAGCTTTTCGGAGGAGCGTTGTTGAGTTTAAAATTAGGGAGAACTCAACATAACATAAAATTGTAGACCAATAAATAAGCCCTTTTATTTCTAGTTTTTAGTGTAATAGCGGGACCGTTGTGGTTGGTATCGCGCACCTAACTTGGAAATAGTGCAAACTTTAATGCCATGTTTCAATAAGTTCTGTGGTTAAAAACATACAATCAAATGTGCTCCCCTTCTCTTTGTTCTTAATCAATTTTCACCTACAGTCACTGAACTGGGAAAATAACTGTATTTCCAATTTACATACGTATAATACGTAAATTACATACATATAAAAGAAATAGAAAGGATAATTTGAAAGTGTACATGTATTGTTACTTGGTTTGATTTGTAGTCACACTATTAAGAATAATTTGCCTGAACCAAAGCCGTAGCTAAAAATTGCAGTTTCAGATACATAATTTCACGTTTTCCGGGCAGGAACCCGGCTCCCTTTTGCCTGGGGAGTATTCCATAGCTCCCCGCTAGTCGGAGCTACCACTCACCGCACGTCACGATATCATCTGGTATCCTGCAAGCTCTGTTCAAGACGTATTTTCAATACATCATGCATAGGTTGCCTCACCTTTGGGGGTTGGGTTCCAGTACAAAACAGGCCTTAACCGTTGGACTGAATAGGAGCTATGTTGACCTAGGATCCGACCTTGAGAAAATCAATTATTTTTGTATCCAGAATTTTGTACTTTTTTGTACCACAAATTAAAAATTTTGTACCCTGCCCTTTTTGAGTTGTGGTTACTTTTTCATGATGGTGTTTTCAATTTGAGGAGGTAGAATCCTGGCGTGCTCCAGGATGCGACTATTGATTGGGTCATAACGGGTTAACCCTAATAGTATAAAATTTTATTTCCGACCTTGTCCGATTCAAACGAAAATAGTGCCAGAATTTAGTACTCTTTTTGTACCACAAAAATAAAATTTTGTACTATTAGGGTTAACCCGTTATGATCCAATCAATAGTCGGATCCTGGAGACGCCAGCCTTCTACCTCCTCAAATTGAAAAACAAAAAACACCATCATGTAGCCCAATTTTTGTACCCATCAAAAATATCAAAAATAATGTTTGTACCATCTCAGTTTTCGCAGGAAAAATCGTAAAGATTGGCATTCCACACATTCTTTAGTGTTGACCTAGGATCCGAACTGGCCTAAATCCAATACATTTTTACTTTTATAAAATGGTACGACTCCGCTCTTTATTGAAGACTTCTTCCCTCAATGCATGGCCATCCCTTTATTATTTCCCATTGTCAATAAAGGTGAAAATAATGCAATGTACAACCAATTGGCTGGACAAGCAGTTCAATTATTCTTAACCTTGAAACGCGGAACGTTGGAACTTCCACACAACCTACAAACGATCATATCTACAAAGGTTCTATCTTCAGGATAAAAGAATAAGAAACATGTAAATTAAAATACAAGCTTTACTTTGTATTTTAGATATGACTCATATCTAAATTTTAGGACATAAAATTTGTTTAAACAAATATAGAAGTAAAAGTGAAAAAAACAAGAAAACTCAATTAAGTAAGACTTATGCTTCACTATATAAAATACATTGAATTTCAAATCACTAAACAAATATTTACAATCAGTCTTTTTTGCTATCTTTATGAAAACATTTTGTTCTAAAGGGAACTTGAAAAATTATGCAAGAACAAATATTACACATAACACTTTAAGAAAATAAATAATGAGGAGACTCATTGGAACTAATAAAAATGAACAAGTTAAAGGTATAAAAAATGTTTTTTAAATATTGAAAACGAAGAAAAGCATTTAAAATTTTTACCAACAAACAGGTTGATAGAAATTATTTTGTTTACTACTATGTACATGGTTGACACTTAATTATAGTCTCACATATTTCCAAAGAAATATTTTGTTATTTACATAAAATACACTTTCAAACTATGTATCACAAGCTCCTAAAAATTGAAGCAAATCTGTAAAATAAAAACAAAAACGAACAGGAACAGAAGAAACTTTTATCGCAGAGCCTTGGCCGGTCCCATGGAGAGGACGTTGGAGGCTCCGAGAGCGGCAAGGTTGCTGATCGCAGGGTTGCGGGCGTTGTCCATGGAAACGATCGGTAGACCGAACACACCCCCGGACGAGTTGCCCAGCTGCGAGAGGATCAAGCAGTGTCGGATGCCGAGTTGAGACAACTTCTGCACCACTCCCGGAGCCTTCATGTCTACGACGGGCAGCGCCATCTCCGAACCTTGCGCTTCCTTGTGGTACGTCTGTTTGTGCTGCAGCAGCGCCTGCTGAGTGGGGTACAGAGCGCTGCACAGGTTGCATCTATAATTCAATAATATAAGTTACCATCTCTTATAAAAATAGGATTTTTGTTTCCTACTCAAAATGTTTGTAAATGTAAAATACTAAAATGTAAAAAAGAACAAAAAGGCTCTAAGAAGAAAATTCTGCAGTGTTGTTGAAATAATTCAAATTTACCGTATCAATCAGACTGCTTTTCCGTACACAATAAAGTCTTGTTACAACACCAATAATTGTGGGACGCAAGAGACTGCTTGCAAAGAGACTAAGCCAGAAACAGCCATGTCGAGATGTGTTCAACAAATCCAAACGGTTTTAATTCAGAATGTTATTAAAAATGTTATTTTATTTCTTAGTTGCATGTGAAAATATTTTGGGGCAGCTGGTTCTACTAACAATGATACAATTAATATCAAAAGAAATAGAAAGGAGAGCTGACTCACCTAGAAAAAGTAGGAACACATAAGAAACATACCTGACAGTGGTCTCTTATGTGTTTCTATTTTATCCAGGTGAGCCTGCTCTCCTTGCTAATCCTTTTGGTAGTAAATCCTGGCCAAGTTTCCCATTTCCAAAATCTAATGTTACTATTTATGTTTACAAGTCATAGGTTTTAATAAAAACTACTCTCAATCTCAAAAGTTTTCCGACCAGCACGATTGTGATCTCCCTTTACGTACTTGTGAGGTAGCTTGCCGGGACTGCGATGTGTGGTGAGATGTTGGTTGAGAGTCTCCTGGGAGGTGAACACCTTGTCGCACACCTGACACGTGAAGCGCTGAGGCCGGTTGCGCCGGAACACTGGTCGGTCGCGGTCGCTATCCTGCGTCAGGTCCACTGTAGGAGTGCGCACGGTGCTGGCCACCGGCTGTCTAGACACACTTCGACCCTGTGGCACGGCAAACTGGGTCTGGTCATACAGATCTTACTCTCACACGAGGCAAAATAAAAGGAAACTGCATTGGCCTAAGAAGATGCTTTGGGAGGAGACAGTCTGTCTTCATTAGGTTGGGGCTTGTAAATGGCACAATTCAACTGGAACTCGTGTTAGATCAGCATTAAGGGTAGAAACAAAATTCAAGACTGTTAAAGCTTGACTCAGCCCTTGACTATTTCTTTAGGCTATTTTATTTTCTGTGCTTCCTCATTTTCACTTTTAGCATACACTAATTGAATAATATTGAAAAGAAGAAAAGAGAAAACTATTATAAATTTAAAGCTATATTTTCCTTAATTATTTAAGTAAGTGTTTTTTTACCAGATACACTAGATAATTCTTTTCATACCATGTTTCCTGAAAATCTTATGAGTGAATTGATACCTCCCTGACAAGCTTTTTGTTATCACAACATCTTCAGAGGAAAAGATAGTGGTCACAAAAACTGTCAGAAATTTATCAACTTGGCTACAAGGTCTCCATGAAACAAAGCTAAGAAATATATTTGAAACAGGCTTGTTTGGTATGCTGTAATAGCAGTAATTTTACAAAGTGTAGGCAGTTACTAGAGGCAGAAAAAGTATCACCAAATAAAGTTGTGTCGAAAAAATCAGTAAAACAAAAGGTACAATGGATATCAAGAATAATAAAACTAACTTGTTCAGGCTTATTTAGACACCTATTTATCATTAGGATTAGTTGGTTATTAAATCTTCAATACTTTTTTATTTTAAGTATTGAAAATTTCAATTGAAAATCATGTTTAAAACTGGATTTGCCAGCAAAATATAACATTTAGTGATATTCCAACTGTTTTGATAGTCATTCAAAACCAAAATACTACAGTAAAAGTTCCCTCTCGTTCAGCCGACTTCAACTAAAAAATCGCCAGACTATCTGAAAATACGAGGAAAAGGCCAGGGAGCTCAAAAATTGATGTAGTATGGTAAAGAATGCAAATATGATTAAGAAATTAAGCATTTGAGATTAATTTCAAAAGAAACAGCTCAAATGAATTTACACTTATCAAAACATTGTAGACATAGCCTATGTGTTGGCCGCAGGTGACCGTCTGACAGGCGAACCAAGCGAGACCTAACAAGAGGGAGTCTACTGAACTTAAACACTGCAGGTATACTGACCCTGGATTGGCTGGCGGGAACGATGGACACGGCAGAGCCTAGGTTGAGAGATGTGATGGGTTGTGGTGAGTTGTTGGCTCTCGGAGGCGCAGGTGATGGTGCTTTGTTAGCCGCGGGTGTAACCTGTAACAAACACGTCGATGAACAACAAACACTTAAGAAACATTAACTTTGATTTATTATTATCATTAAAATCAAGTGATTATAATATAGGCTATCACGAGTTAGCAACTTTGGAAATTTATTCTAAAAGTAGTCTTAAGTCACCCGCTTTGCTCAGACTACTCAGGTTACTTGTAAAGTGCTCGCTAATATAATACTATGCTCCGTTTGTGTCCGTTGAAAACAGAAATGCAGAGTTTTTAACATAAATACATAAACATAACATAAATTTATCTCTTGAAGTCTAAAACATAAACAATACGTTACGAGTCTTTTAGGAGGTAGTTTCATTTAAAATAGGGAGATCGTGTAACTCAAACGATGCTGCAAGAAAAAAAGCTTAGGATGACACTAAAAAATGTTGAAAAACAAAATTTAAATTTATTCTGACAAAAGATTTTTGTATTTTATTAAGTATACTTTGATTGACTGACCGTGATGCCGCGGGAGGCGAGGATGTTGGCGACGCCGCTAGACTCCTTGTTTCGCGGTGACTCACTCGATCCTCGTACAGTGAGAGAGATTCCACTCGGTAACGCAGGGAGAGGCTGCTGCACATCCACTAGTTGACAGTCGTCTGGGCTGTCGGCTCGGCTGAAACCAAACCACAGTATTAGAGGGTGGCCACAGAAGTAGCTTGGTAAAATTCACATATTTCCCGGGTTTTCTCCGACAATATCCACATTTTCCCGGTGCACTTCCACTGTTGCAGAGGACCGTTATACGCCGCAGTCTATAATAATCCTCGTTTAAAATCTGCGATTCCCCCTGATCGTTGTTTTACGGCCGCAGTACTGTCCAAGAGCCGTTTATTACCAGCGACACTTATCAATCGCTTTTCCCCACAGGTACACACCGATCGTCCTTTTACGCCGCGACCCTTCCCGATCGCTGTTTTACGCTCGCGGTAAAAATACATTCCGAGAGCCGTTCATTACCCTCGACATTTCCGATCGCCTTTTTAAACCCCACGATACATTCAAAGAGGCGTTTATTCCCTGCGACCCTTTACATGCCCTTTTATGCTCACGATATGTTCCAATCGCCCTTTCACACCCGTGATACGTTCCAATCGCCTTTTTAAGCTGGCGATATGTTCCGATCGCCCCTTTACGCCCGCAATACGTTTTGAAGGTCCTTTCATTCTTGCGATACGCTGCGAGGACCTAATTATGCCCACGACACGATATAAGGGCGATTTTTCCTGGTTACACCCAGAATTCACGCATATTTCCCGGTTTTTTCCTGGTACTTTTAATCCCTGGTTTTCCTGGAACTCCCGGTCTGTGGCCACTCTGGTATTATCAGTATTATTAATTTTGTAAACAGCTTTGGTTTTTGCTCAAAAGAGATTATGATTTAAGAGATAGCTGCTAACTAATTTCTGATGCGGTTAAATTACGTTTGTCTCTCATGTTTTAATTTTCTACCAGAATATGAAAAGTGCTTCTAGTCTAAATATTGTGTTTTTTTGTTGTTGTGTAAAGTGCTTTTGCCAACAAATTTTAAAATGGATCTACCTACTTCTATAACATTCAGAAATTCATTAAAAAGTACTAAGCACTGGTAGCCTAGTTGTTAAAAATCAGTAGACAATCTTTTAAAAGCAAGTATTACAAATGCCATCCATACTTTGCAACCTTTCTGCTAAATTATTGTGTTGACCCTTTCTGAATCAACTGTGAAGTATGTTGACCAATAATTAAACTCATCACACTTACAAGTAATACTGAGGAAAATCAAAAGACATTTATGTACACCAATTTTAGTAACTACCGAAAACCGGAACCAAAGCACAAGCAACTACCAGAACACAAAATAATGAGTTACCTTCTTTTGGCAGTTTCCACAACCGGGGCAGGTGGTGTTGCTCGCTTTTGGCCAGGTTTCACCGACGGACTGATGCTTATCGATCTCCCGAGCCCGGCTGGGAGGGCGGGTGAGGCAACTGGTGAACCTGCAACCCAACCATTTAGTTAGATAAATCGACGTTATTTACTGCTATAATACTGATACAATGGATAGGTTAGTTTGAAACGTTTCAGATTAATTACAACTGAAAACATCTACAATTTCTAAAACTTTGTTGTAGGGACTATTATATTTCTATGACATTTCACTAGACCCAAGGGTAAAAGCCTTTACAATCAAATTTTTAAGTAAAAATGCCAAATTACACTAATTTATTCAATTTATTCGGAGGTTAAATCAAAGAGAGGATTTTGTAGCCTTTGTAACAGAAATAAAGAAGAAGAATTCTTATTGTTCTAGCCTGATCGCTATCTATTTACAAAGTGACGAAGACACTCACCGTCCGGCCTGATGGTGGAGGGTGAGGTGGCCAAGGCGAAGTTTCGAGCTTGGATGCCCCCTGTGAGTGGAGGAGTGGGGGTGGAGGAGGGAGAAGCTTGTGCAGATCCAGGTGTCGACGGGTAACTTAAAGTGATTCCGGCAGGGATGCCGAAAGGCACTGGTATTCGCTGTACCTGCAACATCACGAATCCACCTTTTAACATCAAGGTTTGTTTACTTTAATTCAAGATTTGATTTAAGAAATAGGGCACTAAGAGAACTAAAACTGCCAATTTTCGGCCCTACTGGAACCTATGGTGAGACAAAAGAGAACACTTGAAAGCTTTAGTTGGTTGACCAGTAAATTTGCCCAATTCACAACTAAGGTTGGGTAACCCTTGGATTTAGATTGCATTTGTTTTCTTTATTAGTTAGCAGTTAGACTCACTTTAAGAAATAGTATTTAATTATTATATCCACTTCTATTCACAAGAGGAAAGAAGAGTCAGGACGTAGTCATCTTGCCGCACTCTTAACTCTTAAGCTTTCGAGGCCGGTGTCATCACTAAGATCTACCAATTTAAATCACGTCACAGTTGAAATATAAATACTGCTAAACGTTTCGATCTTGCTGTCGATCTAGCTCATCCTCAGTAGCTGGTTGACTGGCTGAGACTCTGCCGCACTGATAGTATTAAATGACTAAAGATTATCATCAACCCTTTCGTAAATTTAATTTCTACTGAAAAAGTCTAGAGCTGTGCGGGAGCAGAATTTTGGGTCCGGGACGGGAACGGGAGGGATTTTGCAAAAAATCCAGGATTCGGGAACGGGAAAAGTTGGCAAATAGACATATTAAAGAAGTATTAAATAAAATTGAGTTTTTTCAATCAAATTATTTTGTTTATGATACATGGCTTCATACAACACCATGCAGTTTCAAAATCAAAAATCTCAAAGTACATCATAACTATCACAGAACCCACTCATCCTCACCCATTTACAATGAATAACACTGACTCACTTAGCCCAAACATTGCAAAAACAGTTGGAGAGAGTCTGTAAGGAGTGAGAGTGAAGGAATCAGACTGTCCAGCTACCAGCTCACAGAGATGAGGGGTGAAGGCAAAGAAAGAGATGACAGGTGGAAAGGACAAGGGAATAGAAGGAAAACCGAGAGGGGAAGACAACAACTGCAGTGTGTGAGCAGGAGGGGGAAGGCAGGTACCCCGTTTTTGTGCCAGACAGCTGTACCCTTATTAGCTGTCTACTATGTCATTAGCTGTTACTAGGCAACCACATAGGGGAGGGGTTACATAGCCAATCAGAGCATTTTCTCTGTATGCTTGTGATATAGTGAGATCGAGCTTTGAGGAGAGGGTAGTGTGTGTTTGTTATTTCCTTATCTCATCTCCATTTACTCAATGATTAATTTCAATTCCCAAATAATGTTTTATACTAGGTTTGAGTTACAGTCAAATGCAATGGTTTTAGTACAATAAAAGTAGATATTGCAAGCTAGAATTGGATCTAATCATCTAGTACAAGTACAAAATGGATGTTTGGTTCTGTCTGAGATCGTTATCAGCCATCCTGACAATGGCTACCGGCCACCATTGAAAATGCACTCAGCACGGAGGTAGGGGGGAGAGGGGTTGTTTAATTAGAACTGCTCGTCTACTAGTTCATTATCTTATCTTCACCAGAAGTACAGTACACACTCACAACAAAAAACACCAGTAGTTTTTACTTCCCGTCCCGAAATTGAAATTTCGGTACTAGGACGAGGGGATCGGGAAATGACCTCAATCCCGTCCCGGTACCGAAAATCCGAGATCCCGCAAAGCTCTATGAAAAACACCCTTTAAAATACCTTAGGTAAAAATTAGAAGTACAAGATCATCTGAAATGTTTGTTCCTCAGGTCAGGGTTGGCAAAGTTTCGCTCCACTTGCAGATACTATCATGCTACGTACCTGTTGTTGCAACTGTTGCAGTGACTGGTGGTTGGGGGTGGTGCGATGCCGTCTGTGCAACGTGCTGGTGACTGCTGAACTCTACAGCTGTTGTGAACACTGTCGTACACTCAGGCGAGATCTGACACTTGTAGTGACCCATCAGCGCCTTGTGCTGTTCCAGGTTACCACTCTTGTCCCCGCAAACCTACCACACGAGACGCTATACACATTGTCATCGAAGAAAACAGAATATTTAAAATAGGACATCACTTGATTGTCTCTCACTAAATCCACTTAAGTCCAATCAAAAAATTGACGAAAGCTTTAAATTACTTTCAATCTGATAAAAATGCTCCTCTATTAATCAAATGTCACTATGGGAAGTCACTTAACCAATGAGGCAGTTCTTCTCACTTGTAAAATCCTTAAGCGTGTCTTTTTTTGATCAGCACCAACAATTAAACATCACTTCCTGAACACAAAACAAACTATTCGTAAATTTGTAAGTTGATTCAACTCCAGCCTTCAGGGTGAGAGTACCAGTAAGTTTCATCAAGATTAACTACTATATCATGGTTGATCAATTGGATGGGATCAGCTATGTACCATTTTAAGACTCTTATGGTCCTTCTTGCCTGGGCTAGGGTTAAAACAGTACAGTACAGACCTTGCATGGGTGAAAGACTTTACCCCATGAGTCAACCACAAGAATTATAGTATAGAAACACCTCCTGTCAAGACAATGACCAAATATATTTCATATTTTAGTAACTTACCTCACAAGTTTCAATGAAATCTGGCTCTATATATCCTCGGAGTAAACTGTCTGTGTTGAGAAGGTTGATGGATCCAGCAGAAGGGGCACCAAGCGCAGCAGGAGTCTTGATGATGAGCCCTTCCTTGACCGGAGGCGGGGGTATTGCATTATCCAAAGGAGCATTCAAAGTTTCAGACCCCGCAGAGTTCGACCCGTTCACAACCGAACTGTTCAGATCTGAGGGCGCTCGGATGGTGAGAGAACCGATAGGACTAGGACTAGGAATGGACGGGGGAGGTGGAGATGTTTTATCCGAATTGGAGTCGAAACCACCATAGTCTTTCTCACTGCTGTCCTTCTCACAACCACTGTCCGGTGATTCTTCCGGCTCACCGTCAATGTGCCCGTTTTCCGTTGGGATCGGGAGCTCACTCGGCGGGGAGCTCGGGGAGCTGAAGGTCCCCAATGGACTCCTCACCACTCTTGTCATTCGGCTCCGGTGTGGCATGTTTGTCACCATTGACTGTCGGCTCGGCCTCCTGGGCAGCCTCCAGCGGCAGCTCAGGGGCGAGAAAACCTGCACATAAAGCAAATAATGACTTAGTAATATTTGTTGTTAATGATGGAAGAATTTCAGAATAGTGGACCTTTTTCAACATAAGTGAACGAGAGTATTACATTTCTATATTAAACCTTCCTTAAGTAAATGTTTTTATTGCATAGAAAAAAACTCAAAAATCATTCATCATTTTCCATTTATCCTGAAATAGCAAGAAAATTTAAAAATATAATTAGGGAACAAAATATGAATATCTTGAATACTTTTACGGTGTACAAATATTTGTCCAAATGTCATGTGAACTGAGGAGTCAATGAGAGAAAACTTTAAACTATGTGTTTAACAATGATTAGACAAAGATACATTTAAACGAAAAACAGCGTTTGTGTTGGCGTCCAGCCCAGGAACGCTTGGGTGCCATGGTCCAGGGATGTGACGTGTTTATAATCGACATTCTCAATGTATGTACCAAACGACAAATAAACACATACTATTACTTATACTCTGACAGCCATGCCCTAAGCCTTAGATCCCACAAAGGTATCTGTACCCTCATCTGTTATTTTAATAACACCCGTTTTATGTGCAAAACAACTCTTGTTCAAATAACATATGAGGGTAGAAATACTTACAATGGATCTTGGGACTACTAGCAACAAACTACAAACACCCATGCTGACTCACAAGTTATACTCGTGCATAGTAACTAGTTGAGAATCTTGGGACCCCTAAGATTATGATGGAATTATTTTTCTCATTAAAATTAATGACAAGAAAAATTGCTACTTTGAAGGAGTCAATGGTCAATCCAGCCAATGCAATTTCAGATAAGTTTGTAATTGTTATTTTGCGCTTGCAACAAATATTAAGCCCTACCACTCACACTTAATAATTGATGTAATCGCAATCAATATCTAGCGTTCTCTGTAGATGATTTACACAACAGTGACCAATTTATAGTGCTCACAATGAATACCTGACTTATCTGCGACTGATATTAAGCGCTCGCAGTGAATTGACATGTCCGCGATTGATATTTGACCGTTCACAACGATCTACCGACCGCTAGCTTCCCTATCAATTCACGACTTTTGTTACCGTTAACAACAATCTCTTGACTCGCGCTAGCGCCCGCGACAAGATTACAACTTTTGTTACCGTTCACGATAATGTCTTTACTCTCACTAGCGCGAAATAAAGACTTTGGTACCGTTCGCTGCGATCTCCCTGCTGCTGCCCGAGACGAAATCACTACTTTTGTAACCGTTCACGACGATCTCTTGACTCCGCTTAGCGCCCACGACAAAATCACGACTTTGACCCCGTTTGCAATGATATCTAGACTTGTCCCTGACATAATCACCACTTTTTCAATGTATGTTTGAAAGGGATCTAGATGTGGATGAATGCAAAATTTTATATCAAATAGTAGAAGATTGAGATACATGCTTGTAAACATGTCAATTCAATAAAATATTTATTTACTCACGATCCCCTTTGCAAAATTTTCCAGTTTAAGGACAAAATTCCTGCATAATTCCCGGTTTAGCCCGTGTACCAAAAATTCCTCTATAATTCCTGGAATTCCCATATGCTGGACACTCTGAAGTAGTATTCCACATAGAATTAACTTGACCTATGAAATTATTTAAGAACTTGAAGCCTAAAATATACCAACAATAGTATGTAATCATGCAATTTAAATACTTTTAACATATTTGAGCTATTCCTCTTATTACTACAAAAAAACTCTGAAAAGAATCAGGAATAATGAGACTATGATTTGGTTTTGAAATAGTTTTTCTTGTCTTGTTTTCGGATCTTGAGATTTTCCCTTACTATCGGTCAATCTCGTCTCAACCTTAAAAACCTACTCACGCACACCTGCAGAAGTGACCTTCGAATTTAAAATTCTAAACATTAGAGCAATTCAATACATTTTATAACTTTTAATGGGGATTACAGACTTTTTCTGTAGTACAAAATTTAAAAGAGATAAGATAAACTGGAGGAAAACGCGATCAGTTGTTAATCAGTATCCTATTGTTAAGAAATAAATGAATGGATAAAGTTTTCCAAGTTAGAAATTACTTTATCAGGGATGAAACTTCCTGCACTCATACGGTCGAGCTTTTGTTTACTCAACGAACATTAAGTACAAAATTCAAATAATTATATAAACTTAATACAAACAAAAAAGATTTTTTTGTTGAGTACAGATAAGTCAAATAGATAAGTAGGTAATAAATGAAGTTACGGAATTATCACAATCAATTAAGCAACTTGAGTTCACAAGTTGTATTCATTAGGGTATGCTGACAAACCTCTTCCACTGAATCCTCGGAATTAAAAAACATTTGCTTGTTTAATGTTTCACAATATTTTCCTAAAAATTCTTGATAATATTTTTGATTGACAATAAACTGTCGACCTAAGACGCATCCCTGATGCCTAAGATGCGCTGTACGACTTAACGCTAAATGTAAACCTTGTGCTTCATTAAAATAGTAATCACAGAGAGAAAAATCTATTAAACATATTCACGCCAATGAGTAAGTACGCTATTTACAAAATATGTACAAGGTAAACTTCAAAATATATTTATTTAAAATGGACATAGCTTATGAGTTAAAACAAGTTATACCGGTAATCATGTGAAAAATTTTGTGTTTTTAACATTTGTTGTAAAAAAGCGCAGTGGGTATCTCATGATGACAAATAATCACGGAAGCATGTTGACAGATTTACAAATCCCAAAACCATATTTAAGAAAAGCATTAATGGATTAAGCTGAATTTAGTTACAATAAAAATAAAAACAAACGATTAAAATATTTGCACAGCGTCTAGTGTTTACTTTATAAGTAAGCCTAATGTTTAAGACAGTTCAACGTGAAGGAAGGATTCAAACTGTTACACAGCTTCTATACTCAACAAGTTAATATACAAACTCGGTTTCATTTGTGTAATCAACTCACCAAAACTGTAGGCAATGCTTTCCCACGAACTTCTATCAGTGTCCGCATTGACTAAAAGAAATTCATACTTTTTGTCATTAAAGATTCTACTTTACTATATCAATTATGCTAATTGTTTGTAACATGTTCAATTAAAATTATAAGTAAGAACAAAATTTATGAATTTAGAAAGTCAAATCTTAACTATTATTTAAAAAAAATATAAATCAAATATATTTTGGATGAATTTCAGACCTTCTATGAAATTTTATAAATGACTTTACAGTTTACACCTTGACCATAATTATACATATTTAAAACTATGCAATCTTGTTGAGCTAAAAGGTGATCTGATGAACAATTAAGGAGAAAAAATAAGCCAATTTACTAACAATTAATAATTATTACTCAGGGTGGCCACTAAAGTAGCTTTATAAAATTTACGCATATTTACTGGTGACTTCAGTTCCTAGCATTTGTTCAGAAATTCTACGTGTGTAAAAGTGAAAGAGCTACCTCAGTGGAGCCATATTTATGCCCACCGTTCTCAAGATAATTCTGACGACGTTTCGTTGTTTATCGTTCTGACGAGGTACTTCCACAATCTTTACCACGTCCTGTGATAATTATCAAATACTGTTTTCCTCTCACATTAAGCTCCAAGGGCCACTTCACTCCCGCAATACGCTTGGTGCTATTTTACTCTCACAATTTAAGGGACGTTTTACTATTGCAATAAATCAGTTAAATCTTGATAATCTTTCACTAATGTGATGATTTAAGGTACTCTATACTCCCAAGATACATTCTGAGAGCCATTTCACTCCCACAAACATTTCTGAGGGATGTTTTACTCCCGTAATTTGTTCCAAGGGCCGTTTTACTTTTCAATAGGCCATTTTACTTCTTTCTACAATGAGGGGTTGGGTACAGTTTTACTTTTGTAAATATGAGTTGTGTGGCCACCTTCACGCGTATTAACACCATTCTTAGCGTACTTTTATCCGGAAAAGTATCTAAAATTAACACTTAGATACTTATTAAACTTAACACACTATTTTACGATTGCCAAAAAATTTGAATGTTCTTAATTACACAGCAAAACTTCCAGTAGGTAAAATTCACACTTTATTTCCTTGGATTTCCTAGAGTGTGGCCACCCTGTTAATTTTTTTTAATGAACTAATCCTAAACATTAGACTTACTCAGCTAATTATTTTAGAAAATGAAACAAAAACGCATTAGGCACAAGTTAGCTTGTTGTTGATAAACATCTATTTTATTATGACCCATTTAGAAACTTGATTGAAATGAAAGTGTAAGTAAACAAAAAGGAGGCTTGTTAAGACAAACTTATAAAAGAACAGTAAGAAATAAATAAGTGTGATGAGTTTTTAAATGAGTAAGGCAAGTATTATAATGGTGACTGCATGTTTTGTAATTTGGTTGATTTAGTTATAACACGTTTGTTCCAACTCAATTTAAACTTTAACCAATCAATTTCGTTAGCCTGTAACGCTGTACCCATTCAGTTTGTAGCGCAAGACTAATACCAAGAATCTAAGGGTGGGACTATTCCGAAATCTAATAGTGAGCAACTATGCATTGAAGCCACAAACATTTGTTTAGTAACTTTGAGAGCTAGAAAATGTTGGTGGTCCAAATTGTTGTTAAATTATCAAACTCCTAATTTGTTTTAACTTCTCTCTTAATTTTAAGTTGTTAAAATATTGTTAGTAAAACACATTTTTACAAAACTGCCAAGCATGTTTGGCCAAACTATTACCTTCCTGTCTCAAAATGTCACTGGGCGAGGGGCTCGGGGTTTGGGGAAAGGGGGGAATCTGATCCCCCTCCAGCCCTCCAGGAATCATCTCATCCATCGCAGCTAGTTTTTTCACCTTCTTTTTCAACACTACCTAAAAATTTGTTTTTCGGAGGTTAGCTTATTTTCTAGTTAAGAATTGTTTAAATCATTTTGATTGTTAAAAAGGTTTAAGTAGTAGGATTACTAACTGAAAATAAATAAAGTTGTACAAAAGTTTACAACTTTAAAAAGCAACTCGCTGGCTTAGAGTTTTGCTAAGTTGAAGTCCTGATTCTCTTCAACCTACAAATAACTTGGAACTACTTGAGAGATTTTCCTAAGTCCTAAATTGAAAAGGAACATGAAAGTAGAAATAAATTCAAGATGCAACATTGATGCAACGTTTCGGCTAGATACCAAATAAAGTGTTATATACATCCTATAAGCAGCTGCAATTGACTTCTTTTTTGAATAATTTTAGTAATAATAAGCTTACAATAAAAGTTTGCCAAGTATTTTAGGAAAGACACTTCTTTAGTTTATTGTAAAACTAAAAGTACAACAGTGGTTTCCTTCTCGTTTGGCCTCGCTTAGTCCGGCTGGCCACCTGAGGCCTAAACATAGGCTACACCTACAATCTGTCGGTAAGAGCATATTCATTGGAGCGGTTTCCTTTGAAATTAGTCCCAATTCCTAGGGTTCGGCTGAATGGTATTTTTTACCATATAATTCACTTTCCATAGACCTATAGCTAAACTACGTCAGTTTTGAAATTCTAAAGAGCCCCTAATGTCCTTATTTTCGGATAGTCTGCCTATTTGTTAGTTCGGCCGAGGGTTCCAGTACCATGGTGGCTGAACGAGAGGGAGTTTTGCTGTAATATATAATTAAAAAGACTTGATAAAAATTAAATGCAAATGTTTACAAACTTACTTAATTTTAAACAAGAAATAAATTATTTACAGCTGCTTACTTCACAAGAGAGGTTACATGCAAATAAAAACGACCACACATTTTCTATTCAAGGCTAAAGAGAAATCTAAAATAGGTCTGGGCCCGAGAGGCTACCTGAAGCCCCTCCATCGGTCTACCAAGGCTTTCAGCAACATCTACAGACGGGCTTCAAATAGATACCGCACCAGAGTGTAGGATTGTATAGGAAAGTTACCTCGAAGGCCGGCTCGCGGCAGGTTGACAGCCGTTTGATCGTGAGTTTAATAGGAGACGGGGCTGTGGCCGGCACGATCCCCTCGGTCTTGCTCCTCGGCCCGGCTCGCTTCTTCACTCGTTTGCCTGTAACCACACAAGTAAGTTAGGTGTTCACAATTATTTGTATCAACTTTTCATTTCTTTTCATCGATTTATTATCCAGGTATCATTTGAAAAAGTACTTACTATCCGCAATGAGCTATGCAACCACGACTAAAACAATAATAATTGTGAAACCATGCTAAATTAAAACTACATTATTAATTTTAAGAATTAATGCTTTATATAACACTGTTGCTGTATGGTCATAAAAACCATCAGACTAGATTAATAGAATTTTCCAAGTTACTGTTTGTGTAAATATAAATAAATTAAAAGTCTTTGCATAAAAATTTTATAAAAAAGTATCAAGATTAGTCAAATTAGTTTATTTTAAATGTTTTGTTCGTTCGTAGATCGAGGTTTCATCGAAACGTATAGTTTTCCATGCATACGCTCATTCATTCAAATCATGCCTCTGTAGCCCTCTTGTTAATAAAATTGCACATTCTCCCAGTCGCTGGACTATATAATTCGATCAGAATCTTTGTCAGACCGTGTTTTGAATACCTTTAGTAGCATAGGGCTATTTTAATCAATTTGGCAGTCTGTTGAAAAACTGAACTTTTCCGTGAAGACGAACGCTAATGGAAAGCAGAATGAAAATGATTGCATAAAGATGAGCAGCAGCCTGTTTATCACATGTGGTAGTCAAATGTATTTATATATATATTACAGATTTAAATTAAAACTGAAGGAAGTTTAGTAGTATTGACGATAACAGCACTTAGGTTATTAATCAACAAATAATTAAGTTTGAAGATTTTGATGGGCAGTCTCCCTTAATTGTGACTTAAAAGATTATTTATTCTGTTCTTCTTAGGACAGAATGTATAAGAGGAATGTATTGTTTTCTATAATTAATGATTGTTTATCATGCAATAATTTGAAATGGTTTAATTGTTAAACAAATGAGAATGGAAATGAAAATTAGTAAAGCGGGCAGACGAACACACACACATTTAGTACTCACAATTAGATCTTTCCTCCGCCAATGAAGCAGGAGATTTCATCTGTTAAGTAAATTCAACATTCAGATTCTATGTTAAAACTAATTTCAAGGTAGCCTACATAAATTTCAGATTGGTTTGATTTTTTTATAAGTAGAAATTGAAATGAAAATGTTATTTTATAAGCTCATAAAAAGACTGAAAAAGCTACCACGCCATTATAAAAACTATCAGACACCTAAAATAAAAATGCATTTACCATTTTTATAGTATTTATTTTGTATTTCATCCCCGGACCATTTTACTCATTAAACCTCCCTATTGGGCAACTTAAGATGTAGAATGTACAGTAATAGCACCTGGATCTCCAAAATCTTGCTTACTTTTCTGTTCGTATTCGAAACAAGTTTAACTGTAAACTACGAGGAAAGAAATGTCTGATTTTTGTTAAGGAAGGGAACTTCCAACTAAGGTAAAGCTGCAATGTGTACAGATCTTTCCCTTCGCCAATAAAAGTTGACAATTTCTGGAATCCTATAGTAGTATAAATTAGAGAAAATCCAATGTGCTGTGAAAAATTTGTTTTCAATTTGACTTAATTAACAATCTACCTATAGCCTGTTAGAGAAGGAAAGTCTACAAGCTCAAAACCTAGTTTAGTTTTGTTATTTAACTCACTTCAAAAACAAATCACTCAATTGCAACAAGAAACGGAAGTTGGGTCGCCTATTCCATCTACTGCTAAAGAGAGAAGTTACAAGAAGATGACATGCTTCCGCTGAAAAACAAAACCCTTCACCAGACTAAAACAAGTTGACAATCACCTGCTAGCAAACACCTCCGTTGTCTGCGAGTGAGTTCCGGTAGGACGACAAACGGAGACGACACGTGTTGCAGGTGGTGACAGAAAAACTGAGAGTCGGACACAAACTCTAAGTTACACCTCACACAGAGTAGAGGACTGGTATCTTCAGCCCAGTCGACTTCACCGTCTGTTCAATACAATCAGCTTACAAACCACAAACTCATTTCGTTTATAATACTGGCAAGACTTTTCTTTTCGGTTTTTTTTCTTTCTAGTAACAAAAAAGTGTTCTTGTACTAATAGAAACCGAGATAAAGTTCCAAAAAAAGAATCCTACTTAATCCCTCTAATCTTGGAGGACAAATACATCTCCTGTTCTGAGTTATTTCAAGATTAATGAGAATTGCATGAAAATACATGTAGTGGAGACGTTAATGATAAAATCTATTCCAAACTATCGATATGAAAAGTCAAATAAGACATCTTTTGAAACTCCATAAACTATACAATATATTAAATAATAAGTACTAAGTTTAATTATTTGAATATTCCTCCCGAGCTCCTTCGCCTTTATCGAAAGGCCTCACAAATTCAATAATTTAGGTAGCCTTAAAAATGAATGTTTTTATTTCTATCAATTCAATTTAAAATCTCAACTAAGAAATGCTTTAAAAGAAATGAGACAATCGCTAACTCAGCACACCACTCTATGACAGTATACTACACTTGGTATCACATGCGACTCCAGAGCTCATCACTCAGGTGACTCGGGTTCGATCCTTGCAGTCACCACTTACATTTGTAATGTGACTAATACAGTGACGCTAGGTTAAGGTCGAGGTTGAGTGGTAGATAGGACTTTGTAGTCCTAACTTCGCCTCATTAAACAAGACAAACTTTTACACTGGTGAACATTTACGGTCTGTCAGATGGAGTTGAGGTTAAAAGGTGTTCTCTCCATTTCTAAGAAATGAGCTTTTGTAAACATATGTTGTCCATAAAGACACAGAAAGATTCCTCAAGTATAAAAAAGTTTCTAAGTTTTTGATATTTGATTACTTAACAACTTACCGTTAGAGTAAAGAAAAATGGAATCATTGTCTAATTTTAAAAATGCTTTAACAGCACATTTCTACCCCCCTTCCCAAATCTGCTTTGTAGATAATAGTTTTATAATACTCACTCAATTCTTTTTTAAATAGTTGGCCGTCTGTCTTGACGTCAATTAAACCCCAATCCGCTGCAAACAAAAATGTGACATAAGTTAATGTGGCAGCTACTATGAACTAACTTTATTCAACGTAATTATTATTTCAAATGATTATCTTCTAACTCTGTTGAAAGTATTCTCAACCAAAATATTACATCCATAAGATTAACTACGTACCAAATTGATGCGTTTAACTGTACTTTGTTTATTTACAAAAACAACAGCAAGGTCAATGTAGTTTTTCTCCATGACCTTAGATGCTAGGACAAAATACTATCGAACCATTTCAGTAAGAAACTTAATTTCCTGTTTTGGTTGAAATGTTTGAAATTTGATGCACGGTATTGTCAGTATTTTTTAATAGCCGACTACTACATCCCTTATCTAGGATATAATGGCTGCCCTCTCAGAATAAAAAGTAACATTAAAATTCCTTGCTGTTCCCAAAAACTGGAAAACAAATCTTATCAATTATTGGTATAAGAAACAATTTTACAAATTCAGTGAAACTGCAACAAACAAATTCACAAACCACAGAATGGCGGGACGCCAATCTGTACAAAAGATTAAGTTTATTTAGAGAACTTCGCTCTGCTCTTGACAATTAATAAAATGTTTAACAATAAAAAAGTTTTGGATCTAGACAATTTCTAGAATTTTAATGTGGGTCTTTTTTGACCTTTGGTTTAACCAACTAAATTGTATTCAAAAGAAAGCTGTTCTTACCAGTATGAGAAACTGTTGGATCTTCTTCATACATGACAGGTAGACACCTGAAACAAACAATAACTAGTAAACTAGAAGTAAGCAAAAAAAGAGCAAGACAAACCGAATAATTAAGAAACTTCCGGTTTTAGTTTCAAATGGACATAAAGAATGCACTTAACATCCCATCGGAAGTATAAAACAACAAAATAATGGTTTACAAAACACACTTTTAAACCACAGTAAAATAGATTGAAATTTTCTGCTCAAGTGGTTGGCCAAACCATCCGACGGCTGATCTAAACGAGACCGAACTATAGGTAGTCTACTTTAGAAGGCCTGTGGTACCAAGTTAAGTTTGTCATAGGAACAGATTGGTAACCAACCTACAAATTCCGACTAGACCTCTTAAGTTGGATTTTTATTTATTGATCATGTGTAATTTCTGTAAAGTGCCAATATGAAAAAAAGTTAATTTACTTGTCATAGTAAAATGGTGAATGGTTTTTAATACTAATTGATTTAAATAAAATATAACAATTACCCATCTGTTATGAAAAATACTTTATGTTTATATTTTTGAGTTGTTTACTTTTTATTGTGATTAATACACAAGTTTAATAAGTTTTCTACTTAAAATTATTTCTTAAAATATGGCGCAGTCAGAGTAATTTTTGTTTAATAATAAGTTTAAAAGGTACAAGATTGCTTATAATGGACTCATTGCCAAGTGGTATTGTGAAACTACCTCCTAACTTGAATTTGGAAAGTATAAATATTGCCACTGAATGGAAGTTTTGGAAACAGGTTTTTGATGACTACTTAATAGCAACTAAACAGGAAAATACGTCTGATAAGGTAAAGCTTTCTTTACTACGTAACATGATGGGACATGATGCTGCACGAATTCAAGTTAGGAGGAACTGATATCAATGGAATCAATTAGATACACAATACCCTATTCTGAGTAGGCTGGTCATAAACCACAAATCCTAATATCTAGATTCAGTTGTCCCGTATTGGTTGTATTATCCATTATTCCGTCACAAAGTCTTTAGCTTAACATTACTGCACCAATGCTTACCTGCATTTTATTCCGTTAGAAATGTTATGAAATAACACTAAAGTCACAACATTCGGGTATCAAATTGTATTTGTTTGGACTAATCTAGAACATCAGAGTTGGGTTCGCGTTCATTCGCTACCAACATTCTACAGACTCGAAATGCACAATATTCCTTCTTCCACTGATCAAACAATCCACTATTCCACTTTTATTGATTCCCTAATCCCTTTGCTGTTGAATTGATGGCTGGAAGCCTAGCTAGCCAACAGCGATGGAGAAAAGGTGTTCGATCCCAAAACCTATTTTAGTTTGGCGTCCTCACAAAACTCAACCTTATTGAATGTGTCTATACGTCGAGTTCGTGAGGCGGGACGAAGGATAAGCCCTGAGCTCCGAGTTTTACCGAAAGAAGTCGAACGGCAGACGGAATTACACGACCTGTGTAAGGGAAAGGGAACTTTACCCCCACCACCATTCGTTTGTCTCAATACTCTGTGGTTTGTCTATTCTGATTTCATTCTGAGTTCTGTCTGTCGGCTGGTGAGAGAATAGGGGAACAAGGAACAGCAACAACAACTACAGGCCACAGAAGGTCGGAACTTCAACTCAGAATGTGTACTGTAATGCGCTCAACTGGGGTGAATTTTGAATTAAAGTCCACTCAATTTCTCGAGAATTAAATTTCTTGAATAAAATGATATACTATTGTAGCTTTGTAGGATTCAATACCAACTATCCCCAAAAAATCGTTTTAGTAATTTTTATTGGTTTATTCATTATTTACAAAGAAACCGTTAAAATGCGAAATAAGAATAAAACAGAAAAATATACCCACGTTGAAAAGAATTATATTGATATAATACGACCATGTTATATCATATTAAAATATTAAAAATACAACATAGAGCCATCATTAAAACAATTTACAATAAACATAATATTGATTTCTTGGAATCCACATTGATAAAGATTTATCTTGGAGCTCTCAGGTTGAGAGCGTGTGCACTAAAATTGCATCTGGAATTTTTCTTCTTCGAAATTTATCCGATTATTGTAAAACTAGTATTTTGAGAACGGCTTATTTCGGTTTAATCCATCCTCATTTAAATTATGGAATTGCTTTATGAGCGTGTTCTAAACAGAGGTTTATGCGCCTTTTTTACTTCAGAAAAAAGGCTGTACGAATCGTATCTAAAGCTAGATTTCGAGAACCTTGTAGAAAATTTTAAAACATAACATATTAACACTACCTTGTATGTACATTTTGAAGCAGTTGTTCTATGTCTGACTAAATGTAATTTAGAAACTGGAGCTAACTTTCATGTACATAATACAAGGTATTCTAATGTATTTAGAAATAATTATCACAGGCTTCGGGTTTATGACCAACTTCCTTGTCAAGCTGGAGTTAAATTATACAACAAACTGCCTGAAAACATAAAACTGAACCTAATTTGGCTATTTTCAAACGAAAATTAAAATCATATTTAATTAATAAATCATTTTACAGTGTGGGTGAATTTATGCATGACAATCAAACGTAATTGGATTTAATACTATAACTTAGAATATTACACCTCAACTTGGCCTGTCCCGGTACCATAGGTTTTATCACATTTCTATAATTTGTTTTATGTTAATAATTAGTTATTTAGTTTGTTTGTTTTTGGTTTTATAGTCAACACAATTCATTTTTGTAAAATGACTAATAAATTGTTATTGTTATATATAATATATGATACAGTAATAAAAATGAAAACACATCAATAAGTGCAAATTTTCGTTTATACAACTTTAGCAAGCGAAAAAGGACAGTAGAAAGATAACCTTGATAAGTCTGGAATCAATTCTTAGAATAATAATGTGCTGTCAGAGAAACTGCACGTTTATCTAACGCAAACAACATTTTCGGAAAATTATGCCATAGTTGTGGTTTATAATAAAAGATTTGTATCTGGCAATTGGTTTTCAAATTAAGCAATGTAAAAGATTGAACCCAAATATTTGTGAATGTGTGTGGTTTGGTTTCTTCCAAACCAGGATTGTGGTTGCTGATTGAACTCATGTATAATATGTAAAGAAAAGTTATTAATACCTTGGTAAAATAACAATTAAATTTGCAGTATTGTGAATTGTGATACATTCCTTAAACTAAACACACAGGGACGCATTTTGTTTACTCACAGAATCAATTTTATTATACTATAATGATTCAGAATACTAAACAATATTCTGCACGTTATTTATTTAATGATAATTTAAGTTTCTATAAAACTTATAAGACTATTTATAGACAAGTTATCAAGTTTTCTAATTCTATAAAATAATTAATAAATAATAAATTAATAAAAATTAAATAAAAAATAATAAATTAAATAATAAAAATAATAATTTAAATAAATAATTTAAATAATTATTTTATAATTTAATTAAATAATAAATTAATAATTAATAAATAATTAATAATTTATCGATCCTTCGTAAAAGGAGTTTACAGAAAACAGCATGGCAGATCATTAATTGATATAAAACACTATAATACTGTACTAATATTACATCTATTAAGTTGCAAAACTAACCGATGCAAAATAGATATTGGATATCCCATCAAAATTTGCTGAAGAGTTTAATAGGTTTTGCCAATGTTGCAATAAACATTTAAAAACGCGTTAATATAATGCTAATGGAGTATTTTTCTGTTCCTTCAACATCAACAACAAAGAGATTAATCAACAAGCAAGAGAGGTTGAATAACCCAACAGGCTAGCTTGAGGCTTGTCCTACAAAAACTAGTACTGTAGCAGCGGGGGAGAGGAATGTGGAGTATAAAATCAATAATTCTATGGAGGACGAAGATGGAGCAAGCGAGAGAGACGTGGCAACGTGGTGTGCGCCGGCGCAGCTGTTTGAGTCTGTGGGCTGAGCCAGCTGTATCGAGCTGCTTGTGTGGTTGCGGTGTTGCCAACTTGACTCAGTCAGTATGTACAACTGAGTCATGTCCTCGCGCTAGAGGTCACATGACTCTCTGCTCGACACGACTGACTCTATAGCCAAGGCTACTGCACTGTACTCATACTGTCTTGCCTAATCAATCTCTACAACTCTCTCTCTCTCTCTCTGTCGACTCGGCTGTTCAATTCATTACATAGTAGTAACTGTTGGCATTCGACTACACCCTGTTAACTGTTGAGTTGAGGTAAACGTTTTCGAATACTGCTTGTACAGTACAGTATATGGAATGTCTATATAACGAGTGTTTGCGTATTTTAAGTCATCAGTCATTTATTCGTGAATAGATACAAGTTTTTATTACAAGTATATCTCGGTATATTTTGGTTTGGTTATTGACTTTTAATTAAATGCAGTAGGAATGTATGTCATGTGTTAAGTCTACAAAATAATTGAAATCAATAAAAACTACCATACTGTGTTAAGTAAAAAAAACAATACGAATAAACCAAAAATAACATTATTATTTAGTTGTATAAAAGAAATCCCACTAATTTGGGGGATTGTGTAAATATAATGCATTCAATATAATGCACGTTGATGAAATGAACTGGTCGTACTTCTACCCTTTACAGTTCAAAGTGGGACTAATTCCATTGAAGGAAATTTCGCTTGATGAATAAAATAAAAAGTTACAGTATTTGAAAACGTATTCGAATTTTAGTTGAGTCGTGAAACTTTTCAAAATTCTATTAAATATTGTATTTTATTGATCAACCATTGTTGATTGTGTTCAACAAAATGATGTCGAGTTGGTGGGTGGAGGGAGGGAGGTGTTGTATTGATTTCCCAGACAGGGGGGAGAAACAGAGGACCAAGGGCTGAGAGAGGGGGAGCAGAGGACACAAATAGCAAAGGACACGACGGCGAGGACGCTCGACTACGTTGAAACTCTAGCGCAAACTAAACAGACAGAGCAGAGAGATTATAATAATGTTGATGTCAGAACATTGAACAAGAGAGGGTGAGGCAGGGTTGATTACAGTTGGAGGGGAACTTCAACCATCTACTTTAGACAAGACTTGTGTTCAACTCAATGGTGAAACTTATACGTTATACTCAAAGAGTAAAGTGTAACAAATAAATGTTTGAGTGAAAAACGTTTTTAGTAAATAAAACTGATCAAAAAAAGTAAAAACATTAGATGAAGGAGACTTTAAAATGTTTACAATATATTGTTCCACATTTCGGGCGTGAAAAGGACTGTCGAGCGGCTGAAAAGGGTTATATGGGTTTTTATGGGTATGACATTGGGAAATCGCTGGGTTACAAACCTGAATTTTTGTATTTTAAAATCTTCAAACCACTTAAAAATAACATTAATGTGTCAACATAAAAGTATATCATTATATGACATGAAATTAAAATCATATATCTGGGTTTTCTGTTTTAATAAAGTAATTTTATGTTAAGCTTAAATGTTAATTTCAGAAATTCGCACCCTAACGTAGGCGATAAACTAGTTTTGTTAATTTAACCTATTAAAATATTAGTTAGTAAACAATCAGACAGCTTAATCGTATGTAATTATGAAGAGGAGTATAAATGATAAGCTAGCGGTAAATTGTATGTAAATAAATGTAATGATTTTAAATAGCGTTGATTAACCCAAACTTCATTTGATATACATATAGGTAACATTATTTTGTTATATCTTACATTAAACGTTTCATAGAATCAATTTAAACATTCAGTGTAACACTAATTCTGTAGCAATGTAAAAACTACTATTACAAGAATAACTATAACATGCAAACAATGAAATAGTAACCTTGAAACGAAGCGGAGCCATAAATCAGGCAGGGACCGGTTGCCTAATCAGTGACAGCTGCTGACAACGTGATAACTCGCTATGATAATAAGAGAGAAAAACTGAGCACAGTAACAGGAGAGACTGGAGCTGTAGAATGCCAAGCTGAGCTGTTGCAACAACTAGAGAGAGGGCGTGGCTTCTGCAGAGAGTAGCAGTGTTGCCTGCAAACTATCGACGTGGCAGTGGCAGTGGAGAGGGAGAACAAGGTCACCGCTGCCTGGCAACAGGGCGATGAAGGGGAAAACACAGTGGAATGGAGGAACAGGCGAGAAGAGGGTATCGCGTCCTCTGTTTCCCGTGCGTCCTCTGCTCGGCTGAACCGGTCCTCTGCATCAACACGGAACAACACAGACTGAGTTACAAACTAAACTGATGTAACCACAACATCAAATAAACAGCTTCAGCATTATGTTCACTCGTCACAGATGGTTAGGGTGCATGAAGTTGCTTTACTACATTACCTGTTACTGTACATTATTAATGTTATTGTACGAGGTACGAACATTGAACATACGGCTTCGAATTAATTTGTACAGAAACTGTATGTTTTATTTATTTATTTATAAAGCAATGCACCATTGGCGAGAAATTAGCGTTATTGATTTAATATGTTTAGTAATAAGTAACGAGTGCATGACTAATATTATGACAATAAAGACTAATATTATGAAATTTGAAGAAAAAAACTATTATTATTATTACGGTATAACAATTGCAAATAGCAATAACATTGCTAAGCATGTAATAATGACAATATAGCAGTTGCGTCATTGAAATTAATTGTGATATGTTTTCTTCTTCCAACTTTGTTATTAGTAAAACATATAATACTTATATACAATTACTGCAATTACCTTAATTCTTTTATACCTTCTATTTTGTAGAACTTCTATATAGTGCATTATAGCACAGAATAGCCAGAAATGTTATCAGTGATTATAGCTATAGGCTGTCTGAAGCTTTCTAAATTCTGGGCACGTCTTTCTTGTTGGAATTGTTCTTTTGGAATTTGAGTACGTATTTTCTTTTCTTTGTTCGTACGATGTCATGACCAGGACCGTCGTGATGGGGGGATCAACTACAATCTAGGAATGACTAGAATTTGGGGATTTAGGGATGGGAAAAATTGTTATTGGATGGAAAAACTTGCAAGCTGGGAAAATCAAAGCTTGAGTGAAGTAACATTTTGAGGTTGTTTCAGTTGATATTCAGTCAAATACACTTGTAATTTAATCTTGAAGTTTAATCTTTAATTTACCAACTTGAAATACTGAGGTTGGGAAAAAGCCGATAATGGCCCAACAAAAGTTGAGTTCAGTTGGCAACTGGTGGGAACTGAGTTCAGTGCAACTTCCATACCATGACACCATTGACTTTCCATCTTGTAAGATGGAAAGTCAATGACGACACCCTCCAAACCTCCTGGTCGTAAACGGAGCGTTCAGACAATTGGCGAGGTAAGTATTGCTTAGTTGGGGGAAAATGACTTTATCAAGTTGGAAAATCCGTTGCTTCATCCTCCTTCCTCCCCTAACATGCCTAGTGACGCGCCAGTCAAAACGTACCGTTAAGTTATAGTATAAAGGCTTTACTTAGTAACACTTAAAGGAAGAAGGTGCTCAATATTGGAAAGAGTAATAAAAAAATAATTTTAAACGTCAAAACCAATATTTATTTACATTTTTTCCAACACGTACTGTATATAACCTAACTTTTTGTCATTTTTGAACGGACCTGACGATAAAGGCATTGCCTTTGAAAGGCCTCGTCCAAATAAAAGTTTTAAATACTGTATTGGTTTTTGACGTTTAAAATTATTTTGTATTAGCAACACTTACTTAAATACATTTGCGTGATTCTAAATTGTTCAACTGTTTGTCACATAACACACATTTTAAAGTGGCAAAGTCAGATAAAAAATTTTATTTCAACCATAAAACATTAACGAAGAGTGTTGTGAGCTCCCAGTTCCCCTCCAAGAAAGGTGCCCCCACAATGAGTTGTGTTTTTAGCCTCCTACTATAAGAGATATTCACGCAGCTATTATCGGCTCGGGAGCTGCGAGTTGGGAAGAGAGACTCCCCATGGGACTTCACTACCGACTATATTGTTGGATGGATGACTCTGTGTTGTACTGTAATTTATCGCAAGGCAGTCTCAGTTCTATAATTTGCATTCATTGGTTGAAACTTGAAAGTTATCTTTAGAATCCTTGTACCTTATCAGGAGCCGAGAAGTTTGCTGGGTCATTATCAGGAGCATAGAGTTCTGTCTTATATGATTAGGCGAATTATAATTACGGATACCAAACTAATCAAAATAAACATTATGTAATATAATGCCTAAGTATAGAAACAAAATAGCTTTAGGGCTTCAAAACAGCGGAGACAGATCTGGGCATCAAAACAGATAAAACTAAATGTTTTGGCCTTTGCGAATGTCACAATATTCCAGAAAGACTGGAGGATGTAGTTACACTAACAAAATATTTATAAAACAAACCGCTCAATTAGGACTAGATATAAACGATCTGAAAACTAATATATGCACTTTGCAAGACATCAAATCAAAATTTAGACCCTTTACACATTGATAATCATACATTTGAACAAGTAAATAGTTTAAGTACCTAGAAGTAAAATAAATTATACCAAATGAGAACACAGAAGAACCGGAAATTCAAAATAGATTAAACCTAGCCAATAGATGCTTGTACTCCTGCAACAAAGTAATGACTTCAAAATTACTATCCCTAAAACTAAAATTAGGCTATACAAGACCATAATTTGTCCAGTTCTTTCATATGGGTCTGAAACATGGAAACTGGAAACAAACAAAGAAAGAGAGAAACTTGTTGTTTTGAAAATAAAGTACTTAGAAAAATATATGGACCATCACGAGGAGCTAGGTGAGGTGGAGAAGGCTTTAACAGAGTTAAGAGACCTGTATAAAGCTTACGGACAATCGGTGAGAAATACGATGCAGACGACTGAGGTGGGCTGGACACTCAAGAAGAGGGATACTGGCTGCAGAAATTATGAAAGGGAGGCCTGAAGGTGAAGACAGAGAGACAGACAGAATGGTGGAATGAAGTTTTGAAAGACATGAGGGCTTGGAACTACTGGGAAGGCATTGGGCGGTCAGATAAAGAGGGATCGTTAGGCTGTATTCATCTGCTCGATAAATGGCCCTGGGGAGTAAAGTAAGTAAGAGTAAGTATAGAAACAAAATAATATTTGTTATACAGTATTTATATTGAATATTGTTTTATTATACTCCAAGATGATGGCTTTATTAAACCAGTGTAAATATACATCTTTGAAACTGGGTAACACTATGTTTATTTTCTTTGAACCTCATATAATAACATCTAAAAAACATGTTAGCCCTGTAAATAGAAATTTAAATGTTCTAAAATTTCGCAAAATGACGATATCAATACACAAAAGTACCAAATAATAACGTAATTTTTCGTTTAAATTTACTTTGATGTAACGGAAATGATAACTAACCGGTCTGTACAAAATGAAATTGTCTCCAAAATGATACCCCCAGATAGTTTTGATACTAATATTATGAAGATTTTAATTTATCAAGTTTGTGCCCAAAAGTCAATGCTCGATTGACTTTTGGCAGCGAGTGTGAATTCGTTATTGAACCGTTAACAGATTACACTGGAAAACAATAGACTTTCAGAAAAAAAGCCTAACTTGGTTCCTTTTATCTTTAAGTTGAAGGAAAACTAAAATTAAGAACCACTAATGGCTATGAAAAAAATAAACAACTTCTGTTGGGATACTATTGGCCAAAGCATGATCATGAGCAAAGAAAATGGCCCATAGTATTAAATTTTACAAAAAAGAAGCGAAATACCCTAAGTCGAACAGATTAAAGATAACGTCACTGTAAAGAGTGCCGTAAAAATCTTGTAACCTGGCAATAAGAAAACAAATAACCTTCAACCAGCAAAAAGCAACTACTTGGTGAAGCTAACAATCTAGCCATTAGGGCTTGACCAGGCACCAATACTACATTAATAGAGGAACAGCCTAATCCTGCTAGTTTTACCACCACGTGATTTAAGCTAATTCGTTTTAGCTAATTTTAGCGATTTGTTTGAGCTAGTCATGAACAATCCAACAGCCTATGTTCTGCGAGCTTGGCCTTAGTAAAATATAAGTGGCCAAAGGACTTACATACCACCCTGATCAGCGATTGTTCCCATACCATGATAGAACGCTACTTTGAAAGCCGTCGAGTTTTGACATATAAACTACCAAGATCTCAGACAATTAAGCTAAACCAGCAATAACGATAAAGATGAAGGGCTTGAAGCCCAAAGGCTGATGAGGGACCACCTCAAAATGGCTGAAATCACGTTTGTTTAAAATCATTTCATGTAATTATTAAGTTAAGGTACATGATTAAGTTGCTAAATTCAAAATATCTAGTGGGTTCAATTCGAGAGAAATATTAGCTATTTGACCTTATTTCTTTTAAAATTAACTAGCATACTAAATTATCATAACATTCGTCTAAATAAAACTAAAAATTGAAAATAAAAATTTTTAATAAAAAAAGTAGACGACTTCAAAATCTGTTTTAATGAAAAGCTCTAAAGGGAAAAATAACTTTAAATGCATAATATCAGATGCGTTAGTCTACTATAAATGTATTTAGTCACTGCTACCAAACTTCAATAAATTACAAAATGGAACTTTGAATTTTTGTTTTACAATGCATTGAAATTCCCCAACCATATTTAGTCTTAAAGCAACACTATGACTTGAATGTTTCATTTTAGATGAATGAAATATTGGACTGGCTAAAAGGCTTTAAACTCATTTACCACTAGTATAGTCAACGTTGATCCATACATTTTGGAGAAAATTTCATGTCAATTTTAAAGTGGGCTGCAATATGTCCAGAACAATTTTGCAGAGGTCGTAGGCTTAAAGAGTGACATGTTACTGCCAAAATGGCAATGGATCAACGTTGATACTGTCAAGCTTCTGTTCAGTCCAATATTTCATCGAAAATAGCTGATCAAAATCATAATAACTTTAAGACTTCGTGAAAATTTCAGCTCGTAAACAAAATTCGAAGTTCATTTGTAATTATTCGACTGGCAATATAGACTTAACGCCATATATTTAAAGAACTTTTCCCTTTTAAACTTTCGACAAACTGAAACTGAGAAATTCGGTCCACAATAAAACCCCACAGTATACTATATGTAAAATGTTTATGGATACCTTTTGACTAGCACTCACTTCAATTTAAAGAATCAATTATTTTGTGTATTAAGCCTTCAACATTTTCAGAAATGTTGCACTTCTTCAGTTTAAGCTCATGTTACAGTATTGCCTTACCCTTTACACCTGAGCTGCACATTTTACACAAAATCAAGCGAATAATCATTGCTCAACTCTTGAGATAAAAGAACATGTCTAAACAAAATGAGGAACTGTTTTTAAGCATTACACCTTGAAAGTAAATGTCTTGTGAGCGTGGATAATGATTTTTATATGACTTGCAATCTTTGATTAACCTTTTTTTGAATACACTTGAGTTTATCTTGTTTGACTGAATTCAGTGATTCGAGCCAAAACCTCAACTCATGCTTTCTGTTTACATATTGACAATGTGCTTGTTGAAAAGTCCATTTAAGCATAGTTAATTAAATATAATTCCTTTTTATTTTTGGATATCATTGAAGACTCTAAAGACTTTTCCCTCTTCTCAATATAAAATTTTAGCTGCATCCAGCTAAGGAGAAAAATGGCAAGCCCATTTTACTTTGTCAGTCAGAAATCAGGTTTACATCATAATAATTTGTTCGGGCCTAATACATTCCAAAGAATCACCTCTTTAAATCTCAACAAGAAAATTTTTAACCATCTAAATGAGTATCTATAAAGTCAAATAGAGTAATAAGGTTGTTAATGTAATTAACGTCAGTTATGTCTGCACAAATAATTTTCTTTAAAGTATTCAAAAATATAATAGATCAACTCCATTATTTCATCTGTGTGATTCTTTGTACGGATTAACATACTACCGAAGTTAGGATGACTTTATTCAACCACAAATATCATAAAAAGGCGAGAAATTACACTAATACAAACACTCTCCTCTCACCCCAAATTTCATAGATTGAGTTCTACTTAAATGCAATATTCACATTCGTACCAAACAAAACTATACTTTGGAGATTACATTAGAAACAAAGAACGAGCACTTGCCTTAATATGGCTGGTTTGAACTCTGGGCTCTCTGCATTTAGAACAAACCCGTTACCATCTGAAAACCACCGAGTCAACAATTATTTTCTCTAAATATTTTAACATTACTTCAAAGAATTCTATTTAATTTTTCATTATACTCTAGTGGCTTTTACGGGCTTGTTTTGAGTAGTATACATTGGAAATCAATAATGTATGTATTAAACGGTGTATGAGTCACGAGTTAAATTATTGGGTAACAATTATCTGGGCTGCCCGCCAGCAAGGAGTTAAGGTCTTAAGACACAACTTTTGTGAAATTCTAATTACAAGTCTCAAAATAATAATTTATTTCATTCAAATAAATCCATTTAAGATTACCTTTTAGAATGTGTATTTATAACAATTAATCAAGGTGAAATACAATATAGTTGCTATACACTTGAGAAATTAATGAGAACCGTTGAAAAACAATTTAAACATTTTTATTAAGAATAATAATGAACGAAACATAAAAACAATTTGTTAGTGAGAACTTTGAACATATCAACAATATCTACTAACTAATAACTGCATTATTGAATTAATACTGACAATCAAAATGACGGTTCCAAATGTTGCGAACTTCTGGTGAGTCAATGCGAGCATGAAGTTCCAATTCTTCATTTGTGTCTATTGAATACCTTGGACAAGGGTATTCTCTAAGTTTTTCTTTCAACTCATCAACAGTATGTTTTAATGGCAAGAGTTCTGAAACTTAACAATTTATTGGTCAGTGCACAAACAGATTTTAGTGTGCATTCACAACTTCTAGTTAAAAAACAAAAACAAACATTTAAATGGCTTCAAAATGTATTTCTATACTTTCAGGGTAATTGAAAAACCCTTCCAATATTTTTGAAGGTGGTTAATTAAGCAAAGACAAAGAATTCCTTCAAAATTGTGGGTCTAAAAATCCTTTATACAATTTCATAAAAATCAATTTTTAATTATTCTGATAGGCATTTGAATGAGCTGGGAATGGAACAAACTTACAAATCACTCTTGTGTTCAATTTGTTTCCAACCAAAAAGAAAAATTGGTTGTTATTTTTTTAAATCAAATTTAAAATATCTAAAATGTAAAAGGGTGAATACATTTGTTTGCTAATTTAGGCATTATGTTTGTTGTTGTTGTTATGTTATGCACATGGTAATTTTCTGCCAAGAGTCAAGAAACTGATCACAATATTTGTTTAGAATATTACTGTAATTGCATATTTGTAGAATACCTTCAGTAAAAAAGGACTGTTGTTTTGAGTCTTGTAAAGTTCTTGTGAGGTCTGGATATCTGTGCAAAAGCTGGCAAGGCCATGGAGTATTTTCAAGCCATCTGAAAGGATCTGTATTTGTAAATGTGTTTTGTGAAACTAATTCGCTTCCAAGTTGTAATCTTGGGCTCAAAAAGCTTCCCCTAAAAGTACAAACAATTTTAGAATTAACGACGTTTAACTTTACACACCACAAACACACAAATGAAATAGTTTTCTATTGTAAACAGGGATTTGAAACAAACCTACGCTAAACATAGTACAAGCAAATTCTGCTTTTTCTTGGTTAAAACCTTAAATTAATTCATTTTTAACTGCCCTCCCTCTTTGCCCCAGGCCCCTTGATTATGGTCCAAGATCAGTTGCTGCAACTATTCTATTCCCACCTCCCCTTAGAACCCTGCTCATTCCTTTTGACACGCTTTATTATGACACCCTTAAATAAAAGTCTAAACATTTTCCTTTTGATCTAGGGGGTGTCCATAGCTCAGTGGTACAGTACAAGGCCCGGGTTCGATTTCTGGCCGCAGTGATAACTTCCCGTGGTTTGGAAGTCACGTAAAGTTGTTGGTACATTTAATTGGTCTTTTGGCTATAAATTAATGACCCAATCTAGGGAGCAGTCGTCCCTAGTTTGTAACAAGACTACACGTCATCATCCATCTAAACACTCATCACACTCACCATCATTCCATATTCACCTGAAAATATCCTCTAATAATGGTCAGTGTCTATAAGCATAGCAAAGCAAAGTATCTAGTAATAGTTTGGGAGTTTTCAAGGATTTTTTTTCTATATTGGGTTTGAGACTACTTTAACCATCGCTAACAGAAAATCAAACTGTACAAAAGAATTAATTCAAGTTGGAAAACAAACAGTCCAATAAACTTGGATTAAATAACTTGGACTAATTGTAAATTCCAATGAGAAGCTGTCTCCTGATGTACATAAGAAACTTGTAAGAAATATAAGTTTGTTTTGTTTTAAAGAAAGAAAGCTAGACGCTATTACCTGGGAGAAGAACAGTTAGTAATCCTTCGAAATTCCTCTTCTACCTCAGGTAGCATCCATACTTCTATATTTGTTCTATTTTTAAGATAAAGATTAGGGACAAAATGAGCAAGATCGTCATCATCACAGTAATATTTTTCTCGTTCCTTACTGTAAGCATAATCTCCATAAGAAGCAAGGCGTGAAAAGGGGATGGAATCTTTAACAGTATGAGTATCAGTAAAGGTAGGTCGATCCACTGCAGGTGGTTCTTCTTCAGCAAATTTTTGCTCTATTTCATTAAGTTGAATCCATAAATTTAAATTTGATTGTTGATAACTTGCTTCATCTACATCAAAATTCCAGACATCACTTGCTAATAGACCTATGTTTTCATAAGCTCGATCAAGTTCTTCATTAACGAAAGACTCTGACATAAATGAAATTATACCAAAGATCAAACTGTTGTTTCAAGTTGAAATTTAAAAAAGTGAGTACACAATGTTTATAAACAAATATTTTGTTAAATTTTGAGAAAACACCTGGTTATATAATGTATATAGCACTAGCACATATGGATTGTGGTGATTCAGCTTCTCATACAAAAATAAGGGAAAGTCTGGTAATCTTCTAAGATGTTTTTAAATGATTCCTCATGCTATGGTTCTTGGTCCACTAGACCAATTGGTCAATAGTATGCCATTTTCAGAAAAACTGCCTTGCAACATAACACAAACGCCAGGAGATAATTTTGACAAAAATGTATATCGCAATGTATATCAACTATTGGTGCTCTCAGTTAAAAAGGCTTCCATTGAGCTCTTTAATTTTTTAACTTAAGGAGGATAAAGAGAAGTATTAAGTGATGTTGATGACTTCCGCTCTCTTATAAAGCTTTTTCTCAAGCTTAGTTCTGCAGTTTTGGATAGAATTTATTTTAACTCAATCAAGAAGTTTCAAACCTTTGAAAATTTAAGATTATACATTATATATTTATGAATAATATGTTATACCAAATGGTAATATCAGAAAAACAATTGTTGCATAAAAGAATAAATTTGATAATATTTAGCTTAAAACCCGCTTTAAGCCTTAAAATGCTAAAAAATTTTTACCCCAGATCTACAACACCAAGTTTAAAACAAACAAACCTACTAAATAATCCACGAGCGCCACTGGATCTGGCACAAGATATGGCTCCTGATATTTTACTATGTGATAAAAGGTGTGACTCCTGGTATGCTACTACAGTATCCGAGTTCCGGGTAGCCACTATCTGCTGTAGTATTTTGATTATTTTTACAATTTTCCAGTAAAGGACTGTGGACCCCAATTGATCACTTTTTGAATTCACTGTACCTTTGGGAATATTTAATATTATTCAAATACCAGGTTCAACATTTATTGTTTTACTAACATTGTTTTGTAACAGGAAAACAAAAGTTATATTGTGTATGTTTTATATATATTCTATTTTTTTTACAGGATCATCAATAACGACAGGACCTTCCTTGGAGGAGGTAGAACTGGATTTCGACACAGAAGCATTAGACGAGATGTTGGAACAGTAAGATTTTGACTACTTAGCTGTACGTCACTATAGCCTATTCCAATGTCATGTCGTCTTGACAGTGCGGTTACATGGGTTTCAATATAAATCAAGTCTAAACCAGCCCCCTGTGATGGGTTGAATTTTCTACAAAAAAAATCTGGTGTGCAAATCCCTCCTCCTTTTTCGTTAACTACTGCACAGCCCAGTGAAACCTCAGTAGAAACTCAGAAAATCTCCCATTGTTAACAACAAACTTCAAACTTGGGATAATTGAATTTGTTTACTATCTTTTGAAAATTTATTAAATATAAGTTCATGTTAAGAAAAATATGTTCATTTAACACAAATAAACAACTTAGGATGGATGAATGACTCTAAAGAAGTTGAAACCCAAACTTAAAAGATCAGAACTGTTCCGGAAAAATGGTCATCATACCAAATTATATACGTGGTTAGGTTAAATAAAGGCTTTGTTCATTTCAAATTGCAAGAGGCCCAGCAGAGAAACATGAGGAATAAAAGGACTTTACGCTCAAACAAATGAGTAAAGGAATTTGCAACAGCTTTTATTGGTGAAAAGGAGTTTTATCTGTTCCTTACTTTAGTATACAGATAAGTGTTGACTGTTTGAATGGGATGAAGATTACAAATGACATTTACAAATCACAACCTTTACTGAGTGTTGGAGATAAGCAACACATAATTGCATTAGTTACCAACTGTTAAACCCTGGTAGAGTTATAAGGAAAAAGCTTTCTAAGAAACAAATATGTCTTGAAAGATAACATAAGCTGCACCTCCAGTACATGTACATAAACAATAGCTTAGTAACAGCCTTGTGGAATTTAATGATGAAATTGTTGCAAAATTATTTTAGATAACCTTGTTTAACTCATTTATTTTAATGTAAATGAATACATCTGTTTTAACACTATCTTTTCCCCTTTTTGACGCTAAAAAATCCTTTTTTAAATAATTATAAGTAGACATTGTGCCTTAAAGATCACAGTCAATTCCGTCTCCTCACACGTGCTTTATTCAGAGCTGTCGAAGAAAAGAGAAATTTATGTAATTGAATATATCTATTTTACACTACCAAAGTTGTTCAGGCAGTTTGTAGTTTGACAAACTTAGGTCTATATTTACTACATTACAGTGAGAAGGATCGTGTTATCCTAGCGGTACATTATACTGGTGGTTTGTGACAAGCTTGAACCAATGGCGCGGTTAGCGTCTAGGTTGTCCCTGATGGAGCCACATCGCATAATATAGCGTGCGTCTTCTTCACAGATACATCCCTCACGATCCTAGAGTCACCGGAATTTCGTTTGGACAATCCTTGGTGCCTTTACCTCTATTCAATACTCTCATGTCGAAGGGTTCTGTAAATACAAGTACAATAAACGACTGGCGAAAAGAAATTTAAAGACAAAATAATGCTTGATAAACTGGGACGAACCCAAGTCTCTCATTTGTGATTATTGATCATCGGTCCACCTATTTATGCCTTCAAATTTAGATATGTACTTAAATCGCTTTTGCTAACATGTTATTTTTAAATTTTCATAAAAACCTCAATTATGGAGTTGTAACAGTTACCTGTAAAGCAAAATTTGTAGTAAAATTTTCATAATTGCAGTGCATTACCAGTCATTGAACCACACCTCTAAGCAGGGATTTAATTGCTTCCTAAATTCAAAAAGTGCCACTCGCCAGCCTCACTGGTTGATGAGCCATTTCTCTTCAGTGATCCTCAGCGGGTCATTGTGGCCCCATACCGGTGATCAACAACTAGTATTGCAAAACGTGCCAGGCACCAGGTGGATTGAATTAAGCTGTGACGGAAGGGGCCAGCTGTGTCACTATAACCATTAAATAACCGGGCTGTTTGTAGGTGGTGATTGAAACTAACACTTAAGTTGCCAAGGAGTTTTAGTTTCATTCTTCTTCTCTGCTAGGGGCATTAGTGCATATTGCTTAGCATATCAGAGCGTTCCGTCTACTATACTACATCCAACTTCAAAGAAAATGGCGTTTATTAAACCTATTGTGGAGCAGCGACCTCAAAGGTTAAATCTAAAGATTTATGCTAAACATGTATGACTGTCAATAGGGACTTTAAATCAACTAGCTGGAAATATAACAAACCCTTATTTGCAAATTCTGTTTGTAATATTTACCGCTTGTTTATTATAGTCACTATTAACAGTCTATGTTGAATAAACTTTTATTCAGATTTAATTATTACACAATGTTAGCATCTTTTGTACTGCCACATTAATTTTTAATTTTTTACAATACATGTTTCGCCATGGCATCATCAGTTTAAATAAATACATAAATCATCAGTATTTATTTGTACTGATGATTTATATTTAACAAAATCAAAATATGTCATAAGATGCTATTGTATTTTCTAGGCTTACCACAGTAGATGGACAAAACATCAAAGAATTCAGATTTAATTACTTCTATAAATTTAAAAAGGCATACGGTGGGAATGGTGTAGTGGTCAACATAATCACTAGGCAAATTATGAAGCGGTTAAGTATGAAACACATTGACATAGGGGAAGGAGGAATCGAAACCTCTAAAATTTTTAAATTTTAAAAAGTCATGAAAAATTGAAAGCTTTTCAATTATTGGAGCATGATTATGCGTTCACCACTACACCCTGGTTGAAGAAGAATTACATAGGGAACTACAACAGCTTTCAATATCTGGCTTCCGGTTTATCGCAATTGAAATACAAATACATGCGTTTCGACTCGCTGTGAAACTTAATTGGAAAAGGTCAATGGAAAAAGCATCAATCCTTACTTCTTACAATTGAAAACAGAAGAAGTGCTTTCTTTTATTATTAAAACAGAGAAGTTTTAATTTTATGTCTTGTTTAATAAAAATATGTTCTTTGTAATCTGCTTGTAACAATAACATAATCTTAAGTACATGTTATTGCATAATCTTAAGATAATTTCTTTTTAAAGCCTTGTAATAAAGCTAGTTCTAAAATTTTAACAATTGAAAATGGAATCTTTCTAAGCTAATTAAATTGTAATAATTAAAAATATGCAGGGAACTGCATGTTTATTGTGAATTCAATAATTAAGGAATGTATTGTTATTCTTTTGCACTGATACGTAGATTGAAGCTTATTACTTGAATGTAAGCTGATGCTGTGGCCTTCATAACCAAAACGGATAATTATATTGTTATATGATTTAGTAGCCTTTTCGCTTTACCGCCCTATAATAGTAGTTTCAAATAAGAACCAAAATGTGAAATAATGTTCCAATGATGTACTTAAAACTTTATTTTAAATATATAATTATATACAAATTAACAATATAGCCACAAAAATCAAACCGGAACCAGGACATTAAATTACACTGAATTGGTAAACATGAAGATGGAAACAAAAATAATGAATTTAACAGAGAAACATTTTTTATTTTACACTACCAAAGTTGTTCAGGCAGTTTGTAGTTTGACAAACTTAGGTCTATATTTACTACATTACAGTGAGAAGGATGCGTGTTATCCTAGCGGTACATTATACTGGTGGTTTGTAGACAAGCTTGAACCAATGGCCGCAGTTGCAACGTCTAGGTTGTCCCTGATGGAGCCACATCCACGCAATAGCCGTGGCGTCTTCTTCACAGATACATCCTACGATCCTAGAGTCACACGCTGACGGAATTTCGTTTGGACAATCCTTGGTGCCTTTACCTCTATTCAATACTCTCATGTCGAAAGGGTTCTGTGGAAAACAAATACAAGTACAATAAACGACTGAGCGAAAAGAAATTTAAAGACAAAAATGTGCGGACCAAACTGGGACACGAACCCAAGTCTCTCATTTGCCGGGTGATTATATTGATCATCCGGTCCACCTATTTATGCCTTCAAATTTAGATATGTACTTAAATCTAAAGATTTATGCTAAACATGTGACTGTCAATAGGGACTTTAAATCAACTAGCTGGAAATATAACAAACCGTATTTAAATTCTGTTTGTAATATTTACCGCTTGTTTATTTATAGTCGCTATTGGTAGTCACATGTTTCGGATAAACATTCAGATTTAATTACTTCTATAAATTTAAAGGCATACATAGGTGGGCCGAATGGTGTAGTGGTCAGCATAATCACCCGGCAAGTGAGAGGCCCGGGTTCAAGTCCCGGTTGGGTCCATACATTTTGTTTTCAAATGTTGTAATTTTAGTAATAAATTAGCTATCTAGAGTTGATAAAAATTAAGATCTGATTATTTAAATAGCTAGTCATTACCAACTTTGTCTCTCAAGTTATTTAATTTAAATAATGTAGTGCTGTAATAACAAATAAATACCTCATTTCCGGCCGCTTTAGCCAACAGTTCTCGTTTTTCTATTCCTGTTGCAATATTCATAGGATCGTCGAATACTGTAACATAACACAATAAATAAAATAATATTATAATGATTCATTTTACTGAGCCCATTCTGAAGATTAACTTACATATTTTTCTTTTACTAATTTCTCATTTCTAGGAACTGAATTATTGAGAGGAAGAAAGGGACAGTCGGAGTAAACCCTTTTGGTAGACGTGAATGAGTATTAACAAATCCTTATTGTAATTTTAACATTAAACCATCAGAATAATTCATCTATACTTTTGTGGGTAAAGTAGCAAAAATTAATGATTTGAGAATCCAGGTATCATCTTTTCTCTCAAAGTCTATTAAACTGTTTCGTTAGAAATTCAACTTCAATATCCAATTGGTAGTCCAGTTCAAAAAACCACTTGAAACCTAGAGCTCAAAATTATACCTGCTAACCTATTTTGGTCAATTTAGGGCTAACAAGAAGTTTTAGAGGTTTGTACACATACCAATTTAATTTATTTTTCAAATTTGGAAAATTACTGTCAAGAGTTTTAACTTTTTTAAGGATGTAAGTTGTATGTTTTTACCTAAAGCTCTTCTAAAAACGTATTACATTTTTATTATATAAAATTGGAATAGGCAAAAGTCTTTTATAACCGGAATTAAATTAAAGGCTTGACTGGACCAATTTAGCCAAATCTTTATAAAATGTTCTTGGAGTTCAAAAGATGGTTATACGTGAGAAAAATTAATAATTGGTAAAACCATTTCTATGTACTTTTATTTTAACATATAAACTAAAGTAAACAATTTGACTTTATTAATATTAGTTTGCCAGTGATATCCAATATTTGTATAAAACATATGTACAGTAAAAAACAAAAACAGGCGGCCAATTACAAAATCTTTTTACAGGTGGGAAGTCTGTCAGTCAATATTACTATAAAATTGGTTAGGCAGGAGTCTTTATAAATACAATATAGAAATTAACATTTGAAAGTGAGACAGTGGATAAATCTAGCTTAAAAGACCTAATCTACCAAAAACCGTTTATACTACTAGGAACTAAGAAACTTCTTTAAAATAGATGATTACTAAAAGTGAAAGCTTATTCACTGTTGTAAAAACACTGTTGCTTATGTCTGATAATATTATTATATAACAATAATTGATTGCATAAACATTACAATATATTACTATTGTTAAAATAATAATAATTCAGTTATTTCCAATCGATACTTACAAAAAAATTGGTTCAATAGTCTTATAAGTAGAGCCTAATTACATTGACGTGAATTTAGTAGTAGTAGTGAAAATCCTCCCTCATGGGTTATTACTTGTGGGGAGGTTTGTCAGTCTGTATTAAACGTTATAATTATATTTACAATTTTGGTTGTATAATTCTTTTGCAAAGGTTTGTTTATTTATAGACAAGGATAAATATGGTCAATGGTATAACTTATTAAAATTTGAATTTAACAATTTTTATTAATACAATAGATCTTAATTATCCGAGATAATTGGGACCAAGACCACCTCGGATACAAAAAAAAGTCGGATAATACGGAGGTTAAGTGCTACTACCAGGAAAAGTGATAAAAGTACAAACAAGTGACAAAATGTACTTTTTGCTATGTTAAAAGTAAAACGAACAATATAAACACATTTTCATAACGTTGCTATTGCCTAAAGAGAAGGCAAACTTCATTTTTTGTTTCCCAGACATTCCAACCTGGTTTAAGGTACAAAGACAATCTATGCCATTAAAACATTGAAATACAGTACAAGGACAGTAGGTCAAAGCATGTGCACCTGGATTATACAAATAGCCGGCAACACAGTACAAACCTCAGATGACAAAACCGAACAAAAAGTTATACACAAACAAACTTGCATTGACAAGCGTAGCAGCTAGCGATAAAGAGACAATACGCTTGTTGCGGTGACAGTGGCATTTAGTGGTCGTGTGTAACTTTATTTGGTTGATTTAGTAGCTGTCAGATAACATTGCAATCACTTGTGCAGGTTAAGCAATGACAGGTATTGCCATACCATTATAACTCATAAATTAATAATAGCATAATTTGTTTTCCAACAACTAGCTCCGTTAACCAGGAGGCTCGGTTGACCAAGACTTGAATAATCGAGATTCTACTGTATTATTATTACCCTCAATTTTGATTTACTAGCATTCTTAAAACATACATGATTTACATATTTATACAGAACTAGTGTTGGGTGGGATTGCTTTGCCGATGCCGGGTTGTCGATACCACCGAGTATTAAGGTTAAACTCGTCACCAAAAACTGATGGGAAATCTCAGAGCAAAGTCAGATATAATGTGAAATATCTTGTATGAAAATTTGTTTTTTAGCTTTCCAGCAAATAAAAATAGAATACAAAAACATTGAACCAACATGTTTGAAACGCACAAACATGTAACGCACAAATTAACAAAGAAAGGCGACAATGATGTAATTAGTATAGGACATACAAAATCAACTTCATGTAACAAAGAAAACTAATAGCTGACCAATGGCAAAAAATTAAAATCCACCAAGTGCGCCAAAGCACCTCTAAATCATTGACAGTGTAAGTATCTTGTGTACCTTGTCTATGGGTACCTTATGGTATTTGTTACTAAGAGTGACTTATGATTTCATGAGCTGAAACTGATTTAACACTATGTGGAGGAGGCTCCTAAATATATAAAAATTTGTTTTGGGGTGCGGAACTTATTTATAAGTGGTTTAAAGTGGCTTTAAAGTTGGGACTATTTTACAGCTGGAGCACCCAGCGACAACTGTGTCACTCATCTGTCAGTGACTTTTCACCCACTTCAAATTTAACTTAAAGGTGAATAAGTTATTATCGTGAAGTTAGGTTAGGTTAGTTTATTTTTTATGTTGAACATATTTAAAAGTGGCTTTAAAGTTGGGACTATTTTACAAGCGGAAGACGCGTGGACGCTGTGCGCGCGACACTCTATAGCAGACGACAGTATCTGTCACCCACTTCAAATTAACCTAGAGGCTGAATAAGGTGTTATCGTGAAGTTAGGTTAGCAAAAGTTAAGTTAGTTTATTTCTTTTGGCAAAAACATCGTTTTTAATGGTTTCCGTAACTTTCCTGAAGTTAAAAATTGTTTTTTAACCTTTTGGAAGGTTTACATTTGGAAAAGTGCTAAAAATCCATAAGTCACTCTTAGTAAATTTTACCTATCTTATTACTAAAGAAATTTAAGGAAGATTTGTGGACCGAACCGAACTTAAACCACTCGCTCCACACATTTTGTCTTCAAATTTCTTTAGTAATAAAATAAGTATTTAGCGTTTATAGTTTTATACCAATTAAGATCTCTTCTATGGGTTATACACTATAAGGTCTATATTTGATGATGTTACATAGCTCGGAAGTATCTAAACCGATTTTCAATATTTAGGTAGACCTGACCAATGGATTATTAATTAAACTGTTAGGCAAATTTTATTCTGAACCCCTCCAGACCTATTTTGGCTCACACCTCTAGATTTACGTAGAAACACAAGCAAACATTTCAAAAGACAACTACATGCATTCACTGAATTTATTGAGCCGTTCAAACTTTTATATTAGTTGGCTAGGTCAGTATTCAAGTTGCATGCTAAAGTAGCCTAATCTTTTTTCAAAGGCCACACTCAGATGAAAAAACATCGAATACTGTAGAAAACCAATAATGTCAAATGAAAAACATATCAATTCTCAACATTTAGGCCTAGGCAAATTGGGTAATTCATACTTGGTCTTTGTTAATAGGGATGCAAGGTGAACCTCGTCTAAACATTCAAACGTAAATATCAAAGTGTTTAATAACGATTTAATATGCAAGCGCTTAAATAAATAAGCCACTAAGGCGATGTCTTAATATAAAATAACATGGTAGCCTTTGGTTGACCCCACCAACCCGCTAAGGGCCAACCCTCTATAAAAGTCAGAGGGTTGTTTCAACTAACGTTAATACAACTTATATATAAAACAGAAATTAGTTTTTACTTACTTTTATCAAATCTACATGCTGAGGTATATAAATTCCTAGAGGAATTGCGAAGAAATACTCGAGCACAAAGTGCAGCCATTTTCAACGACAGCTGAGAACAAGAAATTCAATAAAATACGTCCGCTAGAGGTCACGCAAGTTTCAATCCTTTTTGTATAAAAGCTAAGATAGCAGATTAGGACATTTTTTCATCTTGGGATACTATGTAAAACTAATCAATGTACTAGATTAGGCCAGCCAGAATACCTAGTAAAAGCCTTTTACTTAGTACGCGTTCCATACAGTCGTTTATAATGGAGAATTTTAATTTTAAGAGTTTAAAGTTCGGTTCCCTACAATTTTAATGCTTTATAAACTCTAAGAACCTAACTTAACCTTTCGGACTATATTTTGTTTGTCAATAAAGTCGTTTGCTACTGTAGTATACTTAAAAAAATAAAAGATTTGACTAGATGTATTTTATAAAAATATTTACGTTGATTTATTTATTTACAGCTTATTATCTGATTACTGATTAATCCAATCAGGACTTTACCATTGACTTTAAATATACATTTAAATACTTTACTAAGCTTACATTACTCTTAACCACTAAATAATGCTGATAAGTAATGGCTTTTAAATAAAATTGAATAGACATTTCTCTTCTTCATTTGTATATATATGTTACAGTATACGTTTTAAAGGAAGCTTATTGCCAACGTACAAACACAACTCTGTTAAGTTTCAATTCCTCAGTGAAACTCAGGTTGGTACTTCTCATGTCCGCTCCTTTCTCCGCTTGCTGTCTACGGTAAGATCTGTAGTTTTTAATTTATATTTATTAAAATAGTTTGTAATTGTTATAACTCTTGATTAGTTTATCCAAAGCTTAATCAAACGTCCTTTAAATATCAGATTTTGCCTTTATTATGGAGTTTTCTTAGGTATTGATGTTAACCGATATAATTTGTAGTCACCTGAGACATATAGGTTAGGTTGCCTACGTTTTGTATACTAGTGCCGATAATATTTTTAAAAATTGTATTTAAGATTCAGCTACATCCTTGATATTGTATCTTCCACTACAAGAACGGTAACTTTTCAATTACCTTCTAAATTATAACTGGCACTAATGTGTTTGCCATAAATATCTTAACTAGGTTTATTGCAACAGCCTAGGCTGGGAGGTAGTCTAATGTGTTCAATTTTCAATAACCTTAGCGGGGTGGACTTGTATACAGCTCTGAACAGTGATTTGCAGAGCATCTGGGATTTATTAATCTAGGTTATTTACACGTTTTCATGTCAAATTTTATAGAACAAAAGGCTCTATGGAGTTGTTTTGACCAAAAGTCTCTGCTAATTGCTTATCAGAGATTGCATTGCACACACGCCTGAAAAGTGATCCCTTCCAAATTAAGACCAACATTAAAAGTTCATTTGCCAAAAATTAAAAAAGGGAGAGTAACTTGAGAATAAATTTTCCCAGGGCTTTATCTGTGCAAAAACCTTTCTAAGCTAATGCTGAATTATGCTATGTACATGTACTGGTATATATTTTAGAGGTTGTCAAAGTTGATTTTATTGACTCTGGAAAAGTCGGTAAAATTCCAGTATTGTGACTTGACTTTTTAGCACTTTTCTAAGTTCAGACCTTCTATTAAGGCCAAAAACGATGTTTTAACTTCGGGAATGTTGCGGAAACCATTAAAAACAATGTTTTTACAAAAAGAAATAAACTATCTTTACTTAAGCTAACCTAACTTCACGATACCACCTTATTCAGCCTTTAGGTTAATTTGAATTGGGTGACAGAGACTGTCGACTGCTACAGAGTGCCGCGTTCGCACGTCTTTCGCTCGTAAAATAGTCCCAACTTTAAAGCCACTTTTAGATATGTTCAACATATAAATAAACTAACCTAACCTAACTTTACGATAATAACTTATTTACCTTTAAGTTAATTTGAAGTGGGTGACAAGACTGTCGTCTGCCCCAGAGTGATGCGCGCATTGCGTCCGCGCGTCTTCCGATCGTAAAAGTCCCAACTTTAAAGCCACTTTAAATACGTTCCGAGCCCCAAAACCAATTTTTATATGTTTAGGGTCCTCCTCCACATTTATATCAGTTTTAGATCATGAGATTAAAAGTCACTATTCTGGAATAATACCGAAAAGTCCATTTAATCATAAATGTTGAGTTGAAAAATATTGATTTGAGTTCATCCACCAAAAAACGGGACGTCGGAAGATTGGACAACCAAAAATGTTAAATAAATGGGAAAAGTTATAAAGAGCCATTTAAGTTTTAAATAGGATTTTATAATTTTATTTTCCATTAATTTAAAACAGTTTACTATAGACAAAATGAAATCAACAAAATATAAGTAAATAGAACCCATGTAACTAGTCTTTTTTTCAGTGAATTTTTATAAGTTATTGTAGTATTTTTTGTTGCGGTTAATCTAAAATTTTGTTAACTCTGACTCGCTTACAACCAAGTCAAAATTCAATGGCCAAGTAAGTCAAAATTTATTTACTTGATTAGAGACTTGAATTTATATTATTTGCAGTAGTAACAATCATAGGGTAAACTTGTCAGCAATGCATTGCTTTGTTTACAGTATTTTTTGGGGGTTGAGGAGCCAGCCTGTCCACTGTGCACAGTCAGCTGATTATATACTCTTGTGTTACGGACTAGAGTTTGCAAATCTTGGCAAAATATTGTGGCACTACTGGCCAAGAGTTGCAGCTTGTTGATTTACTGATAATTTTAATCCGATAATAAATGCACTGTGTTGTATGTCCATGCCTTTAACCATACAGCAATTTGAATGTGTTGTTATTTTTTACAAATGTCAATATTTTTAAACAAAGCCTGATTAGTTTCTTTACGAACTATTGTGGTCCACTCTAGGAAGGTGTAGTTGGTAAAGTCCATATGTACCATGTATACAATATTTAAATTAACCACCCTTACCCCTAAAGCTATGGTTTCCTTAACGTTAACGTCGCTATGGAAGCGATTTAACGTTACAGTACGGCCGTAATATTATGGTGAGTTTTGTTTTCAATGCAATTAAATTAAGATGAGAGTGTGGTTAATTAAATTATTTCCTAGAGAACGGTGGTTGTTAAAATAGAGGTAAAACTAGCAGAGCTGGTGGTTTTTCACGCCAGGTGACACATTTTGTTTTGTTAATAAAAAGCAACCTTGTCCATTTCTACATAAGTAAACAAACTTTAACTAGAAAATAAACCTGTTAAGAATTGTTTTTGTGAAAACTTGTTTTAATATTGTGTTATGTCCACCGTCACTGTTTCGTTCACCCATACATTACGACCATAGCTTTCCTAGGAAATCATAGCTTAAGCTACTTTGCTAAACGTTACAATAGAACCTAATCACATGTTGTATCATATTCCAGATGTTTACAGCGAGTTCTAAGATAGTCAAGGTCGGAGGGGCCGAGCCGGATCCCTTCGAAGTCTCCATCTCTCAGGCGCTACTTGAATTGGAGGTGAACAGTGACCTCAAAGCTCAGCTGAGAGAACTGTACATCACCAAGGCTAGGGAAGTCGAGTACAACAATGGAAAGAAGGTAAGTTCAGGCTTAAAGCTTGAAAACAGTTTAATGTCACAATGAAAAGACTTGTTGGTTACTTATGTCTTACAAGTTTTGGGTTATTGTTTTTGCTGTCCCATTCAAGGTATGGTACTTGTTTGCACAAGTTTGAGCAAGTTTTTGAATCACAAAGTTTTTTTTAGTTCTAATAATAGATTATTGTATTGATTACTAATCTGTAGGTGTTGCAATCACATCTCCATAAAATTTGTTTTTTAGACACCAATTAATTATTGATGAAATGAAATGTTATAAAATATGCTAGGAGTAACTTATAACTTTTCAGGATTACTAATCAACGGGAAATTTAATAACACAACTTGATGGTTTAGTCGTAGAGTGTTTGCAATAAACTGGGTTTGTCTGTAGTCATGTTTTACCATCCTTTTAAGTATAACATAAGGCTACTTTTCTGGAAGTTCTTATAACTATTATTTTGTCAACTTTTGGATAACTTGCTTGAGTTTTTTATTTTAAGAATGTTGGGTTTTGTTTCAGTCAATCATCATCTACGTGCCGATTCCTCAGTTGAAGTCTTTTCAAAAGGTCCAGATTCGCTTAGTTCGCGAGTTGGAGAAGAAATTTAGCGCGAAACATGTTGTATTCATTGGTGAGAGGAAAATTTTACCTAAACCCACAAGGAAAACCCGTACGAAAAATAAGCAAAAGAGGCCCAGAAGGTAAGAGTATGTCTTTTATTTTAAAAATTGGTATTCTTAATCTATAGGGGTGTGTGAGTACTGAGTAGTGTAAAGGCCGATGGCACACTATCCCTTCTCACCGTCCGCCAAAAGGGGACGGTTTCAAGGGATGGCCTGAATGCTTGGAGTTAACAAGGGTGCAACACACTCTTCTAAAGCGCCGGAATCACAAGAATGGTGCTGCGGTAGGGAAGGATGATTGGACGACGGTACAAAAAAATATACATCAAGTTAAACGAGAACAGTCACACAATCCGTCTGTGCTGCGCAGTTAAATAAAAAATTTTGGCATTGACAAGTTTATTTAATGTGTGCATTCAACTCGGCTCTGGGATAAAATCTTAGAACAATATTCTGACAGGAATGAACGTAAAAAGTGTTTTGTTACCATAGGAGAAACTACGTTCAGTGATTAATTTCACATTGAAGGAAATTGTAAGTCAATAGCTTTGAGAGCACAAATAAATTTTACCCTAGACACCATTTTGACACGTGTCCCTGTAGCTTGAGTAAGACTGATCGAACCAGAATAAAATATACTATTTACACGGTCGCACCGGACAGTGTGACAGCGTCGTGTCACCCTGCCAGAGCACATCCCTCTCAGCCGTATCTGACAAATAGGGATCGTGTGTCGTCGGCCAGAGGAATCTAGTTCGAGTCACTTATTATAAACAGTAGTAGATTACTTTGAAAAGTGTTATTGAGCATGGGATAGATAAACCATTTAAAAATGCTATTGACTGTGCTCTAAGTAAACCTACCGATTGTACATGCTACGTTTCGCAAGCTGCCCATACCGTAGCCAGAACTGATAATGCATCCATTTATGTTTCTATTTACTTGAAATTTGTCCTACGCAGAAATTAACACAATTAATTTTCCACAGCCGAACTTTGACTTCAGTGTATGACGCTATCCTTGAAGATCTCGTCTATCCAGCTGAGATCGTTGGCAAAAGGATTCAAGTCAAAACTGACGGCAAACAGCTCATCAAAGTCCATCTTGACAAAAATCAACAGACCAACATTGATCATAAAGTAAGTACCAAAAGTGAATCAAAGTGATAATCAAAATATATACAGCATACATGTTTGGGTGAAAGTCTAGAATTATTCATTTGATATCTCCAGAAATATTGAGAAAAATATAATACATTTTTCATTTCTATTATCATGCACTGCCAAGTCTGTTGACTGCTTTGCTATCAACAGTCCACAAATGTGCTAAATCAAAGGACCCTTTTGCCCCAGGTTGACTGTTTAGTTAACTCCTGGTTTCCTAGTTGGTCAAACATTTTTAAACTGGTATCTCAAGTTGCTTCACTTTAACTTGCAACATATGCTGCTGTTGGTTTTAAGTGGTTAGAATGTAGTCTTTACCTTATTACCAAGCAGCATTCTTTGACCAGGAAGTCTGATAGAAGTTTAATTTGTTTAAACAAAAATACAAATTATTTACATCAAGTTTAAAGTTAATAGAATTGTGTTAAACAAAATATTTATCTATGTTTTTTCTTAATAATAATTGACAGTATTTTACATTCAAGTTATGGTATTTTTGTATTGTGTTAAACAAATATTTTATCTATGTTTTTTCATTAATACTTTACAGCTATTTTTATAATCATTGTGCAAAATGAATGTAAAACATTGTTATTGTGTTGTTGATCAAGAAGTTCTTCTCAAGGTTTAAAATTTAAACAAATTAAAATTGTTACAAATCTAAACATATAGTATCTACATAAATCTAAATTCATAACAACAGGCAAGTTCTAGGCTGCAGTGAGACGCTATTTAAACTAAATATCTTCGACTGGTTCCTCAAAGAACTCTTGCATACTAAAACAGATTTTGGCAAAATATTTAGATGTTGTGTTAAGGCTTATGCTATATTTAGGGTTCATATAATAGTTAGGTATTTTCTTCCCATTGTAGTTTACATATTGTACTTGTGGATCACTTTTAAATCATTCTCTCTGGCTTCATTTAATTTTTTAGATCGGTGTTGTAGTAAATCTTGTGCCAATCCAATATTAATTGTTCTTCTTGTCAATTTCTTTTGTATATAATGTAAAACAATCATCATGGAAAATGTTCACAGATCAGTAAAGCTTGTAACTTAAATTGAAATTAGAAAATTTAAAAAAAATTCTATAAGATGCACTGCCAAGTCTGTTGACTGCTCATATCAACAGTCCACAAATGTGCTAAAAAGGACCTTTTGCCCCAGTTTAACTGTTTAGTTAACTCCTGGTTTCCTAGTTGGTCAAACATGTCCCCTCTCTGAAGCTTATTTGACTTGTGTATTCGGTCCTTCAATGTTTAACCTTGGTATCTCATGGGTACTTATCTTTCAATTAATATTTTACTACAATTATGATATGTTAAGAACAAACAGATTATAGTAAAGTAGTAATCATTGTTTATATATCAGTGAATATTGCTAACGTAATAATTTCTTTTAAGTTATCATGCACTGCCAAGTCTGTTGACTGCTTTGCTATCAACAGTCCACAAATGTGCTAAATCAAAGGACCCTTTTGCCCCAGGTTAACTGTTTAGTTAAGTCCTGGTTTCCTAGTTGGTCTAACATTTTTAACTGGTAATCAAGGGCCACTTTCAATAATGCACCAGTACTCAGCAAAAGAACTATTGTTTTACCAATTACCAAAATGACTAGAGAACCGATAACCTAATTTAAAAAAGTTTAAACAAAACATAATAATATATACACTATTTACATAACAGGCAAGTTCTAGGCAGGTGAGACTTACAAAAACTAAATATTCTACTGGTTCCTCAAAGAACTCTTGCATACTAAACAGATTTTGGCAAAATACTCAGATGTTATAGCCAAGGCTTGCTATATTTAGGGTTCATATAATAGTTAGGGTATTTTCTTCCCATTGTAGTTTACATATTGTACTTGTGGATCACTTTTAAATCATTCTCTGTTGGCTTCATTTAGTTTTTTAGATCGGTGTTGTAGTAAATCTTGTGCCCAATATTAATTGTTCTTCTTTTGTCAATTTCTTTTGTATATAATGTAAAACAATCGTCATGGAAAATGTTCACAGATCAGTAAAGCTTGTAACTTAAATTGAAATTAGAAATTTTAAAAATTTCTAAGATGTGACTGCCAAGTCTGTTGATTGCTCAACAGTCCAAATGTCGTCCTGCCTAACCCCTTTCCTGTTTAAACTCCTGGTTTCCTAGTTGGTCAAACATGCCTCTCTGAAGCTTATTTGACTTGTGTATTCGGGTCCTTCAATGTTTAACCTTGGTATCTCATGGGTTCTTATCTTTCAATTAATATTTTACTACAATTATGATATGTTAAGAACAAACAGATTATAGTAAAATTGCTATATAAAGTAATACTAACGTAATAATTTCTTTTAAGTTATCATGCACTGCCAAGTCTGTTGACTGCTTTGCTATCAACAGTCCACAAATGTGCTAAATCAAAGGACCCTTTTGCCCCAGGTTAACTGTTTAGTTAAGTCCTGGTTTCCTAGTTGGTCGAACATTGTCTAAAAAAAAGTTAAGCTGAACAGAACCTCGTAGTTCTTCCATGGTGTAGTCAGGAGTTGGTCCTTCAATGTGTAATCATGGTATCTCAACAATAATACAAACCTTTCAGTTATTGTATACAAAAATGAATATTCAGAGGTGTTGCTCAAATTTATTTCATAGGGAGTTCAACTTTTATTTGAATGGACTGGATGTGTGTGATTTAAAGATTGCTGCCTTCCTGTCCCACTTGATGATAAAAATACCCTAAAAATCAGGAAATTTGAGTTTTTAATGGTTTTTTACGCATTTTAAAATTATATTCTTTGCAGTAATAATAATTGTTACTGCATTAGGTTGCACTTGTAAGCACTTGACTGCTTTGTCCAAATTACAACTATGTTTAGCTTGTTTGGGAAAGTCAGGGATCCAATCTATTTACTGCACACTTAGGCCCATTCTCCACGAGCGTGTAAAACGCGACTGTTTGCCGGCGTCTGAACCGCGCTAGTAACAGAACCAATGGAGAGAATACCAAGAAAGAGTATAATTAGTATTTATTTAACTGCTATGCAATGTTGTATAGGTAAATAATCTAAACGGCGTGCAGTATACTCTGATACTCGGGCCGGCAAACAGTCACGTTTTGCCTGCCCGTGGAGAATTGTAGAGCGGGTTGCTCGCCGCCGGGCGCTCAATCAACCGCTCGTGGAGAATGGTCAAAATTTTCGAGCGGGAGCGCCGGCAAACGGTCGCGTTTTACCTGCTCGTGGAGAATGGGCCTTAGAGTCAGGCTGTTGGTATTCTTTTTTTCCATATGCTTTACGAATGCTCGCATCTTGGCATTATTGTGCTGACTCAAGTAGGGTAGAAATTTTTAAGCATTTTCATGCACTGCCAAGTCTGTTGACTGCTTTGCTATCAACAGTCCACAAATGTGCTACATCAAAGGACCCTTTTGCCCCAGGTTGACTGTTTAGTTAACTCCTGGTTTCCTAGTTGGTCAAACATGTCTAAAATCTGTATCTCGTGTTGCTTGACTTCAACTCACAACTTGTGCTTATTCCAATGATGTTACTAATTGTGCTTCTTTTGCTCCTTCACTCAAAGAAGGTTTTGTTTGTTATATTTCTTTATTTTATACAAATTTGTATGTAATGTAAACCCATTTTTATTAGAAATATACTCTCATTTGTCAAGTTTGTAGTTAAAACTATAGTTCAATGAAGGTTGCTACAGGATGCACTGCCAAGTCTGTTGACTGCTTTGCTATCAATAGTCCACAAATGTGCTAAATCAAAGGACCCTTTTGCCCCAGGTTAACTGTTTAGTTAAGTCCTGGTTTCCTAGTTGGTCAAACATTGTCTAATTTATGTACAAATGCTGTGGATGATTGCGATTTAAATGGTATTGCCCTGTTTAACTTTTATTTAAATTGTGTACAACTGAGCTCAGTAATTGTATTGTTAAATTTACTAAAGACATGTTTTTTGTTTCAGCTTGATACATTTACATCGGTGTACAAGAAGTTAACTGGAAGGGAAGTGAAGTTCGAATTCCCTGAACCCTACTTGTAAAGTTTTTTATTATGTTAAAATAAAAACCACTTGTGGATTAAGTATAGACGATTTTTATTGCCTGCTTACCTCTTAAACATGCTTTGAATAAAAAAAACTTGAAAACAATTTCCCCTAAATTTCAATGAAATACAACTGTGTTTATGCTTATACAGCAAGTATCTCTTTCAAATATTGGACAAGTGATCAAATGAGAAAATGGTCAAGGCAATTAGTGTAGAATTGTCGACCATCTCCGTGCCAACCATTCAAAAGGAAATGAAGACGAAGATGTTTCTCTTCAATTTCCTAGAGAATTGTATCAGAGCCCTAAGGAGATGTGGTACTACAACGCAGGAAAGCATCTCTCTTCGGCGTTCACACTGGCCCCGTAGGGGTCCTCAAAAATTGGATCTCTAAATCAACAAAAAGATGACCTCCCCCAACTGTTCATGTAAATAGTGTTTTAATTTTTGGAACTTTTTAATTTTAGTTCGGAGGAGTTCTTATAAAGTGAAATCAATTTCAGTTTTGTCCACCTATCAAGTTACACGAACATTCCATAGTAGTATCAGTAGGCTTAATACAATAGAAACCACAGAGGTCCCTGATTGGTCGCCTGGACGAGCCCTGTCGTAGACGACCGATAAGCAGAGCGGATCTTCAGTCGGAGTTCTGGCGTACGTACATTCACTTATAGTGTCCTCGACCGATATTAAATATCATTGTGCTTTTTGGCCTTCAGCCCATTATATATAGGTATATTAATTATTAACGTTCACAATAAATGTAAAGATTCCTTAAAAAATATTAGTTACAAGTTACAACATTAGCTGATATTGTACATTTTTGTAGTTAACAGAACATAATACAACAATATTGTGCAAGGAAGGGTTGTTTAGTCATTCTCTGAATGGTAACTAAATAACAGACTTGTTCAAATTTATATTATGGTAAATACAACCTGACACACAGGGCCGGCGCTACCATAGGTGCATTTGCACAGGCTGCCAAGCCAAGGGAGTGCCAAAAAGAAAACTTCAAAATAATTTTTTAAATTCAGGTAGAATGCCCTCCTGAAATGAATATTGTCATTAAAACGATTATTAAAAACAATTTATACACAATTAAACACTATACTTAACGCAAGTTGGCACAATCTAGTGCGTAGCAGCCACTGTTCTTAAGGTTGGCTACGCTGGTAGCAACCCTGCCACGACTTCGCCACCGGCCGGCTTCCTGCCCCGGCGACAGAGAAGGACTGAAATCAGCTGTCATGACAGCCAGCTGACTGTAAAAACTGCTGCTGGTGGATGAGGAAAGAGAGGCTGCAGATTCTGCTACTATTTAGTGTTGTCATTGCCACCTTTACGGAATGTTCTGAGTGTTTCGCCTATGACTGTTTTTATTATAACTCAACTGTAGAATTTATTCGTTGATTTGCGGTTACGTGTTTAGTTTCTTTCAGAAATTGTGTAAGTTTTCTTTAATATGTAGATAGCCTAAGTTTGATTTATTTCCATATATCCTTACAAGTTCCAAAGCTTTCTCAACCATTTTCAGAGGTATTTCTAATTTACTACAATTTAAACCCTATTAAATAATAAGTACAAGCATACTTCACTGCACTAGATTATGATAATTTAATATAATTATTAAAATATTACTTAGGACTTTATAACTGTAACAAATTGAGAAAAAAATCCAAAATGGTACTTGTGGATTATTTAAGATCTGAAAGTTAGTGGGAGTTGTGAAGGGGCAATTGAAAATTTTGCACATGGGCCGGCCCTGCTGACACAACAGATTTTGTCCCGTCAACAAAAACATATGTTTACTGAAGTGAATTATTATTTATCAGCTGTATACTTTGTTTACTAAACAAGCATTATGGTAAATGTGAAAAATTAAACTTCTGTGATTTTCTTCATATTTCTTCCCGGAAGAACATTCTACAAACAAAATGGGAAATAAAAAAGATGAATTGGGCAAATCTATGAAGACGTTCTCGAGTTATGCCATTACCAATGAAAACTGTGTTCATTTTAATACATTAAGAAGATTTTTGAGTTATACCCAAAATATATTTTGCTATCTGTAGATAGGGTTGGCGCCTGTCACTTCCAATTCCCAGCCCTCTAAACCATTGTTTTTAGGATAGCCTTTAGTCACCCTCCACTCACACTTAACCAGACACAACAGGCCTTAGCTTTGGATACCTGTACAACTGACATGAGCTTAGATTCAATGAACCTTCAGTAAGAATATACCTATTATACATAACCAATGGGTGTTTAAAGAAACATCAACGAAAAGATCATGCCATATATTTGTCCAATGGGCTTTAAGACCAAATTTCACATACTTGGAAAATAGTCTCTATACAACAATTTACAACACATTAAAGAAAAAAAAAATGGTGTCTTGTTTTTTTATCATTCATAGACACACAAAGTTCTTAACCTAGACAACTACAGTACTGACATGGCAAGGTTTCTCAGACGCTATGGCCAGATTTTCTTCTGTTCAACTGATTCTGGAGGTTTTTTCTTGATGTTGGATAGTAGCTAAATTCGTGGTCAACGATGCATCACTTTATAATATAAGATGATGATGGCAATGTTACATTGAACCAGGAAACAGACGGTTGAAATGTATATGAGTAAAGAAATTCACAGCGGTTTAAATACAACATTTCTTTTAAAGATTTATGTAAATCATTGGATTTCTAGATTAAGTTTTGTGGTAGTTGCTGACTTTGTCCCATATATAGGAACGAGCTAGGTCGACTGCTGACTCCATGGAAACCTTTACCATGGTATGGCTGATGTTCTTGAGGTTCTTTTCCATCGTTGATTTGACGTCCCTTTAAGTTAACACAGACAGATGAAAGAAAACCTTAACAACTACAACAATACGTTTATATTATGGCATTGTGTATTATGGTATCTAATTTTTTGTTTTAAATATTCATAAACTCTGCAATACTGTAAAATGAATTTTGACTAACGTAGTTTGGACCTAGAGCAATTTTTCACGTTGTCGGTAAGTTTATTATACAATCTTCTACCGGCTTCAACGGGATGTTTGTCGTACAATTAAAGCCTAAGGTAGTTTGGTGGGATCATATTTTGATTTCTTGTGGTATATTGATATTTGATTGATGTTCTCAACTAAGTTTTGCCTTAGGCAATTTATCAACAGATTTTCCTAATATTTTGCTAATTTAGGTGCTATGTAAGGACATAATGACGTTTCACCCAGTGGAGTTCGCTTTTACTGACCTGCAAAATCAGGACTTGGTCCTGGAATTTTATTCTGGAAAACCAGTATGAACCCTGAAATTTCAAAAAGCCTATAGGCAGTGATGTATGATTTTCTAGGCAGTGGTGATTACTATATTCTGTTCTTCTTTTGACTGTAAAAAAGCAGTCTAAGAAACCATAACTTTACAAAATAGTTTTTGTACCTGCAGAAACTGTTGTTTAGTTAATTTGATAAGTATTTATTGCCATAAAATTAGTATTATGTAAAATTAAATACATTTTAACAAAATAAACTAGTAACAGTATAGCACTACTCCAAGCAGAAAGTAAAGTATTTTAAAGTTTCACAAGAAAATACCTTATTGTATAAACCTATTGGATAGGTCTAACCCAGCATGGCTCGTTACTTGCAGCCTGTTTTCTTACCCAGCAGACGTTGCCATGACGACCAATATAAAACACAAGCAGTATACATCTGGTGATTTCATAGAAGCTTCACAGTGTAAACAATGGGTAAGAAAGTAATTATATAACTAGACCTTCCAAAAGCACTGTGTGCTGGCTGTATCACAGAAAGCTTATATTAAGTTTAAAAACTTTACAATTCATGAGTAACACTATGTTTTTTTAAGTATTCTACATTGAGAAAGCTTTTTCCACAAATATCGCACGCGACACTGTTCCCTCGAGCATGAGTGGCCTGATGCCTTCTCAAGGATGCGTTCTTTAAAAACGCTCTATTGCAAGTTGAACAGACGTAAGGTTTTATTCTCGAGTGGATTGCAACATGGTTTTTGAGGTGAGATGAACTTTTGAAACACTTAAAACATTCAGGACACTCGTAAGGACGTGCTTCAGTGTGAGTTAGTAAATGTCTTTGCAGATAAAGCTCTTGGGAAAATGATTTGTCACATATTTCACATTGAAAAGAATGTTCCCGATCATGATTCAAGGAGTGTTCTTGAAGGTGAATAGCGTGGGCAAAACGAAGTCCACATATGGCACAGGTGTACTGCTTGCTGTTATTTATTTTTGATAAGAACTCCTTTGCTAGTTTCGCTCCTTCTTTATGGCTGTCGGTCATGTGTGTCTCCAACTCGGCTGATGAATTGTAAACAACGTCACACAGATGGCAGTAGAACGGAGGTGTTAACAAACTACTTCTCAAGTTATTCATGTCTTTAGTGTGTGTCAAAGTGTGCTTTTTAAGGTTTGAAGAGTCGGCAAAGGCAAGACCACAAATCTGGCAAGCAAACGGGCGAGCACCCGTATGAGTTAAAACGTGTCTTTTAACATCTGAAGGGCGAGTGAAAGCTTTTTTACAAATACTGCAAGGATAAGGCCTGCGACCAGTGTGTGTGATCATGTGATTCCGCAAGTTACTCGAGTTTGAAAAGTTCATTCCACATTGTGGGCAGGAAAATGGTCTTTCTCCAGTGTGAATGAGAATGTGCCTCTGAAGCTCCGAGGGCTTGCTGAACGCTTTATCACACTGAGAACATTGATAAGGAAGACCTCCAGAATGTTTAAGCTGGTGGATTTTCAAATTGTAGTTAGTAGTGAAGGCCATTGGACATAAATTGCAGTTGAAAGGTCTCGCCCCGCTATGTGTACAAGAATGGCGCTCAAGGTCTGCCAGGCGCCGAAATGACTTTTCACAAACTGAGCACGGGTGAGGTTTTAGATCCGAGTGACTCATCTGATGCATTCTCAAGTTACTTTGGTTTGTAAAACTCATTTCACACTCAGAACACTGAATGGACGTTCACTCTGTGAGTGAGTGAATGTCTATTGAGATCCGAAGGTCTACTGAAAGTCTTACCACAAGTGGAGCAAACATTTTGCGATGTTCCACAAGGTTGAGACATATGTACATTGGAATCACTTTGAGACTCCTCCAGTTTTATATCACACGTTTCAACGGGAGATGTATCTTTAACTTCCTGACGGAGGATTTCGAAAATTGAGTGTCGTCAGAAAACCCTACAGTGCAATCATTGTAGCTTGGAGATATTTTGTTGTGCATTTTGGAGTGTTCTTTAACTGACTCTGAACAGTGGAAAGTAATGTTACATTCCAAGCAATGGAACCTTTCAGCGTGGATAAGTTCGTGCCGTTTCAGGTCTGAAGGTTTGACAAAGCCTTTCCCACAGGAGTTGCAAAATGTTTTGAACCTAGTATCGCCAGTATGAGAAAAAGAATGAATTTTGAGGTTATGAGTGTTGGCAAAGTTTTTTCCACAGAATTCACAGCTGATTTGACCCCTGTGGACAATACGTCTATGGTTTAAAAGTTCTGAAGAATTTGGAAAGTTCATTTTACACACAGAGCACTTAACTCCTATTTCACTGGCAACAGAGCTTTCTTCTTCATCTGAGTCAACTTCTTCAGGATCTTCTTGCTTCTTTGAAGGTTCAGCGAAACTTTGAGTAGAATCTGTAGGGTTGTATGTAGATGAGTCCGGATGAAAGTTCTGGTAATGAGTGTTGAGTTCTTGGTTGACAGGAGATGAATTTTGTACTTTATAGCCTGTGTGGTTTAAAACTTCAAAGCTTGTGCCTCTAAGTTGAGTGTCGTTTATCTGAAACAAATGCGGAAAACAGCTATTAACTTTTGCTATCGAAAACAAACCGAAGGCATAACAAAGTGGAGGAAGATCGGCAGAGGTGAAGGTGAAGGTTAATGGCAACTTGGGCCATACCTTCTACAGTTTCTAACAATTTGTCCTGCGCTTATCATAATTTCTCTACTCATTACTTGCTGGTAATTTCACGTTAAATTTTTGCATGTCATATCTGTTATTTATTTTATTATATATTGTTAGAGAATTTTTATGTCTGTGTTATCAAAATTATTGCATGTTATTTATTTGTTCATTGTACATTAGTGTAAGCCTACATTATTATTTGCATGTCCATTATTGCATAGAGTATTATACCAAAGTTACCATATCATCATACAGTACGGTTCATATTTATTATATTGTCATCTGTAATCATTTGGTATCTATAATCGTGTTTATCAATCTGTTCTCTTTCTTAATCTTTTATGTATTATATTGTGTTAGTCATTATTATCTCTGTCTAGTCCATTAGTTTAACGTAGGTTAAAGTATTACCAGCAGCCATTATTCCCCTCTTGTTACCCATAACCACCTCAAACAATAAATCATTTTCATTAAAAGAGTACAAAAAATTAAGTACCACAAAAGTAGGGTAGGATTGGGTAAAGTCTCCAATTTATTATGTTTTCCAATTTTCATTGTACCATGTGCAAGTGTTTTTGTCTTTCTTTTTCAATTCAACACTTAATATACAGGGTCAGGCAAAAGTGTGGAAACGCCTTTATAACTTTTAAACCAGTTTTTTGGCCAACGAAATTGGTAAATTTATTAGAGAAACAAAAGTACCTTTAAATGCATATGACATTCCTTTGGTTTCAAAATGGGATTGGGCCCCATAATTTTCATAGGGAAGCCCCATAATTTCAGAAACCCCATTGGTGACACCTTTTGAAGGTCTTAGAAAATGTTGATGAATGCTGAAAACTAAAGTCTCTATCTTAATCCAGAAACAAATGGCGTTGATTTTAAGTAACACAGAGTTTTAAGTCTACCTCCCCAATCCCCCATTTTGAAAACTGGGGAAAAGTGTCAGTATGCATTAAAAGATACTTTTGATAACTTTAATAATATCTACCAAGTTTGGTTACGCTAAAAAAACTGGCTAAAAAGTTATAAAGTCGTTTCCACACTTTCGTGTAATAAAAACCTTTGTAACTTAAAATGGGCGCCATTTCTTTCTGGGTTAAGATAGAGACGTCTAGTTTGCATCATTCATCAACATTTTCTAATACCTTCAAAATGAGGTGTTTCTCGCTGAGGCTTTCCTATGAAAATTATGGGGCTACCCCCCCAATCCCTCATTTTGAAAACTGGGGCAGTGTCAGTAAGTATTAAAAGGTACTTTTGGTTCCTTAAATAAAATGTACCGAGTTTGGTTGCACTGGAAAAACTGGTTAAAAAGTTATAAAGGTGTTTTCACACTTTCGCATAATACAAATCTGTGTAACTTAAAATGGACGCCATTTCTTTTTGGGTTAAGATAGAGACGTCTAGTTTTCAGCATTCATCAACATTTTCTTAAACCTTCAAAATGAGGTGTCACTCGATGGGACTTCCCTATGAAAATTATGGGGCTACCCCCACCCACAATCCACCATTTTGAAAACTGGCAAACTGACTGGTAGTGTGAAAAAGGCATACTACAGGAAGACCATGCGCCCTTCAAGATAGGGTTCAACATATTGAAGCTTCTTTTGAAAGGAGTCCTAAAAAGTCCATACATAGTGCTAGCCGTGAGTTACATATTCCAAAATCAACAGTTCATAAGATTCTGAGCGCTGAAGTACTATCCTTATAAATTACAACTTTTGCAACATTTAAAACTCAATGACAAACCGCGCCGCCTCGAGTTTGCATCAGACATGCTGGCTCGACAAGATGAAGATTTTACGTTTCTAAAACGCATTTGCTTTAGCGATGAAGCCACTTTTCATGAAAGTGGGAAAGTGAATAGACATAACTGTAGAATATGGGGAAGACAAAATCCTCATGAAGTGATTGAAAATGAGGGATTCCCGAAACTAAACGTTGGTGTGGAATCATGATTGACAAAATTGTTGGCCCTTTTTCTTCGCTGAAAAAACTGTCACAGGAGCTGTTTACCAAGATATGTTGGAACTTTTTGTCATTCCACAGTTACAAGATATTCCAAACATCATATTCCAGCTAGATGGCACCTCCTCACTGGTCTTTAGATTTGCGGATTGTTTGGATGAAAATTTTCCTGAACGTTGGATTGGCGAGATGGACCGATAGGAATGGCCAGCTGGCTTCGTTCTCAGATCTGACACCCTATGATTTCTTCCTGTGGGGCTTTCTAAGGAATGAGGTTTATCAGACTAAAATACGCTCGAATGAGCTGAAAGAAAAATTATAGATGCATTTCAACAGGTGTCACGAGAAATGTTGGAAAACACTTGGATGAATCTTGATCATTGCCTTGATATCGTCCGAGTATCTTGTGAAAGCCATGTAGAGATATACTAACCACATTGAAAAAAAACTTTGCTAATTCCTTTATTGGTATATAATGCCAAGTTAACATAATTCTTAATAATAAACATGCTATTATCTATCAAAGTTGTACTAATCATTTGTAAACACTCTGTATATTAATTACCTGAAGGCTGGGCACAAGAAAAGAAGGCTGCTCAGAAGACTCTGTTCTAAAACAAAGAAAATAAAAGGTTAAAAAATGACTTATTTTGTTTTTGGCAATATGATGGTCTTGGTGAAGTTCATTGTATGATTATTTGTTGGCATCCCATCTTCTAATAATGTACTCAATTTTCAGAGAGAAACAACTATTATATTTTGAGTATTGTCAATACTCATCTTCAGATAAGCAACACTAATAAAAACAATTGACTGTTCTGACCCAAGACAAAATTTCAGTCCACGATCCACAGTTTTTCCAGATCTAGTTTTAAGGGTTCTCTACAAAGGAAATGCGGAAATTATGGGTTCTTTGGCAAATACAAGTTATTTTGTTTCTTTTTTTTAGTTTGAATCCATCTATTAAACAATAGATGGTATAAATTACCAATGGTGGCTTCTGTAATAGGACAGACGTGGCCTGTTCTAGGCGGGAGACAACACTTTGCTAGCCGGCTTTGGGGATAGACCATGACAAAATACTTAATAAACTATCCGACATTACAGATAGTTGCATCGCTTCCTTTTTAAAACTAACAAGTGTCCGTATTTATCAGTAGGTTACGTAGCTGTGATCTAAAAATTGCCAATAATGTCTTATGGTAACTGAGGTATGGTGTAAAGTATCTGTTCGCTCCGGACTCAGGCGAGGACATACATTTGCTGGTATGCTGGCCTGTTTTGTATCCTCTCGGTTCCGGATATCCCCACCCACTGGTGGTTTTAAACTATTCTGATACAAGGCGAGCCAAAATTTTGATCCAGGAACCACATTTTTTCTAGGTCTAGTTTTAAGGGTTCTTTACTAAGGGAATTATAGATTCTTTGGCAATTACAAGTCAATTATACAATCGAATCCTTTATTTTGCCCAAGTGAATTTAGGAAGCCAGGCTTTTACTGTTACTCCCTCTGAGGAACCACCTCTAGTATTTACAAAAAAAAGTGTATTAATTTCCTAGAAGGGACGGTTGGATACCATATGAATCAACAGAGAAACCTAAGAAAAACAGAATCCCTCGGGTATCAGTTCTTGGACCACTCCTTTAGTTGATCTACTTTCACCCTCTAATAATAAAACTGCCAATTTACTCTCAGAATCTAAAATGGTTGCGAATAATACCACACTAATCATTCAAGGATCAATGAACTGATAGCACCAGGAATTAAAGCTAGACCAACCATTTTCTGAAAATATTCAGCGTTTTAGCTTAGCCTAGGACAAGTCTACCTTAGGAGGAATTCAGAGATCTTAAGGGGGATAATCAATGCACCAGCCCAGAAACTATAATAGAAAAGAAGGTTATGACTAAATGGTTAAGAGCACAGGTTGCGTCTATACATATCTATACTTAGTTTAGGCTGAGGTATGACTTACAAAGTGTCTGAAGAAGAGAACCAAATATCTGATCTATCACTGCTCAGTCGCTCAGTGCTTTTGTTAGTTAACCCTTTTTTGGGTTCGTGTATATTAAAAGATCTGTTTGATATATCCATGGTCTAATGTTACTTTGAATCATGAATGAATTGGAATAAAAATATTACTTGTTTCAATATTTTGATAGAAGTTAAAACCAAAGTCACAACATAACCTCAACAACGATGGTAATTTGACAATTTAGTGGTATGCGGAATGCAGATGGTAATTTTGGTAATCATGTAGCAAAATGAAAAAAATCTAGATTAGGAAAAAAACTAAACGCATCCCACTATTCGCTATTTGCAGCAAGTGCTAGCTGTTTTTTCATTTGTTTGTCAATGCTATAGAAGCGGCTAGAGAAACCAGCCGCTGGAGAACCATTCGTCAGTGCTCTCCCTGCACCGGTGTGGAGGATCGATTTAATGATCGCAGACCGCCCAAAACTCCAAGAAATAAGCACAAGCTGAGCCTCATTTTCATAATGTGAGGGCCAGAGCCTGCCACCTCATCTTTCCAGCTTACCAGGGACCGCTGCCTTCCCCCCTCAGGAAGAAAGCCGAAGTCCACAGTTATCGAGGACCACCCCGCATCCCAATGAGTGGCCCGAGAGTTCTTGTATCCTCCTCACCTCGTCGATCTTGCTCTTAGCGTTAGCCTTAAAGTTAAGGTGATGTTTGGTTGTTAGGGCTAGCATCAGATACTAAACCTCTTCACCCCATTCGATGCCTTCTTCCAGGGTGATGAACGGGGGGCGATCTCGGAGATATCGACGCGACACCACCATACTCTCGTAAGATCCCATTAATTTACAGAAATGGTGCCAACACACAATGGCCGTTTTTGCTCTTTCCGACACGATACCGAACAGATTGGTTATTTTTATTTACTACATTCTTACAAAACTCGTTCCACCGACATCTAGCAATTGTTTGACCCCCACCCTTATTTACGAGCCTGATGACATGAAGTTATAACTTGTATTGTACATATTGTAGCACTGTGCGCTGTGTTTACAATGGCCAAGAGCGATACCTATATACCACCTCAGCGGGATAGAAATTAAATGGTAATTCATTGTCTTTGATTTTCTGGGATAGCTTGAAAATTCTCATGTATGTAATTGTGTTTTTGCAGAGATATCACTGTGACAATTTTAATTCGTGCTATTATCTGACACCAAAATTATTTTTAGTCTTTTAGCACTACAAAATTAATAAGTAATTCCTCATATTAGCTGTATACCTTTAAGTGCTCCATTTTGGGAGAACGGTTTATTAAAACACTTTCAGTAACCTGTAAAACGTTGCAATTTCATTTTGAACTGTTTTGTCAGGGCGAAATATACAAAGTAAAAAGAATACAACGAAGTGTACAACCCTTACAATGCACAGCATATTTTATTTCAAGGTGCATTAATTATCATGCATCTTAGTATTTACAATGCTTTTTTATTATAAGCCTAAGTAGGCTATACTGTATTTTAAAATTATAGTGATTAAAGTAGCAAGCATTTAGCATAAGCAAAACACATAGTGCCCCTGCCACAAATTCTAACAATAATATTTTTAAAACATCTTCAGTATAATTATGTAATTGATCTCGATGTGTGGTATGATTCGAACTTCTAAATAGAGACACTGTAATCTCGCTTGGATACATAGACATCCGAATTATTTTGATATTAAACGTTATAGGTTTTATATGCTCATTGCTCAAAAAGCTCCAAAACTAAACCAATTAAATGCCGACAGTCAGTTTAGCCTGTGCGCCATTTGTTTTTCTCTAAAAATAAAAGATAGTGCTTAAATATGTACTTCAGATCTATCTTGAAAAATATCTCGCTGGGGTGTTTTAAATACCCCGCGTATAAACGTAGCTTCAAGCGCAGCGTGATCGTCAAGCGGGACTACTGACAACGGTTTTACTGAAAAAAATGTGAGTATAATAAAAATGTACTTATTGTAAAAAATATCTTCATATTTCTTGAATTATCTTACCTTGGTAACCACGGAGTGAGGTTGAAGACTGTTTTAAACCGAAACTCTACTGAAATCTAGCTCTACATGAGACTTGAGTGCAGCTCCCCCTCCCGTCGTACAAACACGCACATACACACGCCAGCACGCACGCACGCACATGAGTCACGCTCACCCGCCTGCACACGCACACCTTGCGACACACTACTGTCTGTTTCACGTTCATCTGCCAATACGCACTGTTCTTGCACTTACATGTTGACCAAAGATTTATTTTCAATACTGGTGTAATATTTGTAATTATTTTTTGTGTAAAAATTACTTTATTTCTCTTGATTTAATACATTATTTTTAGCACCTACAAGTATTATAATTTACTTATTTATTTCACTAGATAATGTAAACTGATATTATTATTAAGCTGACTTAAAAATACACTTTATTGTAACATTGCAATAGTATTGTCCGACTATCTGTTAAACATTTATGATTATTGTTGTTCATGTATGATGAATTCAATTCTTAGCTTACTTATCTTTACATTTTCCTTCTTGGACTTTATTTCACCATTTATAAACATTTTATTCGTCGATACACAATATACAGAGTGACTATTTTATCAATGGTCGTAGGTTCTCCCACATTGAATTTCGCTGATGCGTGAAAGACATCTTTTAACTATTGAATACAAGACATTATGATGGTAAAATACAGGAATTTTGATAGAAACAATTTTTCTAACACAATACGTATTACCAATGGGCAATGAATCAGCACCTAGCTATTTAGTTAGTGTGTGAAAATTGTGACCAGATCTCCCAATTATGACTTATGTGTATAAAAAACTCATCTTCGCTGTAAAACGCTTCTGCAATTAAAAAGTAGTTCAAGCGAGTTTTAAATATACCTTAAAACACCTGAGCTAAGTTTCATCGAATTTGGTAACTTATTAACTATAAAAGTGGTGAATTACAATGCATTTCAACTTGTTAACGCAATGAGCCAATGAACTACTGTCTGGGAGGGCAAACATTCGTGTACTATACTGTTCTGTGTCTCCCAGTCCGGTAGTCGTTCCTGCCGTTAACGACATAAGTGTGCATATCTCTACCTCTTATGCTATCGTATTTTGATTTGAAAAAGAGAGACGATTCTAGAATGTAAAGGTAGCTAGGAAAGTTATATAACAAATGTCAGATTTTAACTATGCTGGCTCCATTGAAGCTGTGCAAATATCTTGTGAGACAACACCTTTCTTGACTCCAAAAACACTGCCCAATTACAATCTTAAGCAAATCATATGGCTTGTCATTTACAAACAAAAATATTTAATTATAACCGACTCTTTGCTTGCAAACGCATAAATATCAATTTACATTGCTTGTCGGCTATTGAAAACGTCTACCCTTTAAAAATTAACAGTTGCTATTCTTGATCGTGCAAGTACAACGTACTGGCATGAGTGGCATTAGTTAATTGCTAGGTTCACACGTTGCAAGTCGTTTGCATGTCCGTCGGGTATTATTGGCAAACTCCAACACTAGCATTATTAGCGATTTTAAAAAAATTGCAATATCTGTAAGCTGTTTACATGTTGCCTGCATCTGCCATGCGATCTGATTTGTTTTAGTACAAGCTAGTCAAGTGACAGTTCATATAGTTTCCATAAAACTGGCTAACATAGGCTGTCAATGTTTGTTTACACTATGAAATATGAAATAAGTAAACAAATCCATGTAAAAAAGTGGCGAGGTGGTTGTAAGTAAACCGAATACATTTATCTAACTGACAAGGTCTCTGACTGGCACCGTACTTTGATATAAGCGATATATTGTTTACAACTTTACAAGGGGCAAGTAATAATTTGACAATTCCTACAAATTTCACCTTCTACGCTTGCTTGCAACGTATACACCTAACTTACAGTAAGTAACTGTAAGTAATACTCCGACTGGTTTGTAACTGCTGTATGACTTGCAACATTTATGTCCTATAATTATATTTAAGGCCAATGATTGTAACGTGTAAACCCTGTTTTTTAGCGGTGGGGGCATTGACTTTAAAATATATACATTTAAAATCAATGGGGTGGACAGAGTGGGGGGTAGCTGCGACTTCTGGATATGGTATATCTTTCTCTATGGTTTAAACGAATTCCATAGAGGAATAGTCAGTTAAACTATTGCGATTACCAGCTGCTACACACAGAGACTACACAAGTTGGGATCTTGACTCTTGTTGCAGATTTTGCGATTTGACAGTCCGACGTGCTTCGTGTAAGTGCTCCTTAAATCAGAATCATTACTATCATCCTTTCTATTTTGGTAAATCATGCAATGACCTAGTAGACTAAAGCTGGTGGTGATGTGCTAAACGCGATTACAGTAACGTTTTCTTTTAACATCAATTAATTGATGTTAATTTTGAGCAAACTATTCAGGTCAGTAGATTGGCTTTCGATTTCTTGTAAGTAGGATTGGTCTCAAGGTTGCATTCAACAGATAGGCTTAGCTCAATAAAACAGTTGTACGTAGTTTAAGCCTACGTTGTTAGCTGGTTAACCCCGAGGAATGCAAATTATGTAAACATTTGTGTTTTCAGCTTGAAGATACTGCATTGTGGCGAGGGTAATTTTAGCTGTGGTCCATAAGATGACCACAGGACTTCGTCACATTGCAACTGAGCCAGCCAATTTGAACCATAAACCATTTACAATGGATAGGAAGCGTAGTCCACAGTTCAGGAACAAAGTAAAGTCCGTGACTGGAACAGCATCAGATTCGGTAAGTTGGGCTTGTAATTCTAGGTTAAAATTTTTTCGCTTTATGGCTGTTTTTGAGGGACTACCTGTATCTCAGGTTTTTTTTTTAATTGTAAAAATAGTGACGTAGAGTAAACTGATTTAGTGACTTATCTTAAAAGTTTTTCTTAGAACATTTAAATGATTTAAGTCTTTAAAGTTGAGATTTTAGGCCAACTTGGCTGCACACTTAGCAGAAATTAATTTAAAAATAATAAGTTCACGGAAGTTATTATTAATTATTAAAAAGTTAGTTTATAGTTGAAATTTTTTAAAGTGAGCGAAATTGACTATTGTACGAACGGAATCTTGGCACGATGACACTCTTCAGGCAGCATCTGTCACAAAATTCCTAGAGCTGAATAATGTTCTAATTTTACAAAAGTGAAGTTACTTGATTTCTTTTAAAATTAATGTTTCAAGCTTTTCAGTTAAAACATTTCAAACTAAAAATAAAAACATAAGTCTTCACAAATTACCTTTTTAAATGTCTAGTCTTTAAACTTTGAGTAGAGATGCAAGGCGCAAAATTCAATCAAAAGGCACAGATTAAATTTTAAATTAAGATTATTTTAGTGTCTTGCGAAGTACACTCTCTGACAGGCACTTTTCTAAGTTGAAACCTTCCAAAATGATGTTTAATTTCCAGAAAGTTGGTGAACTATTAAACAATGTTTTCACAAACAAATAAACTAACCTAACATAACTTCAATAATACCTTATTCAGCCTTTAAGTTAATGATGGGTGACAGAGACACTGTCTGTCCAGTAAGTCTCGATTAGATAGCATCTTCTGTCTTCCACTTTAGTAACTTTAAATCCACCAAAGCAATTTTTGTCTACTTTTTTGTTAATAAATGTAATAGTTTCTGACCCATTAAATCTTTTTTCCTAATTGTTCAATAATTTCTAAACACTGTATTAAAGTTACTGTCAGGGGGCTAGTGAACAAGTTAAACACCAACGTTTAACTTATGAAAGTTAGCAGCCAAAATTCACTCAATGCACCTCTAAAATATAGTATATATTTAAAGCACAATGAATGTTTGTAACATGGAGCCAATAAATAGAGCCCAAACTGGGTTTGATTGTCTTGATTTTGAATAAAATGTCATTAAACAATTATTATAATTTTTTTAAATCATAGTCAGTTGGACTCAAAACCCTGCTATAAATCCTAATCAAGAGTTAAAAAATTCAAACTCAATAGTTTTCTTTGTTCAATTCTGCATTATTTCAAAGTTGAACATCCTGAATACTGTACGAATATAGTGTCTTTTTCAGCTCTTTTCCTCTCTAGCAAATCTAAATTGGCTGAAGAAAACCCATATATTATGCAACACTCAATTTTAATACAGAATTTAACAACGTTAATTTGAATGTATTATCTCTTCATTTGCGTTTACAGCAGCGTTTTGAATCCGATTGACTATACAAAAATCTGACCGTAGTGATATTTTATCCAACTTATTGGCATGACCCTTTTTGGGACACGCCCAGGGATGTGGCCCCTTTGAAGTGACCTTTGTGTACTACAGCTTTAAACTGGTACTCGCCCTTCGGGCCTGTGGCCTCGCTTGATAAAAACAGGCCATTCGCTGTGCTCATGGCATTGCTCGGCAAATTAATACATACATCACTTAAATCAGACAAAACTTAAATTCAAAAATAAATAATGAAACCTTCTACCTGCCAGGGCTGAATCTTACAGGCTAAACAAATACAGTATAAAATAACTTAGAGATAGCTAAACAAATTATTCTACAAGTAAATAGACATTATAGAACTAATTTTAGTCTATTATAGTTTATACAATAATACAAGAAAATATAGGATCTCAAAGGCTTTGCCTGTTTTGAGATTCCTTCAATTTCACTTAATAAAATACAGCGAAGGAGAAGTGTATTTAAAAGTTATCATTAAAACAAGATCAGTTTTTAATTTATAGTGCCAAAAAATAATTTTATACTTAAACAAAGGTTTTGTGTATCCCTTCAAAACAATTATGCGAGCTCAGCCCCCCCCCCCCTGGACCAAGGCACTAGCGTTCCTGGGCTGGACGCCAACACAGGCACTGCCTTTATGTAAAATACTGATTTTGAATGACTTATTCAGCAGCGCCTCCATATGGGTCAGGTGGGCCGGGCCCCCAAAACTCAACAAACAACAAATTTTGTACAATTGTATATATGATTAGATTTGCATTGTTTATTAAACTTTGGTCAAAATGCACATTCAAGCGCCAAAGCGTTCAATCTCCAACGTTAAAGCAATGCAACATCAAGTGAGTTGGTATGAGGGCCCGTCAGACTTGGGCATTGGTTTATGGAGAAGGTGGGCCAGATTCATTGGGCCCACAGATTCTCCTTCCGGAAAGTTGCTCTAGATTGCCGCTCGTAGCTGAAGCGCTAGTAGCGTTGTTTACATCTTGAGCAAGTCGTCTGCTCTCTTGTTTTGATATCGTCCGGTGCAGTGTAGTTTCAGTTTGTAGTTTAGAGTTTAGTGTATTATTGACTACTGTTTGTATTGTGAACATTGTTTGTTCTCCTGAACATAGCCATGTATGGCTAGGCCGACTCCTCTTGATTACCCGAGGTCTATATTGTTATTTCCTACGTTTTTGGATTTTGAGGCATTAGTCAATAATTTAAATAACCATATTCTTACTAGTAATCATTCAGAAAAGTATGAGATGAAACTGCATTTTCTATTGGAAGTCCAAAAATGTTTACCCAAAACTCCCAGAAATAAATGTGTTAGATAATAGGCTCAATAGCTCTTAAAACTCACAATTTTACACGTAAATTTTCAATATTTTCTGTGGGAGGACCATTAAACCTCCGGTGGGCCCACCCTACTCTTGAGGTCAAGTGCCACCACTGAATAAATTCTTCACCTGTTAAATGTTGTGTAATAAGTATTTACACAGTCTTACTTGTAACTGTATAATATGCTAGTTAAACTTTTGTCTAATTTGTTTTCTCATATATTTTCTTATCATCTTCCACTATCACCTAGTTAGTTCTACATGTTTTCTGTCTGTTTTAATAATTTTAATTGATGTCGCTTCACTGATAACATTCCTATCTTTTGACCTTAAGGATTTAAAGTTAGATAACCGAACTGGTAGTAGTTCAGACCTAGGGGTTCATTGTAGTGAGTAAGCTTCGATGACATGGTTGAAATAGCTAGCTCGGTAAGCATTTGAAAAACGAAACTAATTCAAACCTATGAATTCAATGGTTTTGTTTAATTTTGACAACAATGCTTTGTTGATTAGTATTAGTAGTTACTGCTGAAATATTATTAACTAATTTATATTTGACATGAAGGTGTCAAACTAATTTTTGATCTTAATAGGGCTGTTATTTAACTGACAGAAATATTTCATGCAGAGATAATTTGGTTTTGAACTTAAGTGAGCATAAAAAAGGCAAAACAAAATGTCAAGGATATTTTTGGATTTACAATTTGTCAGGCTATGAAACGACGTATAATTTGCACATATGGTTTCACTTGTCTATCACTATAGAGCAGCAAAAGCCCCCCAAAATAGCCCTCTTATATTTCCAAAACAAATTTCCCCAATCTTATTTGCTAAAAAAAATTATGAAATAGTTGTTATCTTGAGGATGCACATTTGTATTTACTAACCTTTCAATAAGTTTATTGATGTGATGTGATATTTTCCTTGCACTTCAGAGAGATATTTCTCATATGAAAAAAATTAGATAAGGTATTTATATATAGGCTAAGGGTTTACGATTATTAGTCAGATGGGTTAGAGTCTAGATTAGATAATTAAGGTACCTATGTGAGGAAAAAGCTAACATTTAGTTATTGTAACTTGTTCTTATTCAGTTCATACTGTTATTGATCAGAATTTAATATTTGTTATAAATTCATGGTTTAACAACTATACTTTCAATTGTTTCCACGAGTATTGCATTCAGTTTTGAAGTTTACTTCTTTTCCTTTTAAGAAGACTGATCTGTTGGCAATTTTCTCATACTACATCTATATTATGGTGCATTGTCTAATCTATATATTCAATAATATACTAAAAATGCCTTTCTCAGCGAAACATTACCCAATGCAACAGGTAAGGAATAACTTGGCTAAGCCTAAATTAGTTTTCTAGCATTTCTCTGACGTTTCTATCTGAAACATTTTGTTGAAAAAACACATTTCTATGCAAATCCAGCAGACAATTATGAACAAAGAAGTACAGTTTTTGTTTCTGATAGATGCTTTAAATAAAGGGAAAATTATGGTTTTATGAAAAAAACTTTAATGAGAGATTAAGTTAATCTGAACGTCGAGAGATTAATTGTTCCACCCCATAAAATCCTTCAACTTTCTAGAAATTAGGCACTGGTTAACTTACTTGCTACACTCGGTAATTGATAAATATGAAGTATAGTATATGTGTACTTTTTCTTGAAAATGTTTAGTTTCTTCATAATCTTGTTAGTGTTTTCATCATTCTTAACTAACTATTTCTAATTGCTCATAGTCAAATATTTTTTAGGAAGGAAGTGTCGAAAGCAACAGTCTTTCGATTGACTCAAACAATGATCAAGTTCCAAGAATTACTCATTCCAAAGAACCAGGTAGGTTAAAACTTTAATATTATGGCACATCTTAAAGTTTTAGAGTCCAACCGTTTAGAATAATTTAAAAGAAACATGTAGTTGCAAAATAGCTAAAAATGATGTAGATTTTATTGTTGATTAAAGAAGGTCAGCTTCTGCATAAGTTGTGCTTTTTTAATTGAAGACAGAATGAAAAATTTTCAAATAAATTCTGTGAAAATGCTAAGGCTCCTTAGGGCAGAAATATCTAACTCCCCTTCTGTCAAATAGTTATTTGTTGCAGTAGTACCAACATCAAAATTGATAGTGGGGTAGTTTGTGAGAATGGGGAATTGAATAAATTTTCTACAGAGCATATTTTGGGACAGAAAATATGCTTTCTTTTCAATGAGTTTACTTCAAAAAGTTGTTAACCTTTTGAAATTCTGTCATGTGGTGGTAAGAACTAAAACTAAACACATTCAATAAAATATGTATTTAAATTGTTTTTTCTGTTAATTAACAGTTCTCAAAAGAATCAACAGAAGGGGATCGGAGTGGGAAATTGTCGAAGGTTTGAAAGATGGTCAGAGGTTTGATAAAAGACCGGAACAGTTTACTGGCTATCTGCACAAGAAACGGAAGTGGCCTCTGAAAGGATGGCACAAGGTAAGAAAATAATTGTTATAAATTTTTTGTTTTAAAAAATGAGTAATTATTTTAAATATAAGTTTGAGCTGTAAAAGGTGTTTCAAAAATTTAATAAGCTTACATAATGCCTTTTACTGACCTTTCCGAATCCAAACGCTCTTTAATTTGACTTGCAATTTAGCAACAATTTAAATAATAGTAGAGATAGTTTCAACTATTTCTGGACCAAACGGGTATTGAATTATGGAAATGTGGATAGTTTATCCAGTATGTTCAAGATTTTATCACAGAGAGGTATTGAAATACCAATAATTACTGTTCATTCAATGAGCGAAGTGTAACACAATAAGACAAATCAATTTTATTCTGTAACATAGGTTCCATGCACCATTACTACTAACAGTACTAAATAGTATAAAGTCTTTCTTTGCAATTTTGTTTATAATGGAAATGCTGTGTATTCTTATCTACAACATGACTCACACTACACGGTTAAATATGTGCTGTTTGTGGACAGAGGTACTTTGTGCTGGACAAGGGGATCCTGGTGTACGGCAAGAGTCCGGGAGATGTGGCGAGGGGGAAGCTTCACGGCTCGGTAGACATCGGTCTTTCGGTCATCTCCACAAAGAGCAAGCGCAAGCGGCTGGACATAGACGCCGAAGAGTTTATACACCATCTCAAGGTCAGTAGTGTAGCAATCTCATTTCATAAAGTGTTTAGAACATTTGTTTTGGAAGAGGTTTTCTGTTCATGCTGGAAGTGTCTACCAAATGGGCTACCAAACCAGATGCAAAAGAAGTTAATTTGTTGTGTCAAAATTTAGTTGAAGTTAGACAGGTTGTTCTCTTTATAATAATAACTGTGAAATCTTGAATAAGCTCAAAATTTAGTAAACCATGAAAAAACAGGGAACAAGGCATAAAGTTCTGTATAAAACCAGGAAAAATGTTCAACTAGGAGAAAAAGTGCATTTGAAAAAGTGCATATTTCAACAAAAAAAATCATTTAGAGTCAATATTCTAACATATTTTTGTATATATTGTTACTTACGTATATATTGTTGTAGTTTATAAAGAAAGCTGTGAAAGTGGTCTGAGGACTTGTTAAAAATAATCGTAATCAAATTTTGGAAAAATTAAATTCTTTTAGTGTCAAAGTTACCTGTCAAACATAGCCAACTGTGGCAATAATGTATTAGTATCTCCAACTACATGCTACTTTTTACAATACATTTTGTTACGGACACAATTTGTGATAAAAATGTTGATTTCTCACCTGCAGGCTAAGCAGTACGACACATTTCAACAGTGGGTTCAGCAGCTGAAGCAGCACCGGCTGTATCGTCAGCACTTACTCACTTACGGCACTCGTGAAGCCTTGCTGCAGTCGCCCGACGATGCCAAGAACACGCCTAACCGATCCAGTAAGTATTACCCCGCTCGACCAGTGGTCCTTTATCTTATCAACTGACCTACATAATGACCATTATGAAGTTAGTCTGTATGATAATATCACAAACAACTACTGTCCCTTAGCCAGTGGTGAGACCCTTTTAAGGGCATCCACTCAAGTGGGGAAACCTTGAAAAAGTTGTGAATTTAGTCAATTGTAAAAACTGAAGATAAACCATGAATTTCTGCATGCAAGGGGGATCTGGACATATTAATCACAAATTACCAAAGAAAATCTTTTCTCATTCAGTCATTATTTTGCCTGCATAGTTTATTCAATTTGGCACAAAAAATAAAATCAATTTTAAATGCTTCACAACAAAATATTTTCAATTATTTTTCTGTGCTGTAAATGTATTTTGTAATAGTCGAGGAGTAATCATGAGTTTTCATCGAATCAGTAGATAGTAGTTTTCCACAACTTACCACTAAAAAGATTTTTATTATGCGGCGGGAGTAACTATAACCCTCGTTAGGTAGAAAAAAAAGCAGATCAATCTTTCTGCAGTCTTATTGGTTCTGTGACCACTGTAATTATATATTCTACTTACATAGTGTACTAAAATGGTGAATTTCCTTAACACGACCTAACTTTGTTTGCCAGAACTACCGTTGACTCCGGCCGAGCTGGGGCTGGGGCGGGAAGGGTCGGTGGGGAAGACTTCGCCGCCCCCGCTGCCGCGACTCGCCGCCTGGCTGCTGGAGGCTAACCCGCCGCTGGAGATGGCGGCTCGCGACCTCAACCAAGCACAGCAGACGCTCAGTCAACTGTCTCGCCTCCTGGAGCAGCTGGAGACCTCCTCTCAGCCAGACTCCGAGGTAAACATAACCTACGCACTTGCCTCACCTAATGTAGTGTACTGCATGTAGGCCTAATAGCTCCGAATATTGTGACAGCGATTAGTTGTTCTATATTTTAAAATTAGTTTGTTATATTGTTTTTGAAAATTTAGTTGATTTTTTACGCTGCCTTTAAATGGGAATTATTATAGCCAATTTAGGTAAAAACAAACTTTTAGGGGTCTAAACATGAAACGAAAAGTTTTGGTACTGACAACAGTCCTTTGTACAATCTAGTGTTTTCCACCTTTGGTGTGTGATACATTTTTGTAAACAGTACTTATAATTTGTTATTTTAGTCCTAATTTATTTTCTTAGAAGTTCTTGATTTACTGCACTTAAAAATGTAAAAACAGTACTTTACCTAGCTAATGAAAACTCTTTTTTCAATTAAATTTGTAAGTAAAAGTTTATTGAGGCAACCATAGTTATAAATTTTAGCAATTTTAACTTTTCTCAATTCGGTTGATAGATTGTTTAACTATATATTTAAAAAAAAATATCTTTGGGTTATAAAGATTTATTTTATATTTATAGAAAGGATGAAGAAGTACTGGGCTGAGAAAAAGAAGAAAGACAGAAACTGCAACTAACTAAAATGGTCCTATGTAGGCCGTAAAATAAAAATAAAGATTTATTTTAATTTAGACCTTAGAAAATAAAATAGAAATCTCATGAGGCATTAATTGTTTTAGGCCACTACTAATCCTCAAAAGTCCTCTTCAATTGTTATTTAATCTCTCCAATCTATCATAATTTAGTTCTCTTCAATTGGAATCTCTTAATTTCATGCCAGATCTCTAGATATCAATTAGCTTTTTTTAATAGCCAATATCGGTTTTAAATGAGATTATTAAAAAAAGAAAGAATTAGAAGCAATGTAAAAGGAATTACCCTGAGTAAAAAGAATGACTGATTTTAAAGTCTAAATAATTATTCTATCTGTACAAATTAAGCCTTTACCAATAGTAAAAATCGTAGAATAAACTCTTCCTCTCATGAAAAACCCTAATATTTACACGTAAGAGAGTGTTAGTGTTGAGAACTGATGTATGAAGTGGTTGTTTCATGTCGTGTCGGTGGACAGTTTAGAGTGCATTTGCCTAGAACATTGAACAGTTTGCGAGCCGAGGCCTGGAGTAGAGTGGCCGGTGGCTTCCACTCCACCAAGCGTAAGGCATGAACCCGTCACGATCATCAGAGTGACCCTGTACTGTAGCTAACTGAAACCAACAGATTTTCTTTTGTTTGTGTTTTGTTTAGAGGTCTGCGGGACGGATATTTTCAGTTCAGGATGGGACAAAAGTCGGTTCCATTTGGAATTAAGGATAAACTCAGGACAAGAAAATGCTCTAGTTTTTAAATAAACATAATTTATTTTTCAACAAAACACATTAACGGAAAAATTAAAACAACTCGTTTAACACTATTAAACCGAGTCTATGATCAAAATAATTACATATACAGGGTCAGGCAAAAGTGTGGAAACGCCTTTTATAACTTTTTAACAAGTTTTTTCAGCGCAACCGAACTTGGTACATTTTATTAGAGGAACCAAAAGTATCTTTTAATGCAGACGGACACTTTGCCCCAGTTTTCAAAATGGGGGATTGGGTGGGGTAGCCCCATAACTTTCATAGAGAAGCCCCATCGAGTGACACCTCATTTTGAAGGTCTTAGAAAATGTTGATGAATGCTGAAAACTAGAAGTCTCTATCTTAACCCAGAAAAAATGGTGTTGATTTTAAGCTACACAGATTTGTATTATGCGAAAGTGTGAAAACGCTTTATAACTTTTTAACCAGTTTTTCCAGCGTAACTGAACTCGGTACACTTTATTAGAGGAACCAAAAGTATTTTTAATGCATACCGACACTTTGCCCCAGTTTTCAAAATGGGGGATTGGGGGGTAGCCCATAATTTTCATAGGGAAGCCCCATCGAATGACACTTCATTTTGAAGGTCTTAGAAAATAGTGATGAATGTTGATAATTAGAAGTCTCTAGCTTAACCCAGAAAGAACCTCTCCCCCCCAAACCCCATTTTGAAAACTGGGGCAGTGTCAGTATGCATTAAAAGAACTTTTGTTTCCTCTAATAAAATTGTTTACTTGTTTACAATACATTGTTTACTTTTGATTCCTCTAATAAAATGTACCGATTTCGGTTGCGCTGAAAAAACTGGTTAAAAAGTTATAAAGGCATTTCCACACTTTTGCCTGACCCTGTATAATCAACATTATCACAACTCATTTGAGATCAAAGCAACTAGAGAAAAATCAAAATTGTCATATTATCAATAGAGTGAAGTAAGTAAACACCGATCAAACTGTTATTTACTTTTTACATTTTAAATTAGGCAATAGAGACAATGTTTTTAAGTTTATTTATTTACATGCATAAAGTTGTTCTCTGTTTTGAGACATTGTCTTGTCCTGTCCCAAAACCAAATGTGTCCCGACTTGTTGTCAGGAATATGTGCTGTTCTGTCCCGATATTACGAAAATCCCGCAGACCCCTAGTTTTGTTTGCTTTGTATTACTTTTGGTGATTTTTCTTGGTTTTATTTCCAAAGGAGTTTTGTTGAATATTTTGCTGGTGGAAAACAGTTTTGGTTTTTTGAGTGGTGGGTAGGTTTTAGTTTGATTCCTGTTGAGCTGTGTTTTGGATTTTTCCCACTTGTCTGTTCTAAGTACTTTTACAGGTTGTATTTTCTAAGCTCATTGTTTATGAGTTACACCTTCCTGATTTTCAAATGATGTGGTTTTTGGTAGCGGTGTGCAAAATCTTGCTGTACCGAGAGAAAAGTTTTTCCTTATTGCAATGCGTTTTTTGAGTATAGTCGCATAAATTAACTGAGGTCTTAAAAGTAAAAACCGCTTTCAATAACTGAGAAAATAATACACAAAAGTCATACACAAAAGATTAAGTTCAAAATTAAATGATTGTTATTTGTATGAACATGTAAGAAATCAGGATTGATTACTGACTTACGCTTAATATTCATGACCTTGTCGAGTTTTGTTTGGACCCTTAAACAAAAATCAAAGTTTACTCAGATGTTTGTAGCTGTGGATAAATAAATGTTGAACACAATAAAAATGTTACAATATACGAGGATCATTGAAACACCCTTCACAATACTATATAAACTCAGTTTGTTTACAACAGTGTTATGTTCTGATTCATTTTGAATGACTAATTGGAAAACGGAATAAATCTTCTTTGCCGCTGTTTCTTTTTAATGATTTTCCGACAGCAATTTATTGAAGGGCTGTTTTTTTTCTAGATGTGTTCGACCGATGGCTTTTCTCCTAATGTGAAAAAGGACCGGCGAAAGTTTGGGCTTCGTAAGAAGAAGAGTGGCAAAGGCAGCTCTGTAGACTTGAACTCAAGTTGCAGCCCGAACAAAACCACAGTCGATAATGAGTCTTCCTCCCCTCTCTCTGTGAGTTTGTCACTCTAATCACTGTTGAAGGGCACTTAACTTCTGTCAGTCTAAGCATGTGACATATTGAACAACTATACGTGCAATAACGTGAAAGGCTTCCGACGGTAGACATTCATACTTTTTTAAACCTTACTGCTATGGTGTAGGCCTACCTTTCTTGGCATTTTACAAGTAAAAAATTCAGTTTAAACATTGTAAATGCAGTGAACGTGTTATTTACACTATTTACCCTCATTATTATTTGCTCCGAATTTGTCACTCATATAAACAATCAAGCATAACTGTTGTGCATATTGTAGTCTTAAAATCTTTTTTAAATATCTCAAAATAATATTTTTAAGGTGTCAACCAGTTTTAATCAAAAAACTAAAATATTTTATTTGACAATACAAAAATGTTGGACTGCTTTCAAACAACTTTAAGGCTAGGTTTAACACCTAGCTGTGACTTTAATAAAACATTTTACAATTTAGCTTGCGTCATCCATTAGTCAAAATTCTGTTTGAAATTCTGCCGCCATATTTGTTCACAGGTAGTCACACAAAACTTATTTAGTTTCTCAGTACTTTTTTAATCTTATTAAAACTGGTCACACACTGTGTTTCAGACATGCTCGTTCACGGGGGGGTTGTCGATATCGCCAGCCAGTGCTGTGTTGAGTTGTAGCAACCCCTAGCTGCCGACTTCTAACTCGGGGGTGTCCAGGCCACAGTCTCTGCCTGCGGGGGACCACCTGTTCCCCCCTCTCCCTCCGCAAGCTCCCTCCTCCGTCCCCGACAACCAGGTGCACTCGGACTTCACTGTACTCGCCAAGGAAGGTACGACTGCTTTGTTCAAGTTGATGATTTTGACACTTTGGAGCTGAGACTATGCCAGGCTCTTTGTTACATAAGTTACTTTGTTTCAGTAATACATAACTGATTTCCTTTGATGCACGCTCCATATGTAATGTGGTTTAATTCGTCAGCTGACTAGCTGATGTTTTTAGGTCACTCGATTGTCACGGGTTAAATTTCTGCAGTGAGTTCTGTTTTCCTTAATAGTTAACTTACATGACCAAAAATAGAGTTGACAGCATATGGGAGTTCAATATTGATTACACAGCACATCTGTTTAGCACTTTTTGCCATATGTAAAGGTAAAGTTTGTCTTGTTCAATACGGAAAAGCTAAGACTACAAAGTCCTCTCTACAACTCAACCTTTACCTAGCGTTACTTAACAACACTTTTAAAAGGAGAAAAGTTTTTGTCTTTAGAATAGTAGATTTCAATAGAGGGTGTATTAAAAAGTCACAACAAAACTAAAACAATAAAAAAACACAAAATTCCATAAATGACAAAAATTCCTAGGGTTCAAAGTGTTAATGAGCCAAACTATTTTTTCTACTTGAATTCAAAGTTTAAATAAATCTCTTAGCCTGATAAAAATAAGTGTTGTTAACATACAGAGTTTGAGCACGTGCCTGTATTGATTATTTAACCATTTCTTGGCATTGCACTTGTATTTTCTTGGCAGCAACACTTGCCTTACTCGTTCACTAGCCTATTTGTGATTTAGTACCGTATTCTAATAGAAAAATTAAACAAGTCTGAAATATTACATAATTTGTCTGTCTGTACCATTTCTGTGTTGGGTTTGCTGTGGAGGACTGCTTACAAAGTAATTTTCATACTTTTTTAATTTCTTTAAAAACTCACACTTTTGCTTAAATGTCTTGCTTTTTTAATTGTTTTGTCTTTTGGTTCCAGATTTAAAATCGACTACTTTTATAAAGGACTGATGAAAGCGTTTTAAACATTATATTATTTTAATAACATTGTTTTCTTCTTTTTTCAGTGCACGCCAACTTGAAAACAATCCTGTACACACTGAACACTGAGCGGGAAAGGCTGAAGAATGCGCTGGAGGCTGAGGGAGGAGGTGGGGGAGGGGGAGGCACAGGTACGAACGCAGTGGTCGCCACGCTGCGCAATACGCTACACCAGACTATACAGCAGAACGCAGACCTGCGCGCAAGGCTCAACCGAATACACGAGAGCTCCGACCTCAGTGACATCTCGGAAACTGTGAGTATCAGTGTGTGAGGTTGTATTTTAAATTGTAAGCTCAAGTGTTAGTTAGACAGAAAAAATAATGGTTTATGACCAAAATCTTTTTTACTTAAGAAAAATACAATATTTTTTCTAATTATAACAATTACAGTTAATCTAACCTAAATATAAACAAATCAATTATTCCAAAATATTATTCAATAAAATAAACATTAAATATTTTTTTTAAAATGTATGTGTGATTGTAAATTATTTTTGAATTAGACTGTTCAACTACATATTAGTTCGACTATTAATAGTACTATGGAAATGTAAAAAATGCTATTTCTAATATTATTTGTGTAGTTTATTTCAATTTTTTCTTTGTACTTCTTAACAAAAGTATCTTTACGAAAGGAATTTGGTATTTCCCGATACTCAAGTTCAAGTATGTTCAAGTAGTTGGCTGTAACAAACTTTTGAAAGTTTTCAATTTTTACTGTTCAAATTAATAGTTTTGATCACAGGTTTTAACCACATAAGGAAAAAGACTATATTTTCTGAGAGCTCTTTCTACTTCTAGTTTTTAATCAGATAGGACTGCCTTTCTTTCAGTCCCTTTACTCAGATAGTTCTGGTCAAATGGTTTTTTCTACCTATTGTTAATACTTGATCAGAAATGCCAGGTTTGTTTGTCAGACGAGGTATAATTCAGCGCAGGTGTATGAATGTTTCCAGAAGCCGCTTCACCAGTCCCTGTCGTACAGTTCGTCGTGCCTGAGTGCGTCGGAACTGTTCTTCGACGCTGAGGAGGGGGGTGGAGGTGATGTCGGCGAGGGGGAGGGCAACGGAGGTCACGGAGGTGGTAGTGACACTTCTAGCGAGGCTGGTTCGCTCACTAGCGAGGAGGGCTCGGTGTCTAGCGAGAATAGCGAGATGGGAGGCTCAGAATATAACCATGCTCAAACAGGTCAGTTTGAATTATATCTTCTCCCTGTTCACTCTGTGTAAAAACATCTCTAAATCACTATTTGAGATTCCGACCACTCTCATGAGGGTATTTTAAGGCAAATATGTGGTGGAGGATGAGTGTGATGAGTGGTAGTAATGAGTTATGAGGTGTAGTCTTGTTACAAACTAAGGCCGACTCTTCCTTAGAATGGGTCATTAATTAATAGCCCAATGACCCAAATACAAGGACCAAATACTAAATTGGAAATACAAGAACCAACGGCTTAACGTGACTTCCGAACCATCAGAGATTTTACACAGTGAACCGGAAGGACTTGACATAGTTTTGACACCAGCCGCGAAAGCCTAAGAGTTAAGGTCGGTTTGACTTGTCATGTAATCTTGAGGTTGCAGCATGATATGTCAGTGCATGTTTTAGCTGTAAGAAATTGCCTTTTACATACAGACCTTTGATTTATGTGTCGTAGACTAATTTTCTCCCAATATCATTTGATCCTACAAACCAGACTAATAAAATAAATTTTAATAATATACAAATAATAACTTCATTTAGTTTTAATGAATTCAAATTAACCTGACCTTATCTTATTTAGCTTGAGAATAGACACGTTTCATTGGAAACATCTTTATTTCTTTTTGTTCTCTAATTCTTGGGCTAATCGCTGATGCTTGTTTGCAGTGGATGTGAGCTCAGGGGGCAGCAACATGACTGGTCGCCGCACCAAGTTGGCCGCCACCAGACCCAACACGGAAGGGCTCTCACTGTGGAACCTGCTGTGCAAAAACATAGGCAAGGACCTCTCCCAGGTGTCCATGCCGGTAGCTCTGAATGAGCCTCTCAACATGCTGCAGGTGAGTTGAAGAGGCTCTAAAAGATTCATTTTTTTACATTCATTCTAAAATAAGCCACAAGAACACCTACCTCGTGAAAATTGTTGACAAGTAGATCATTTTGTTAAACATGCTCTAAACGTGAATCAGCACATTTTATTCAATTTTTTAGTAGTAAAATGCCAGAAAAACAAAAACAATTAAGCACTTCATTTTTATTAAAGCTAAGCAAGATCTTCACTATTTTAAATCTCCTGTCTTTACTGGGTTCAGAAAACCTAGAAATGTAAAATAGTTTGGTTCTTTTTATCTGGTAGACATCCTGACCCCTGAGCCACTCCAATCTATTATTGAACTCGGTACCAGAATTATTTCCTTTGTCACACATTATACTGCCAAGCTATATTATAACATCATTTCATAGCTGACGTTAGCTTCTGCCTTTAAGCCATGTTTGCAGAAAAATGTGTAACTAAATGAACTTAAACTAAGGCTGGTTTGTAGTTTCATTTATTGTTTAAAGTAGTACTTAATCATACCGTAACGTGTTACAGAGGCTTTGTGAAGAACTGGAATACAGTGAACTGCTGGACAAGGCTAGTGAACTCTCTGACCCGTACGAGAGGATGGTGTACGTCGCCGCTTTCGCAGTCTCCAGTTACGGCTCCTCCTACTTCCGAGCCGGCTCAAAACCTTTCAATCCTCTCCTCGGTGAGACTTACGAGTGCATCCGAGAAGACAAGGGCTTCCGTTTCGTGGCTGAACAAGTAAGTTTTGCTGATCGGTGTTAGATAAAGTCCCAAAGCACATTAGTCAGGGTGTTAAAGAAGCACCCCAAGACTATCTCCACTGGCCACTGAAGGATTCCCGGAAATGCAGTTTTTCAGCGTCTTTATTTGTAAAGCTTTAAGGGAAACAAACTTCCAACTTGATAAAAGCAAATTTACTGTATTAATTAATAAATGGGTGTATCAACTATCATGTTGTCAGTGTAAACCTACAGTTGGTTCTCTGTTCTAGGTCAGCCACCATCCTCCAGTTAGTGTTTGTTATGCTGAAAGTCGAAATTTTGTCTTTTGGCAAGACGCAAGAATTAAAACCAAGTTTTGGGGGAAATCCATGGAATTCCAGCCAACAGGTAATACAATTTTATCACATTTTTAAAGAACTATTTTATGTCAGGAACAGAATTAATACTTACTTACTTGATGGCTTCGGCTTTGACCCAACAAGTGGGATTGACAGTGTCATATGTTCTCTTCTATATTACTTCTTCCCAGAGAACAGGAGGATTTCTTGCGCCTCCTTAAGCGAGTATACTGGCCATCTCACTAACTCCTGCTTGATGCTATTTTGAATTCTGATGTGGGGAGAAACTTAAGTTCGATCGAAAGATTGTTGTAAATGTCAGTTAACTAGGCTCTCTTTACAGAAATCCACAAAAATTTAGAACCATTTTAATTTAATTTGGTACTTTGTATCAAACTAAGTATGTTTGTCTCTCGTAGGTTTCGTCCATGTAAAGCTGTCACGGCCTGGTAGTGAGATACAAGACCACTACCGGTACAACAAAGTCACTACTTGTGTACACAATCTGTTCGGTGGCCAGCGGTGGGTTGATCAGTACGGAGAGCTCAAAATCACTTCCGGAAATATCACCTGTAAACTCACTTTCGTTAAGGTAACCTTTTATTTTATTAAAACATGTTGAATTAAATCCTTAGTTATTAAAATATTTAACGCCTCAACTAGTTAACCTCTAATTTAGACAAGGGTAGACAAAAGAAAGTTTTGAGTACCACATCATACCCTAAGTCCTGACTTTTCCAGATCTCTTTTATCAAAGGGCATAAGTTGTATATTGACCTGTATTATAATGTCTACGTTTGTCTTGATCTAGATCTTTGAATTAGATTTGGGAATTGGGCACTTGGCCAATATATGCTATTAAAAAGGAATAGAAGGGAGAGCAGGCTTACCTGGATAAACTATCAAATTTTCAGCCCTATAGGGCATTTATCCAGGTGAGCCTGCTGTACTTTCTATGACTGGGACTCGTGGCATGGTCCTGTAATCCAGCTTCACGGAGGTCAGGTTTTGAGGATGATATAGGTCTAAAGCGTCTCAGATAGTCTCAGTGATCATCTGATGATACCATGAACTCCCACCATCGTTTAGACATATCAGACCATCACCTGCGTGGAAGTCACGCGTTAAGCCGTTGGTCCTTGTATTTCCATTGGTCATTGGGCTATTAATTAATGACCCATTCTAAGGAAGAGTCGGCCTTAGTTTGTAACAAGACTACACCTCATAACTCATTACTACCACTCATCACACTCATCCTTCACCACATATTTGCCTTAAAATACCCTCATGAGAGTGGTCGGCCTCTCAAATAGTGATTTATTTCTTTTTGATAGCATAGATCTTTGGATTTTACACTTTCTTGGGTTTGCATTGTTCTAGGTTGCGACTTGGGGCATTATTTTTCTTTAGGCACAAGTTCAATTAGAATAGTTATTTCTGTAAAAGTTGCTCAAGTCACTAAGCGTTAACGCTAGGTATAGATTGATGGATAAGAAGAGAGAAGTTCTAACTTAGTCTCATAAAAAAATTGATTTAACAAGTTTTTTTAACATTCACGACATAAATAATTGTATGTTTTGCAATCTGCATTCTACTACTGTTGCTGCAGGCTAGCTACTGGTCGGCGAAGAGACACGAGGTGCACGGTGTGGTGGTGGATGAGGACGAAGGCAAGGTGGTGCGCAATCTGTTTGGCAAGTGGAGTGAAGCGCTCTACTGCGGCGTCGCACCTTCCGCTAAGTGCATCTGGCGACCAGGTAGGCTACAAAGTCAAAGTGTTTATTCATACAGTTGAACATGGTTGTTTTTGGTACAAGTCAATTATTGTTGATACAGATGTAAATTTTTACTATTGACTACATTTAAGAACTAAAAAAACACATTTTTCCTTTAGAGATATGAAAACGCCAAAAAAATGATCTCTCTCCTTCCCTTTGTATTACTTTGTATGACTTGCTGGCTTGCACTATCTATGAGCTTAGGGCTTCTTCGAGGCTGTAGAAAGCAGTCCCGTTCAGGTACTTTCTCAATTCAGCTTTGAAGCCATGAAAATTGTCAGAGTTTTTTAAGTGGCTTGAAACCGGCAACCAATTGAAAATTTTGGGTCCGTAAAAAATTGAGTTTTTAAACAAAGACAGATGAAATTTATCCGATTGTAGTTTGCCCTTATGCCGATTAGAGTACTCGTGCTGTGCTGAAGGAAACAGGTTGCGGTTTTGAAGGCGAAGATCGGTGATAAATTAAGAGGTTGGTTAGAGTGAGAATTTGACCCGTCAGGAACAGCTCTCTACAGCTTTCACCTGGTCTCAGTCCCCAAACAACCCTCAAAGCCCTCTTTTGCAAGATGAAGATCCTATTGAAATTTATAGAACCTGAGAATCCCCAGAAAATCAGACCGTAGCGTAGCCTGGCTTCAATAAGGCCGAGATAACCTAAAACCAGGGCTTCCTGTGAGGCAAAGTTAGAGAGACGCCTCAGAGCAAAGATAGAAGAGTTGATCTGTTTAGACAAAGATTCAATATGGGTTTGCCATTTCATAAAGAAGTCGATGTGAACCCCTACAAATTTATAGCTGAGACAGTTGCCAATGATTTGATTGTTGACGATGAACCTGTTGGGAACATTTACTTCATCACAGGCCATGTGTTTATAATCCCTGCAGTTTTAAAATAATAGTAAGTTGTTATAGTTTCTGCTATTTATTGGTGCCTTTTTTGCCCATGGGTTCAAGTGAGAAGTGATGAATTTTGGTCCTTTAACTTCTTTGTCCTTAATGTTACTAATAGAGCTTACTACTAGAGGTGGACAAGTACTAATTTTTTTGGGAATTTCAAGAATTTGATCTTTTTGGGAATTGGGCAGGGTAATAACTTCAGAAATTTTCGGGGCGGGACATTTTTTTGCTGTCTTTAGAGAGTCATAGTCACTCTTGTTAATATTCGCAAACGGCAAAACCCAGTTGTGAACAAATTTAATTACCATAGCAGAAACCAAATAACGGTGAATGGTTATCACGCTTATTAACGATTGTAGACCCTAACGGTTGTTTACATGTTTCACGGTCATAAACCTAGAATAATGGTTGTTAACACGTTTTTTAACAATCGCAAACTCCCATTAATGGTCGTGCACCCACTTCTTCGCTGATCGTAGTCTGCTGGGAGTAACTATGACTCATGGCCTTTTTATCAAAAGATGAATATCCGACAGAGGGCTTTTGGTTCTGAAGATTGAACTTTTTGACTTTTTGGTGGATATACAGGGTGGCCCATAAGTCAGTTGACTGGTATGCATTTCATTGCATGCATGTCGGTCAACTGACTTATGGGCCACCCTGTATAAAAAAATGAAATGCTGACTGACTTTACATTTTCATTTAGCCAAAACTGAATTGTGATTCAACTTGCTCAACTTATGTAGATTTCTTGCTAATAGTTATTTATATTTGCGAAGGAACTATGCCAGAAGACTACGAGCTTTACTACGGTTTCACGAGGTTTGCCATGGAACTGAACGAGCTGAACCCGGAAACCGCCAAGTACCTGCCTATAACTGATACTAGGTTCCGTCCAGACCAAAGGTAACCCATTTATTTTGTTCTGTTGGATTCCTTGGGGTTTTTGTGCATTACTTTTGATTGTAACTTGTTTGGATCTTGCTGTAGAAAAATTGCCTCTCAATAATTGCATTAAAGTTTGAACTGGTTATTAGGGTTTACAGGGTTAGAGTTTTTTTTTAATTGAGGTTTAGGCAAGAAATATTGTTTTGAAAAAGAATTAGCAGACAGTACTAAAACATCTTTGTAAATAAAACTAATCTAAAATTGATCTTGTTTAGTTTCAGTTATGTTTTATCATCAGATAAATATATATTATTGGCACAAGTACACATAAAATCCCTCCTTCTCAAAACTACCATTGTAAGGTGTCTCCTGGTTGATTACTATTGTACTATGTATGAGTGAATGACAGTTACATGTACTTGTTTGTCGCAGGTTACTAGAAGAGGGCAATCTGAATGGCGCTGAAGCGATGAAGACTCAGCTGGAGCAGTCGCAAAGGGACAGGCGCAAGCAGAACGAGCAGAGAGGACAACCTCACGAACCTCGCTGGTTCACGTTAGTACCAATCCATACTCAAGTCATTTTGTGTCGATGATAAATTCTCATCCTGCTTAGTCTCAGTTATCTAGTGTAGTCAATTTTATCAGGTGCACTTATATGTTCTGGATCACAGACAATAAAAATTCCCAACCGATGTCCAATAGGATAGTTCAATCACTTAATCCATCACTGAGCGCTGTTGCCAAATTGTGCGCCTCACTGCAAAGTGTAGACTAAAAATTTCACACCTGTCCTGCTCCTGTTTTCCGCGGTCCAATCTTTAGTATACGGCAACTGCAATTATTAGTAATGGACTTGACTACTAAACTTTGTAGTAGTCTCCAAGTACCTTTGGATCCCAGTAGACGCTCTATTCTCTGTACTTGGATTTGGGAGGTCAAGCCTTTCAGTTATCAATCTTGTTTTTTTTACTTTTAATAGTTTCTTACTATGTTGTGGCAAAGTAAGTAATTATTGTAGTATGAGATGCACTAAAAATTCAGTATGACTCTCACAAAATTAAAGATGGATAAAACGCAACATTCTTGGAACTCTTCGAGAATTTTAAAATTTTGGGAAAGTATGATATATAGGCTTTTTTTCAAAATTGTCAAGAAAGGAATAATTATTGACTATAGCTATTCCTGCTATAAGTCTGGAGCAAATCGACGATTGGGCACGCTAATTAACAACCACAGATGCCAAGGGATGGTCACACACTCACTTATGACCGTACGGTTGTGCACATGCTAATTAAGAATGGCAGTTTACCCAAATGACTGGCGGAGTAATTGTAAAAATGAGGTTTTGTGAACTAAAAGAGCTTTTTCCATGTCAGGTCGTGAAATACCTCTGTCCTTTCCACCCCTACAGAAAATGCGTCGGGAGTTATAGTAACTCACACAATAAAGGAGCGGTACTTATTTTTAAGTGTTGTTTCTACATAGCTTGAAGTCTGCACCTGTGTTGTTTGTGTACAGGAAATGTGAAGATGAAGACGGCGAGGAAAAGTGGGAGTTCAACCGCAAATACTGGGAAATGCGCAAGTCCATGGCCTTCAACAGTCTCAACCTGGAGGCTCTGTGGTGACCCATGCTAGTGTTCTGTCTGTACACGTAGCGCCCGTAGCTCCTCCGGACTAGTAATCCTGGGAAAATTGCTTAACTACTGTATCCACTTGTAGAGGCTTTTGTTTTGTAGCTGGTTCAGTGTAAGGATGAATCAGTGTACGATGTTTTGTAGTCTGATGTTTAGAGCATTGTTCAAAATGATGACACATAATTCAGAACCCTCCAGCTGTCAGTATTTTACACGAAACTTTGAATCAGAATAAATCTTTCCGATAGGAAAAGTTTGAAATGCAAAATGTGGCTCCTTGCACCTTGTAGGGTGCGAGGAAGACGTATAACGTTATAACGCAAGTTGAAAATGTTGAATATATTCATTCAATCAAAAGCTTAACAGAAGTAAAAACTTGTTTCATGCACTGTGAAACATTACTATTTCTTCAAAATATATAAATACAAAATACTCAGGTCTTCGAATTAGTTTAACAAATGTGACAACATGAAGCGTAATTTGGAATAATTGGCCAAAACTTTGGGTAAGTTGAAAAATGTCCAGACTAAATAGTCCATAGAATAAATAGTCATGATAACTTGTATATTTAATGTGATAACTCATTATCATTGTTTCTAATTGTGTCAAATTTGTTTACTAAAATATTAAAATGACAGTTGGAGAGTTGGACTGAAAGTTATCCACTGTAAAATAGGCTACAATTATATGGCGATTCTCTAAATGTAATATGATTATTTTAAACCCATAGTCTGGGTTAGTTTGAATTTATACCTCAGAAGAATTGTGTATGGCTCAAAGAAAAATATATTATATGAAGTGTATCAAAATTAATTTTGGATAGGAAATTGAGTACTCTCTTTGTAGCTATGTTATATATAAGCCACAAATTAATTGTTTAAATGTTGGATTGTTTTCTTGTTACTGATAATTAGAGCTAGTAACAACAATTAATATACACTTTAACTGTGCATACATTTCTTTATATTGATTTTCTAAGCATTTTCCTAATATTGCTGTGTCCCAGCGTGGTGCATACTAACAGAATGTTTGTAAAAATTGTCCATAATTTTCCAGTATTTTTTAGATTGTAAATAGATTTAGTGCTGTATTTGACAATTTGGTAGCTTAAAATCTTTTCTCTCTGTATTTCAATATTGTAATATAAATTAAGTAAGTGTCTGTATATATTACAGATTTTGCACCTGCAGTTATTACTTTTCATAATCATGCCTTATTGAAACAAGAACACAGTTCTTGGTGTTACATAGATGTTTAATATTTTATGTACATTTTATCTTGTGATTGTTTTGAGTTACCAGTTTTCGGTGCTATTGTTTGACATAAGTTTTAAAATATTCACTAATGATTTGATAGTGATGTGGTATGTTCTTATATTTTTGTAGTGTTTTATTGAACATTATATCCAGAATATATCTTCTGGATATAGATCTTTCCATGACTCTATGCTTCCATTCATAATCAATTATACATTTTATAATTTATCATATCGTTATTAAATTGATGAAATCATATCTTCTAATACGTATATTAAGTTTTCAAATATTTAAATTAGATTGTTCGTAAATAACACTATTGATGTAAGGCATCTTTTGTTACTACTTAAATTTGTTGAACTCGGATTCGATCCAATAAAATTGGCTTAGTTAGTCTAGCATTAAGAATTACAGTATTATATTTTCAATTTCTGAAGTTAAGAAATATTGTCAATTGATCTTGATAAAGACAATCATGTAATACCCACAGGTTTTTTGTTTTGAACAGACAAGACATTAATTGAACTTTAATTTCAAAGGTTTTATTAAAACCTTAAAAAGGTAACAATGATAGACACATTTTTCAGCATTTACTTTTTGTTGAATTGGTGATTTTTTAATTAGCCTTCCTAAGAAAATCCTCACTATGCTTCTATAATAGTAATAAAACCCCAAGTTTTATGTTAACATTTAAAACAAAATCTAGAGTGCCACTAATCTGAGGAAATCAGGATTAGAGGGACCGAAGCATTGGTTTTCGCCTGCGACTCGAAGCTCATCACTCCAATGGTACGGGTTCGATTTTTGCAGTCATCACAAACAAATTGCTTAGTGACTTTATGGTAAAGATAGGTTAAGGAGACGGTTAAGTGTTTGGTAGGACTTCTAGTGTAGTCCTTACTTCTCTTGTTGTTATGCAAGACAAACTTATCCTTTACCTTTTTAGACCCGGTTTGGATTACAAATATTTCAGATTTAATACAAAATTGTTGTTTTACCAATTAATACAAAGGCGAACTTTCAACTTAAATCAGATATAAATCGGATTAGTTCGCAAAGTTGACCGTTTTTTACCTTGAGCTTGCACCAATTTTAAATCACTGACAACAGTGTCTGACGGCGTTAACGAGTGACGTTCGGGGTCACTATCGAGTGATGTTCGGCCGTTCTCCTCAACCCACAAGATGTAAGCTGTTTTTACCACAGTGAAGTTCCTCAAAATTTCCTGTTTTCTTATAAACATGTTTGGGTTAGGGGTACTCTAATTTGAAACTCATAAGCTTACACAATTAGTTTATGTTCAATTGTTTTCAATAAGTGCTAGCTAGGTAGCCTATTTCCATAAAATTGCTTACGTAAATATTTGCTAATTTCTTACAGTTTTATGTGTATATGAGTTTAAAAATGTTCAACAATATCTAGTATATTCCTATTTTTTACAAAATACCATGTAAATTTGCTTCTAGACTACATTAATTTCTTGTCATTGAAATTAGCTCAACAAAAGCTCTTAGGTATAGTGTTAAGATGATGTAATTATTTATATTTATGAAAAAGAGTGATTATGACTTAATGAATAATTTACGTTTCACTACTGTGTATTTGATTTCAGTCTTAAAAGGTGGTCTTGAATTAGTTTTAATTTTTAGCTTAATGAAATGTATAACTGCGTGTAAAACAAGTGTTAGTATTTCATTTCAAGTTTTCATTGTCAATCTAGTTCGTCTGGTCATTATAATGAGAAGAGTATTGTTATCTAAACAGACATAAAATTACAGAAATGAAAAGAATTATTTATTTAGACTTGAGTACGGTACCTAACCTAGGTGGTTTTCAACCAGGAAAATTAAATTAACTTTACATACTAATTCCACTGAAAAAAATATAGTCATAATAATTTTGTTTACAAAACAATTTAGTTTTTGTTTTACTTTAAAAACTCTTTATGTTTACTAGCTCAAGACTACCTTTACTTTGCTTTTTACTCAATCAAAATAATACTTTAACTTTTTGTTTTAGTGTAAGAAAATAATTGCTAGTGATAATTGAGCAACTAGCTAATTTGGCCAATTTATGGTCAAACTTTATTTATTAAGTAATTTATTCTGATACTGTCAACCCATTCAGTGCAGCTTGGATTGTTTAAACAATTGACATCAATGCAGTTCCTAAAAGAATTTTGTATCATACATTCAGAAGAGGTTGCAAGAACCAGGTTAAGTTCATCAACTGTATTTTGTGCTTCTCAAGCTTTTATTGTGATCAAGAGGTTTATCTAGTATAAGATACTGGTTTGTTATGTAAAGAATTGTCCAGTTTAAATCGATTTATGGTTATAATAGTATTAGAAAAGAAGAATTGATATTTCCTACTTTACCTTGCAAGTAATAAGTAATTGTATATTTATCAATTATATTTTGGTCTAAACAAAAAAATAAAACTGCATGTTTCCCTTCTTCAGACAGCTTATTTTCAAAGTTTTAATGGAATTGATGCCAAATTAAAGCAGATGTAGTCAGTTAATCTTGCTGTTATCATCTGAATAGAAGTGATACAAGACTTCTGTTTGTCGGAAAATATCCTAAATAAGTTTTAAATAGCCAGTGCATAGCCATAAGCGCTACCATGAATTCTAACGAATTTCCAGTAACAAAGGGATAATTTCGCAAACAAAAAAAGGGTTTGTATGATATAAAAACTAAATTAATGATCTGATTTTGATAGACTTTTTTTAGAATTTATTTTATGTTAATGTAACTTACATTTACAAAATGATCAAAAATCTGTTCAGTCAAACCTACATGAGGGAAAACAATAGTGTACATTCAATGCCATATTTATTTTCAATCCTTAATGTTGCAGTCTGATGTGGATTTATTATTGTGAAAAATACTACATTTTAAAGTCAAAGAAATTGAATAAAATATTCATTGCTCACTATATGAAGGCTTTTTTAGCACCTACATTTATATTATGGCTTATAACATTATTAAAAGACTTTCTAGATCTGCTCTCTATCCACAATCATACTTGCAAGGTCCATCTGGCTACGCTTTCAATACGGAAAGTTACTTTCCTACCTTCCACAATGTACCATCAAAAGCTAAACCAATAACCACCACAATATACACAGCCTCGGACAACATTATGTTGCTTGTTTATAAAATATATTCGCTCTAATAACTTAAGGTTTAGGGGCTGGATTGAATAAAATATTAAAACTTATAAATGAGTTTTATTTACATCCCATATAAAATTTTTGAATGGTTAGATTTTAATCTGTTTATTGTTTAAACTGTGAAAACTATTATTGCGGACATTTTCCATCGTCCGCAATGATAGTTTAAACTCAGAAATTCTCCCATCACAAACAAACAAACTGTGAAGTTTATTATATTTCAAATGTTGAAGGCTATGTAGCTTATAAATACCAAAACAAAATAAAACAATGGAATCTGAAAGGAAAGAATCAGCACTACTTTTAAAGTAAAGAAAAAAAAAATTAACACGTAAAAAATAATCCTCAAATTTATTACTGTTACCATCAGTAAAATCTAAGTAATAACAATGTACAAATGTTTGTTGTATTAAAATGTTATAAACTCTAAGAAAATATAAGGAAAACTCAATGTTATAAAAAAAAACAAAGTGTTTAGATAGCTTTTCCTTTGTTTTATCTATGAGTATTTTTTGATTGAAGCTTTGCCAGTTAACGCTATGTTAAATAAGGTATAAGCCATTAGGTACCTCAAGAATACAAGTTGATAATGTTTTACTAAAAAAAAAGCTTTTAGGTAGTTTTCCCTTTCCTTTTTTATATGTTTATTGGAAAGAATGTTTAAATTAAAGAAAAATATAGAAATATTTGTTGGCTCAATAGGAAATTGCAAACAAGGCAGCTGGCAATGTTGTGCTGTATTGGGTAATTACTAATTAGTAGAGTTAATTCATCTCAAAAGACCTTGACACCATGCTAATAAATAACCTGTAATAATATTAATTTAAAATTATTAGGTTCTGTTAATTAAAGGTCTGCACTTAAACTCATGCTTAAGTAATTAGTTTTCAAACCAATTACTTTAAGTTTAAAAGTCTTAAATGAAATGTCAATATATTCCTAACCTGATTAGAAGCAAATTTTTCAAATTAAAGTTGGTTTTTGATAACTAAGCACTTTACAATAAACAACCCTTTAGAGCTATTAAAACCTTTAAAAATGCTTCCTAGGGTGTTTGCGAAATAACTAGACTTTTCAATAAAATTTGGCAGTCTTGAATCAAAGCCAACCCTAGGTCTCGAGCCTGGACCATACGTCTCGACCCTCGATCTCGACTCTGGGACTGGACCCTGAGCTTGGGCCAAGGCCTGGACTAAAGCCCGGTTGGCTTTGCGTTATGTCAAGAGCTAGGGGTCAGGTGGGTGCAAAATATAGTGACGCAGAGAAAACAAAAATTTGTTATATTTAAATTTGTTCTATCTATATTATCAAACCTGTAGTTTAATACTATTGTTCATCGTTACGTTTTGATATTTAGTTAAATTAGTGACATTGAGAAAGAGGGAAGTCATAATGGCAGACACCACGTTACGTCCCTAAAGAACGGTTCCTTACTGGTATTTATATAACAGTATTGGTTTTTATAACAACATAGTATTCATTGCTTTAAAACATAGTATATATCATATCCGTTCGGTCATATTTTTTTCTTCAAATTTATTTAGTAATAAAATTAGCTATTTAGCATTTATACAAATTAAGATATATATATAAGTCAAAGGAATATTTTACGTATGAGGACGATGACGAATAAAAACAGACCGATCGTGACGGCATATTGGCGCAGAGGATTTTTTTTAGCTGTCTGCTCACCTGCTGCGGTGTGCGCTGTCAAGTTTTGTCTGTTGTCATTATCACGTCATGTCATGACGTACGTAGGCTATAAGATTTTCTCTTGTTATTTGAACATACAATAGGGACTACCCACTAAATTGGTGGTTTACATTCGTAGTGTAGTTATTCTATTCACGCAATACGTGTAAAATAAAATAAACATTTTAATTTAGTTGATTAGTTAGTTTGCTTCATTTGTTATAACCATCAAACAAAAATTGGTTTATACAAGACCTAACCTTGAAATAGACCAGTTAATCCTTATCAAACAACGGTAGTGAAATTGTTATTCCATTATCCAGCATAATACTGATTTAGCTTTTTAGAACATTGCTTTTACTAGCTTTTATACAAAAGTGTTTACAACTAAACGTTCGATTTTAGTAGGAACAATGCAAGCTGTTTATGAAGAACTTGAGCTGTAAGTAGCTTTTGTGTGTCCCTTTAGGTTTAAAAATTAAATTAACACTACGTGACCAAAAGAGTTTCGATTAAATCAAGTTTTAAGCATTTTGAGCTGTCACAGGTTAGATTGTTTATTTGTATTTATGAGCATCATCAAAGTTAGTTATACTTACTTATAAACCTAACCTAATTTACTGTTGTGTAGATTTTATTCATTAATAGATAAGATTAAAACAATAAACTAATGTAAATATAAAGTTTATTTTATTTGTTTAATATAGCTGAAAGGCATACAAGTTTTTATACACAGCTAGATAAATTTCTATTACAATAGGGCTTGTGGCTACGGGTCTGATACAAAGTATTATTTTGCTTAGCAAAAGCTTAACGAACTTGGCTGAGTAACTATTTACAGCACTTGTGTAGGCTTGGCAGATAACTTCTACTGTTTTATTCAACTTTAAGATCAAAGCACTGTTCATTTTTAGCCTCATAATAACTTTGTTTTGTGTGGAATAGATAAGTCCGAAGAAACGTTATTAGTGTTATGTTGGTCAACGGCTGCTTTCTTTGACCAGAATAGAGTTTAATTAGTTTTGTTGCTTTCAGGTTTGTCACTGGGGATAGAATTTTTATCAAACCGGTTGCCCAATCAAACAAAATAGTTGTGATTGATAGGGTTTCACACGAAATATCTTGTCAAGGTAAGTGAATAATGATTAACTTTATTTACAAATTCAAGGGGTACACTCCGATAGGTTGTGTGTCATACTGAGTAAATACCTGAACGAGTACAATGATTATCCTGTTGACTATTAGTATGGGAAAGTGATCCCTTAAGAGTAAGGTGACTGGTACTTTCAGTGGGTCTATTTAGTTTTGACATGAAAAAGTCACCGGCTGAATTTGCTTTATCCTAATTGAATAATTACCAATTTGAACATGAGTGTTTTTGCCACAGTCAAGGATTACAACTCACTCATTTTCATTCCCTCATCAAACTGTGCTTTCTGGTTATGATCGAAAGCCGAAACTGACAATCTATAGGATTGAATTCTAAGGGTGTGTTGCAGCTGTTCATCATCAGTGCTGATATTCAAGTAGTGAGAAGTGTCAGTTACTTAAATTACATAACTTGCTGGTGAATCTGGGATTAGGTAAAGGACAAGACTGGAAGACACAAACTATGTAGGCTAAAAGTGGTCTGCATTGTACAAAGCTATTTCAATGGGTTCTCTGTAGATATGAGCTCAGCAACAAGTAGTCTCTATTGGTAATGGTCATAGTAAACTAAAAGGTTTCAGCAAGTTGGAGTCCTAGGCCCGGAAAATTCCAGGCTTTTTGATTTTTTCTAGGATAAGTTCCAGTAATGTTCTTCACTAGTGAGGATATATGCCCTATTGGACAGATGCTTCCCACCAGTCAGCCTTGAGAACGGTCAGCTGAAATTTTCTAGGCGAGAAGCTCTTTGTAGAAGTGACAAGTTAATGGATCTTTATGATTTCAGATAATGTAAACCAAATACCGAATGGTCTGACGGCAAAGCGAATCTATGGAGTGTTGGGGGTCATCACACTGCTCGCGGGACCTTACTTAGTTGTGGTGACAGGCAAGCAGCGCGTCGGCAGTATTGCGGGACAGGACATCTGGCGACTTGTGTCTACCGAACTTCTTAGCTTCCACCGAACTCTCACTCATCTCACCGACACTCAGGTATTATTACTGACATGCCAGACAACTGTTGCCTAAGGTTTTCATTAATCTGCCATCTATAACTTGATCATACAATTAACTATGCGTTTTTTTCAGGAACGGATGAATAAAGTGTACATTTCGATGGTGGAATCAGTCTTGGCTACTCCTTCCTTTTACTTCTCATACTCGTACGACATCACACATTCCTTGCAACGACTTCACAACACCTCACCAGAGTACCTCAAGGTTAGTTTGGTCCAAGAACAAAAAGTTTTTCAGAGAAAAGGGCTCACTTTTGATAGGTATATTCACAGAGTTTACTTGACACAATTGCAGTTTAAGAACTTTACTGCTATGAACATGTTAAAAATGGTAAATTACATTATGTTTCCATGTTATTTGCAAAGTTCTCATAGACACCTGGCGTAGTCATATTGTTGAGTGTCATAATAAGTTAACTGTCACCAAGTTTTAATTTGAGAATAACACCAATTACAATACAACATTTGCTTCATAATGTAGTTATCATGTTTTTTTTATAAAATATTAAGATCCATTCTTTTTTGTTATTTTTCTTTGATCCCAAATGTTTTAAGAGTCCCAGAAGATGTCCTAGACCTGATGGAAAATGTTTTGAAAATAGAAGAACTGATAAACCTGCCAACAAATATCATTTAGAGGTAATCGAGACTTTACTTAATTACTTTACTTTGAATATCACACTAGCAGCAACTAGTGACAAGGTCGTCACGGTTATTTGTTTGACCTCTCTCATCTGTGATCCTCTTCAAATTCCCGCTTAGAATGTACTAGGCCTTATTTCCAGGTAGATTTTTAGCACTCTTCCAAACTTTCATTTTCTCGAATACTCAAAATTTCATGTAGAAGTCTATCAATTTTATCACGTCTGCTATATTAAGTACAGTTAGCAGAAATGGTATCACTAAAATATCTCTCCAGTCTTAAGACATTGAAGCTAAAAACTCATCAGTAAAGTAGTCAGAAATAGCGCCACTACATTTCTAGCAATAGAAAAATTAGCTGCTTAAGTAGAAAATCAAGGATTCTCTGGGTTATTTCAGTATCAACAATAATTGAAGGGGGAAGGTGCGTAATATTGGTGAATTGTAAAAAAGTAACTTTAAATATCAAAAAACAAACATTATATACGCTTTTTAGGATGGGGCCTTTCAAAGGCAATGCCTTAAGACAGACCTGAAGTTAAAGGCATCGTCTTTTTGAAAGGCCTTGTCCTGAATAAACTTGTATACAATATGAATTGTTTCTTATTTTTATTTTTATCTTACTTCTTTATTTTTAACTGAATTTTATGAAATAAACTTTGTTTTAAATTGTTTAACTAAGTGACTCTGATGAGCGGAATTTCTATTCTCCCATTTGTAAGGGCGTGGCCTACGTTTAAAATGTGAAGAAATTTATAATTTTTTGTTTTGTTATTAAACTACAGTGATAGGATTTTTTTTAAAAGTGTTCAGCGGAGTCCCTTAGTACATTATATTTCAAACAAAACTCATTTAAAAAATATGTAATTAAAATATGAGGCAAGGTGCTTTTTAAGTAAATGCTTGTTTTTACATTGTTCCTATGAAACAAGAACAAAAGGGCTCAGCCAGTACTGGGCACCCTTAATAAGAGAAATACTAAACCAACCATTTTAGAAAATTAGCACTTAACTCAGCTGCTTGTGTTTACAGATGGCGTTACACAGTCGTGCAGACGCCAGGTTTCTGTGGAACGGTCACTTATTGAGTCAGTTGCCGGACGATCCAGGATTCAACAAGTTCCTTCTTCCAATCATGCATGGCTGTATCCTTCTTACTTACTACAATACTTTATCCATATTTCTATTAACATCCGTTACGCTGCAGTAATCACAACTGAATTCCTTTCAAATGATGTGGAAGTTCAGAAGTTGAGTTTAACTAAATTTTCTCCATTTTGTGTTTTAATATTCAGTTCAGCATTTTAGTAGACTATTCACTTCAAAAGAATTGCTCTAAGACCAATGAACTTATTGACATTTAAAAATATACACACATTCTTAAAAATTAAAGCCAACCTGCCTGGTTACTTTTGATTAAAAATATTATCTTTCCAACAACTGAAAGCTGCGTCAGAAGGTTTAAATTTGTGCAGCTTAAACGAAAAATATGGGCTTGTTTAGGTATGTTTAGTTTTTCTTTAGTGACTAGCTTAGTTTATCCGGAGATTCTTTTTGTTCATCAGGACTTTGTTAGTTTCAAGACTCTACTTAAGAAGATACTTCTAAATTGGTTGTCTCACATGGATATCTCACATCTACTTTTATGAAATATAAGGTAATGGTACTCCATTTTATGAATTAAACTCGCTTTTGGTACGGTCCTTAACCTTTACACTAGTTGTGTCTATCAACGCTTGTTCGTTGAATGGCAAGCCATTCACGTGGTGCATCGTGTCTCGCCGGAGCTGTTTCCGTGCCGGCACGCGGCTCTTCATGAGAGGCATCGACAAGAACGGCAACGTCGCCAACTTCGTCGAGACTGAGCAGATCGTTGAGTCTTCAGGGGATAGGAGCTCGTTTGTGCAGGTCTGTGATTCAATTCTACTTTTTAATCCTTTGGTTTTGTAGGATACAATACACAGAATAAGTATATTACATTGTAGTTTTAATATTTACTGTCGAACATCTTAATTAAAAGCTGTATTTTCTAGTAATAAACCCTATTTTATTTTACAAAAAGTCAATCTTGATGATCAGGAAATCTGGAATCACAAGGTCCGGATAGAAAAGATTCTACAATTCATCACAAACGTCTTTATTTTCTAAGGGTATTTTTCATCTTATAATTTTGCTGCATAAGTTTTCTTAAATTCCTACGCTCACCAATACAAGAACCAATTTTGCCATTAACTCTCTATTTGTATTACTGTTCACAGACAAGAGGATCTATTCCGCTGTTTTGGCAACAGCTGCCGAACATCAAGTACAAACCTCGGCCGTCCCTGATCCCCACTGAAAACCACACAGAAGCCTTCACAAAGCACTTCGAGGCCCAAGTCTTGGACTATGATCGGCAGGTTCTAGTTAATCTGGTAGGTTAATCTAGCTAATCAATCTTCAGTCAACCTTAGTACAATACAGTTATAAAAATATAACATAAATTAAAGTTTCTTTTGTTTTGTTCGCCCTTTAGGTATCAAAAGCCTGTTTTTCTCATTCTGATGCCAATACTAATTCAACAATAGTTGTTCGAGAATACTGGATATTTCTTTCTTGCTTGGTGTCGATAAGTATTCAAATTCCACAACATTCTTGGTAGAAATATCCAACTTACATTAGACTTGAGTGATATAATACATTCATCAAAATTTCTGAATCAATCTTAAATTATTCGGTTTGTCACTCATCCATGTTCTCTTGTGCAGATTGACCACAGAGGGGCTGAGGGAGAGATGGAGCAAGCTTACGGCAATATGGTCAGCAGAATGGCTCATCCTGCCGTCAGGTGAGGATAAACACATTCCTGACCTAGTTTAGTCATTCTATAAATACGGTTAAGCCTCATTTAGTTCATATTTTTAAACAAATTTTTGAAAATTCAAGTTATTTTCCTAATATTTTAGAAAACAGTCAAAAGTTGTACAGTAAAACTCCAATCATCTGGACCAATTAAATACTTTTCCTGGTTAACCATCATTATTATTGTTTGACAGGTACGAGTCGTATGACTTCCACCACGAGTGCCGCAAGATGCGCTGGGATCGGCTGTCCATGCTGATTGACAGACTGGCGCACGAGCAGGACGAGTTCGGTTACTTCCTTCTGCTGCGCGACGGCACTCTCGCCTCCCAACAGAGCGGAGTGTTTCGCACCAACTGCATCGACTGTCTGGACAGGACCAACGTCGTGCAGAGCATGCTAGCCCGTCGTAGTCTCACTTCTGTGTTACAGGTTTATGTTAAAATCATTTCAATCAACAAATATATGGAAAAAATTGGGCAGGAATTTCCTAAAACTGGATTTTTAAGCAATAATTAGGAATTTTTTCCCTAATTGAGGATTTGTTGGGATATTTTTTGCAGAAAGGTCAATTTATAGGGAATTTTCAGCAGTTATGGTAAGTTTGTAGATTTTCATACAATCTTTCTTTTTTTGTTGCTGATAATAATTTTACTCTGATCGATGATCAGTTTTCATATAGTACTAATTCTTGTTAAAAATATCCTAATCACAAAAAATAAAATCTTTTAATCCTCTATTGTTAGGAGTAAATGCCAGTCATTATCTCAACACTTTTTGACATTTTAATGTTAACAATTGCCTGTAAAGTTTTCTTATATGGTAAATGGTTTAAATCAATGAACATTCATGCTTTACAATACAAATTGGTTTAAACATTTGAGATCTGTATAGAAAATGTACTTATTTTATAATTTATGAAAAACTTGTTGTTTTTTAATTTGTAATTACCAAAATTAAATTTAAACCAGCCTGAAAATTTTCTGAAATCAAGCAAGACAAATTGTTTGTTGCCCGATTCCTGCTGGATCGGATAAATCCTATCCTGTCCACTTCTACATTAAAATTAAAAAACCAAAAAGTCTTACTCAGAAAAAACTGCTCTGGCTCCTACATAATCTATAAAATATGATCGTAAAATTCAGTTAGTGGAGGACACTATCCATCAATCCTCCTAATTCCTGCAGACCCACTAACACTTGTGTGTCATGTTACAGAGGTTGACAGTGCTGCGCCCTGGGCAGAGCGTGGAACAGCAGGTTGAGTTTGAGGCTCTGTTCAAGAGTGTGTGGGCAGACAATGCCGACTACATCAGTATACAGTACTCGGGCACTGGTGCGCTCAAAACCGACTTCACACGTACTGGCAAGCGAACATATCTCGGCGCTCTCAACGATCTTAACAACTCCATCACTCGATACTACAAGAATAACTTCCTCGATGGCTTCCGACAGGTAAATGGGGGAGGAGGCGTCTTTATGTTGTGAATGATTGTCTTTGAGACAAGGTACCAAAGTGTTTTAGCAACCTGTGGAAGTAGAGATTTTTCTGTTAAAATTTCTTAAAACTTGCAAGTTTGAGTAATTTCTGAGTCAAGTTTTAATGCCTTAAAGATGTAGCAGTTTTGCATCCAAAAGGGGCTATAAGGCAACTTTAGATACCAATACAATTTTTTTAAACACCACTTTAAACCACTTCTGTATTACAATAATTTACTGAATTCAGCAGTTAAATGGTTTCTGGTTTGGTTCGGAATTTAATATTTTAAGACATTTTGATTTTTGCAAAAACACAACATTATCAAGTTTTAAAATTTAATTCAAGTAATTCTTTATCCAAAATAAAGTTTGAAATGAATAGTTGAAAATATTTTGCAGTAATGAAAGGTCGATTAACCAAGTTACTTCAATAGGTATTGAATATATTTATTCTTTTAGCTTTGAAACTTCTCAGATTAAAATGGCCCGTACGTTGTTGCAGGATTCAATAGATCTGTTCCTTGGCCACTACAAAGTGGATGGAAAGGAGTGTGTGACCATCCAGTGTCCCCTGGCTGTCAACAGAGGATGGAAGTACTTCACAGTAAGTTTCAATTTAGAAGAATGTAAATAAAATGAACTAGATTTAATACCACATGGAAAGTTCTAGGTCCGTTTTTCAATTGCCTGCTAACCAGCTGGTTAACTAACTACTGATTAAGTTTTTTGCAGTCTGCAATGTTTACATTTTCACACAAAATTCAAAACAGTTCAATGAATGATTGAAGAGTATTCGTCTAATGAAGGTATTCTTTTTCCATTCTTTATTAAATTTAACATTATGCTAAACTGTAACACTAAAATGCAAAATCAAAACAGGCAAAGTAAAACTGAACCTCAAAAAATATCCAGCATTCCTATTGGCTGGCTGCGTGTTCAATTTTAACCGCCGGTTAACCTATTTATACAATTTTATGAGAAATTGATAACACATTCAAAATTATTAAATCCATTAGGGTGTGTAGTTTGGTCGTAATTTCTATGAACAGTAGACCTCCCAGCACATCCCTATAGTAATTTAAATACACCTATTTTGACTAACTCAGCACTGTGATAATAAGAAATCGATCTATAAGTAGGCGAAACTCAGACACTACGTGCAGTGATCAGACCATGGCTAGATGCAGCAGAAATCTTGAAATCTCAATTGAAAGACATATATTTGGATCAAATTCAAATGCAAAACAGAAAAAGGAAAATCGTTAGGAAAATATTAGGCCTAATCAGCACTGAACCACAAATATACAGACCTTGTAGTAAAAATAAACTAGTTTGGTTTCTTACTCTCATTATTTTTCCAGTTCCCAATGATTCTCTGTGTCGCTGTTGCAATGTTCTTCGCCAATGTTGTTACTCCTTCAGGTAAGTAAGATATATTATAGAAACTTCATAATCAATTTATACAGTTGTCAACAGCTAACTAAAAGTTTAAAGGTCCACACTCACGTTGAGCGAAACTGACCTGAAGTCAGGTCAAATTTGTAAAGAAAACACAGCTATATTTGATTAGTAATCCATGGGCTTGATGAGTTTTGGTTGATTTGGGTTGAACGTCAATGAGGCGTAACAGCTGCTTACAGTGCCAAGCAGTGAGTTATCTCAACAAGGTTGTTTTTTTTTCAGACTACATAACGATTTTGTGATATCAATAAAACCTTATATTTCACCGGGTTTTAGGTATTATATCTTATTATTTTGGTATGTCAATTTTGCAGTGGAGCATTTCCTTTGCGCTTGTGCTTCTCTGGTTCTTTTGTTATTCATGATCAGTATAGGCTGGCAGAAAGCCGGCTGTCTTTTTTCATATAAAGACAGCGTTTGTGTCGGCGTCCAGCCCAGGGACGATGGGGTGCCTTGGTCCGGGGAGGTTTCCTGATTTTTGTGTTGTGCATGGAGCTGCCCTGCAGAGGGAAGCTGTTAAAGCGGCAGTGCAGTCTCAAAAATGTAAAAACTTGGAAGGGTCAAAAGGCCCAATTGTTTAAAAGTCTTACGACAGAGATCTCTGAAATTAAATTTTCCTAAAATACATACTGCATCCTTTTGCAAATGAAAAACTTGGTTAAAATGTTTACAAGCACAACCACTCCAAAAGGTTATGCCATAATTTAAGTGGGAAAATATAAGCCCATAATAGGCCATAAGGAGCACATGGGGAGAGCACTAGCAGGATAGTTTGGGTAATCCAAACACACTAGAAGCTACTTTACTGCAAATATAGCTAATAAACGCATATTATTGTTATTATAGTAACTTTTTTGTAACTAGGATTAAGGGCAGCATTAGAAATGTTATCCAGATTGACCTAAGTTTATCTGGTTCCAGAGTACAGCACTGCTACGATGTTGTGTTTGCTGTTCTGGGGGATGATGATAGGAATCACAGGATCCACCATCGTGTACTATGGGCGAGAGTTCGTCGACTACCCTTGTCTGAGAGAGATCTCGAATCCATCACCAAGTCACGCGTAGTTCACTGTAGCGCTTCCTGCAAACGAGGCTTGAATTTCTAATCAGTTACTATCGAATCAGCTTTTATTGTTAAGTTTATTTATATGCTATTGTTTATAAAAGTAGTATAAAACTAAAGTTTTGTCTTTTTTGTTTGTTAATATATTTTAAAATGTATTGCATTTGTAGCGGGAAATCAATCGTATTGTTAGTATTGAATGTTTAGGTATTGTTTATGACTCACATTATCTCCTAAAACTGTACAAACTTGATTGCATTTCTTGTTTTTTAAGAAATTTAATGTTTTTATATGTGAGCACATTTTTTGTTCAGTTCATTTGGTACGATTTAGTTGTGTAATCCAACAAATACTTACCAAAAATTTAGTGTTTTGCTAATATTAATGAATAATTAGTATCTCTAACTTAATTACTTTGGTCCTGAGAAAATAAAAAGTTTTGTCTACACTTTTTATTAGATTATTTCATATTAATGATATGAAGTCTTTTTGTTTTTTGTAATGAAACAGCTTGTTGGCATGAGATCCTAAACCTTCTGAACAGTTTTTACCAAATCCATGGGAAAGATGTTTACTTCCTCTTAGCAGTTGATATTTTACAATATGTTACCTTCGATAATTAATTTAACAAGTCATTCTAAAAGAAATTGATACAGCTTTTATAATAGTTGCTTTTATGTTTGACTGTTTTGTCTAGTAAAGAGAAATCATGTGTGGTATGTGAAAACTAAATATGTCATTTGATATTGGTTTAGTGGCTTTTGTTTTTAGATTCATCGTACTTAATCAATACCAATCATAAATCTCCTTAACATGACGTACTAACATTGTCCTATACTATTGTACAAAAAATGTATTTAAATTCACTATAAAATGAATTAGAGTCCAACTAATCCAAACAAACTGGGACCGAGGCATGTTACGCTTACACAAAAACTATATAAGTGGTAAATTACCTCGTCAAACAGTTTCAAATGAGTGGGGTTCCACTACATGTTTCGAAACAACGGTCCCATCTTCAGGTGGTAGTACACATAAAAAACATAGAAGAACACTGATGGTAGCTCCAGCTAGGGATTGTTGAGAATGATGAAACACGTTACAAAGTACATGGTGACGAATATAACACAAAACACGGAACGAAAAACTAACAAACTGTACAAGTAGGCCTACTACGCGTCACGACCACGAGCCGGTAGTTGACAGAGCCAGGTCTCCAATGCCCTGTTTGGATTTTTTCGGTTAGTTTTGGTGGGACTCTACTATGTAAACCACATTATCAATATTATAGTGTAGCATTGGGCCAATAATCACTACATATTTTGTTTAAGTTTTATTTGTAAAATGTACGATAAAAGTCTTTGTTTATACAGTGGATAGAAGAATATTCTATGTTCTTTGAGCAAAGTTTGATTTGTAATTGTATCAATACTATTGTAGTGCATCTTGATCTTGTTATATGTTACCTAAAGTCTTACATGTTGTTTCTTACAAAAGAATAATATATTTCTCTTTAAGTTATGGTTTTATTACTCCTGCAAAACAAAAACCTTTTCCTTTATCTAATGGTTTGATCTCCAATGGTTTTTGATAATTTATGCACTTGGCGTCTATCAACATAATTATTTTTGACTGATTTCTTGGTCCCAGTTTACAAGAGTGTCAAGCCAAGTCAAATTGCTTTATTGCATAGTCATTAGTCCCTTCCGCAAGAACTAAAAGGACTGGACCCAGGCGTTTTGAAGAAGTTGCAGCAGTGGCTCACAGAAAGATTCTTCTACAGTGTGGTGGAATTTTTGAACTGGAGAGCTGACTGTAGTAGTCTGTAAATAATTTAAACATTTGACGCCATGTTCGATCTTTAAGATTGTAATAATAAAGAATATTCTCTCTCTAAGACCAGTTATGCGTCAAATTACAGACATGTATATTTAGTTAGGAAGTTCTTCCGTTGTCCAGTTATACAATTCCTGCAAGCTATAGAACGTGCGGTAAAAAAAGTGATTTTTCGTTATAACAGCATTATTAGTAGTCTGATTTCAATCAAGTTAAAAATACCTTTTACCTTGACAATATGTAATAAAACTTGCAATAAAAGAATACGTAAGTCTGAGGCCAAAAGCCAAAGCGAGGGCTCCCCCAACATATTTTAAAAATTGATTCCTCAAAATAATGAACTTTTAGAAATATTATTACTATTAAAATCAAGTGGTTAAAATAATTATAACCTCGCTTCATTTTTATAGTATTATTGAAACGTCTCACGGAAACAAGTAAATCACATTCATACGACGGCCGTATTCAAATAGTTCCCAAACTCCCCACCAGGTGTCAGCACAAAGCAGAGACACGCACGCTTCTATACTTAGTTCACCAGTTGGCCACATGTGTCAGCAGCAGCACTGCACAGACAATTTTTTTCGATATTTGAGTAGACTGTCGAATGTAGTATGACAAGTGCTGCTACGGGTGGCAAACTGATGAACCTCTGTGCAGGCTTAACGCGAATAATATATCTTCTCTGCAGCGTAGTGAATTCTGGTGGGGAAACCGTGAACTATTTGAGCCTGCTCTATGCTTTAGTAGTTGTAGACTTTTCCGCTAGGTGGCAAGAGCATGCACTTTTGAAAACCTGTCAGTTGCGAATTTCACCGCTAGGTAGCAGGGCGATGCACTTTTTGAAAGATTAGGACTCAAATAATAGCATGAGCATTGAATTGAGTTTGAGCAGAAAAATTGAAAGACATATCAAATCGTGTCTTCAACTGAATCCCAAAGAATAACATCCTTATGACTGCTTTGAAGTACTATGTACATGGTTATAATATTTTGTGCATACTATACATATAAACAATGCTAACTTTATCATATTTATGTTTTTTATCTCGCGAAGACGTGATTGATATCTGAGAACATCATACTTGAGACTGATTTTTTCAACTGCATAAATATTTTACAGACACTGTTTGCATTTTTGCTAAACAAATTTGTGTGGGTTTTAACTCTTAGGCTTTTGCGGCCGGTGTCACATCTATAATCTAGTTCTTCCTGTGCACACCACGTCAAAACATAATAACTAGATTGAAATATTTCAAGTAGTGGAGTAGCATCTTCACTCACCAATGTTTCAGCCAATCAGTACGATTCACAACGCCAATTCTCGTGATTCACAACGAGACCGAAATATTTCAAGCTTATAATTATTATGATGTTCTGACGTGGTGTGAAGTGGAAGAACTAGATCATAGATTATAGTATGTCTATTATTATTATTATTAATTTATAGTAGTTTCACTTGTGCATTATTTTTTATGCTATTATTTGCAATATCTCTTTAATATTAACAAAGATAAGAAAAACAGAGTAGTACCCTTTTTTATATTTTAATTGAAGCACGACCGGTTTCGGGAGCTAAGCCCATCGTCTCGGTGCTGTACATGAAAAATAATATAATATACTCTTTAATATTATATTAGAATTCATAAGCGTGCTTAAATAAGTTCTTGAATCTCATTAATCACGCTACATGAACCACAATCACATTATATATAGTGCATTAGAGGAAAGCTTAAAATATTGTATCTAATCCCATTGGCTGAAACCTTTTTCTTCTTGAAGTTAGCTGTAGTGAAAAAATCCAACTGCAACAAGCTCGGGTCTGGCGAATGAGCATCAGCTTTGGTTGACAGCCGAAAATTTTAGGTCCTGTCAGAAAATTTCATATGTGAGGAAAGACTAAATTTACAGGTAAATAGCTGCAATCTATGTAGAAACGTTCACAACCTAATACTAAATTGGATTGAAACAAACTTTACCCGTAATTTTCTAACAGAAATAAGTTTTCTTTGTTTAAATTAGGACAAGCTGTACAGTAGGGCTATTTCATCTCTGTCCCCCATTGAGCCCTTGGGCCTGAATTTCAATTTGTCAAGCTGGTTTGCATATTTGACACTTTGTATTCATACACCAAATTATTTGGTTTTGGTTAACTTTTGAACTTAAAACAACTATTAATAAATAATGTTTTATTTTCATGGACAAAAGAAATTTACATTGATAACTAACAAGACATAAATAAAAATAATTAAACAATGTGAATTTGGTATTAATTACTAATCTTGAACTTGTCTTCAAACACATCTTCAAAATTGTAATATACACTTGCTTATTATTTCATTTTTAGTTTTGTTATGAATTTATCCATATTTTGTTCTTCTTTCATGGAACTTCGAAGGTAGTTAAGATAGTTAATTTATACATTTTTAACAGACTTCCTACACAAGAGAGGTTACGAACATTTTATTTAGCATAGTTCTCTTCTCTAACAACAGCTCTTGTGCAAGTTTGGCAATATCCCACAATGTCTTTGTATGAACAATGATTAAACACAGAGGTGTTCTACATGAATTTTCATGTAAGGTAGTTACAACAACAAATATACACTACAAATTTCTGTTTGAAAAATTACTGTTACAAAATATACAAAACATCAAAACAAGCTACCATGTGTTTAGAGATAATTGAAAGCTCTTGTTTGCCATTTTGTTTGGAAATACTCCCCAGTAAAACTGCAAATATTATTGATTCCATAAACAGCTGTAAGTGTAACAAAACAAAACCAACTTGTAGCTGACCTTCCAGCCCAGGTGAATGGTGTCTGGTGCCAGATGCACTCCCCTCTATCCTACCCCTCCACTCCCCCACTTCATAGAACCAGAACCAGTCCACCCCTCACCCCTCACTAGGTCACTTCACAACAAAGGTACCTCACCCTAGTAGCCACCCTAGCTGTCTAAACTCCAAATCTCTTAAGAAAGATGCAATGCATGCACCTGTTGGTTTACATAAGTCAATGTAGATTTCTTCTTTGAACTCTTATATTAATTTTTATTTTGTAGTAATTTGACAGTATAAGTTGTTTACTTTAGTCATACTAGTGTTTAGTATAAAAACTTTGATTTTAAACAAGTTAGAAATAAAATATGTGTTTCAAGATTAAGTAGGCCAATGTTCAAAATTCAAAACAAGCACCACATTTTGACAGGTTTTCCGATATGGTAAGTTTTGTAATGCAAATTATGTTTCATTTACTACAAGATAGTTTGCATTGGTATGTTTGTTTCAAATAACTGAACATTGTACTGTGTGTGTGACCATTAAGAGATTTAGAGAGAAGTTTTGATAAAACTTGCAACATAGAAACTCTAATTTTATCATATAAAAGTGTATGTATGTATTGTATCGCAAAACAAAATTGATTATGCACTGCCCAACCAAAACACAATTCATAATTTTAAACCTTTTAGTAGTAGTTTTTTCAAAGTTTAGCTAGTTAGGTCTATTCTCTGTGTAGTTTTTATTTCCATAAAAGGTTAAGTACAGAAAAGTTTACGTTTCAGAATCAACCTTGATTTATTTAAACTTTTACAGGTACTAGTCCAACAATAGTGAACAATGGATCCTATGTTCACAGATCAAGTGAATGGAGTACCTCAAGAATCAAAATTAGCCAATGCACATGGTGAGAATACATTTAAAGTTTAAGTATTTATTAAAGATACATCCCAAAGAAGGTTTAGAGGATTTAAATTAGCGTGTCCGATAGAGTTATAACTTGTTAGTAATAATACTGAATTAATCTTCAACATACAGTAAACTCTTGAAGAAAAGAATGTATACAATGATATGTTGTCTAAAGCAAAAGTATTCACCTGGACTTACAAACAAATATTGAATAAATAATGTTTTATTGTGAGGGACAAAAGAAATTTACATTGATAACTAACAACACATAAATAAAAAAATTAAACACTGTGAATTTGGTATTAGTTACTAATCTTGAACTTGTCTTCAAACACATCTTCAAAATTGTAATATACACTTGCTTATTATTTTATTTTAGTTTTGTTATGAATTTATCCATATTTTGTTCTTCTTTCATGGAACTTAAGTGTTAATTTATACATTTTTAACAGACTTCCTACACAAGAGAGGTTACTAACATTTTATTTAGCATAGTTCTCTTCTCTAACAACAGCTCTTGTAGCAAGTTTGGCAATATCCCACAATGTCTTTGTATGAACAATGATTAAACACAGAGGTGTTCTATGGTGGAATTTTCATGTAAGGTAGTTACAACAACAAATATACACTACAAATTTCTGTTTGAAAAATTACTGTTACAAAATATACAAAACATCAAAACAAGCTACCATGTGTTTAGAGATAATTGAAAGCTCTTGTTTGCCATTTTGTTTGGAAATACTCCCAGTAAAACTGCAAATATTATTGATTCCATAAACAGCTGTGTAAGTGCAAAACAAAACCAACTTGTAGCTGACCTTCCAGCCCAGTGAATGGTGTCTGGTGCCAGATGCACCTCCCCTCTATCTCCCACCCCTCCACTCCCCCACTTCATAGAACCAGAACCAGTCCACCCCTCACCCCTCACTAGGTCACTTCACAACAAAGTACCTCACCCCTAGTAGCCACCCTAGCTGTCTAAACTCCAAATTCTTAAGAAAAGATGTATGCACCTGTTGGTTTACATAAGTCAATGTAGATTTCTTCTTTGAACTCTCTTATATTAATTTTTATTTTGTAGTAATTTGACAGTAATATAATTTTGTTGTTTACCCTAGTCATACTAGTGTTTGGTATAAAAACTTTGATAGTTTAGATATTATCATAAATCATAGAACATGAGCTAAGAAAGTAGCCAGCTTATTTCAAACAAAGAAAGTTGTAGTGTGAAATTCAATCCGGTAAAATATTTCACATTCAGAAAATATTGCTTTCACTTCTACTGATGTAGTAATAGTTATTTTTTTGCAATAATTCTTTATTCTTTATTGCAATTGTAATAAAAACGCCTTTGATTTCTAAGAATCAATAAGGACTACAACCCTCTTTACCACTCAACCTCAACCTTTACCTAGTGTTATCATATAGTCATTTTACAAATCAATGTAAGTGGTGACTTCGGGATCGAACTCGTGCGTGTCCGCTAGAGTTATAACTTGTTAGTAATAATACTGAATTAATCTTCAACATACAGTAAACTCTTGAAGAAAAGAATGTATACAATGATATGTTGTCTAAAGCAAAAGTATTCACCTGGACTTATAGCAAATATTAATAAATAATGTTTTATTTTCATGGACAAAAGAAATTTACATTGATAACTAACAAGACATAAATAAAAATAATTAAACAATGTGAATTTGGTATTAATTACTAATCTTGAACTTGTCTTCAAACACATCTTCAAAATTGTAATATACACTTGCTTATTATTTCATTTTTAGTTTTGTTATGAATTTATCCATATTTTGTTCTTCTTTCATGGAACTTCAAGTGTGTTAATTTATACATTTTTAACAGACTTCCTACACAAGAGAGGTTACTTAACATTTTATTTAGCATAGTTCTCTAACAACAGCTCTTGAAGCAAGTTTGGCAATATCCCACAATGTCTTTGTATGAACAATGATTAAACACAGAGGTGTTCTATGGCGGAATTTTCATGTAAGGTAGTTACAACAACAAATATACACTACAAATTTCTGTTTGAAAAATTACTGTTACAAAATATACAAAACATCAAAACAAGCTACCATGTGTTTAGAGATAATTGAAAGCTCTTGTTTGCCATTTTGTTTGGAAATACTCCCCAGTAAAACTGCAAATATTATTGATTCCATAAACAGCTGTAAGTGTAACAAAACAAAACCAACTTGTAGCTGACCTTCCAGCCCAGGTGAATGGTGTCTGGTGCCAGATGCACCTCCCCCTCTATCCTACCCCTCCACTCCCCCCACTTCATAGAACCAGAACCAGTCCACCCCCTCACCCCTCACTAGGTCACTTCACAACAAAGGTACCTCACCCCTAGTAGCCACCCTAGCTGTCTAAACTCCAAATCTCTTAAGAAAAGATGCAATGCATGCACCTGTTGGTTTACATAAGTCAATGTAGATTTCTTCTTTTGAACTCTCTTATATTAATTTTTATTTTGTAGTAATTTGACAGTAATATAATTTTGTTAAGTTTACCCTAGTCATACTAGTGTTTCGGTATAAAAAACTTTGATATTTAAACGTTAGAAATAAAAATATGTGTTTCAAGATTAAGTAGGCCAATGTTCAAAATTCAAAAACAAGCACCACATTTTTGACAGGTTTTCCGATATGGTAAGTTAGTCACCACACCATTGCAGGCATAAAATGAACACAGAATATTGTTTTAAGGGTATTCTTGTAATTCTTTCAATTGTTGACTTTGGAGTTTTGAATTTTAAAGATTTTATTTGTGAATTTTGGTTATGTTTCTCCAGCACTAATGATGAGACAGAAAATGTCAAATTTTAAGATTGTATCTTGATTGGTAGAATTTGGATGTGCTCCAATTTGTAATGCAAATTATGTTTGTTTACTACAAGATATTATAGTTTGCATTAGGTATGTTTTGTTTCAAATAACTGAACACATTGTACTGTGTGACCATTAAGAGATTTAGAGAGAAGTTTTTGATAAAACTTGCAACATAGGAAACTCTAATTTTATCATATAAAAAAGTGTATGTATGTATTGTATCACAAAACAAAATTCATTATGCACTGCCTAACCAAAACACAATTCATAATTTGTACCTTTTTAGTAGTAGTTTTTTCAAAGTTTAGCTAGTTAGGTCTATTCCATCTGTGTAGTTTTATTTCCATAAAAGGTTAAGTACAGAAAAGTTTACGTTTCAGAATCAACCTTGATTTATTAAACTTTTACAGGTACTAGTCCAACAATAGTGAACAATGGATCCTATGTTCCTTCCGTATTCTCAAGTGAATGGAGTACCTCAAGAATCAAAATTAGCCACGTATATGGTGAGAATACATTTAAAGTTTAAGTATTTATTAAAGATACATCCCAATTAATTGATAATTGGAGTTCTACCCAGTACTAAAGTTTTGAAGAATGGTACTTGCATTTTTGACTATATTAATCCATTTAACAAAGGCCCAAAGCGAAACTTCGACAGTTTTGGAGCTCTTAAGGGCCTCCAAACGTATTTGTTTTCATATTTCGGATGGTCCGGCCATTTTTAGTTTAGCCGGTTCCGAGGTGGCCGAACAAGAGGGAGACTACTGTATTAATAAAAAAGTATGGAAAATTGTAATAAAAATCAACAAACCGATTTACTTCCCGTAACGTTTGCTACTCAGATCTTAAGCACTGTGTCAAAAGATGAAACAGAGCAGCCGATGACTAACCGGCAGTGTCTGACCGGCAGGTTGTGCAGAGTGAGTTCATCCCGCGGGGCAGCACCGGGTCTCCGGGTGTCCCGTTCTCCAGCCGCAGCAGTCTGGTCGAGAGTCCCTCCACCCCCCACTCCTCCCCTCCAGCCACTCCCGCCCCTCACATCGTCAACTGTTCCCCCACTCAGCTGATCGAGAAACATGCTACCTACCAGGTGACAATCCTCACTGTACTGCTCACCAAGTTATCGATTTGATTCACACCGGAAATTACTAGGAGCTAAAAGCAATTTGTATCAAGACGTTGGATTTCTAAAAACAAGATTCAACAGTTCATGAAATATTGTATTCATTAACATTGCAGCTTTGCAGTTTGGATAGTATGAAAAGTTTAACTTGCAATAGTTACACTGGTGTGATCTATGGTGGGGTTTCTTGAGTATAAAAATTTGTTTACAGGAGGAAGTATCTATAGAAACAAACTGTTGATAATTTCAGCAAGGCAAGGTTTTCATTCAATATGATAGTTTTGATTTTGTCTATCCACACAGTTTTCATGACTGTACTTCCTATCTGGTTGGTTTTCACAAAGATTAAAACATAAATTTCAAGGTCTGGTTTTTCATTTGACAGAATTTTGGAATTTGGCAACAAAAATTAAATGGAATACATATTTTGTCCTCTACTGTGGTAGATATATGAGTTACTAAGGTGTTTCTTTTCACCTATGAGTAGCAATATGTCAGGTTTTCTCTCGATAGTTTCTAGATTTAGGGAATAGGGCATTAGGCCAGGTTAAACTATCAAAAGTAATAGAAAGGAGTACAGGATCTTCGGATAAAATAGAAACATGCAAGATAACACAAACTGTCAAATTTCAACGTTACTGGGACCTTTGTCAAAACAAATAGAGAACCCTTAAAGAGTAGCAAAAAAAAGACTTAAACAACAAAACAGGACAAACAGATGGAAGCAGTGTTACCAACAGTGAAATCAAAGAAAAAAAACGTAACAAAAAATTCCTTTCTGTACATTTTTTATTATTGATTATCACAACTATTAAATCATACATTTTAAGGCCTTTAGCCTGGTTTGGTCATTAGATATAATATTTAAATTTGTCATCAAGAAGTAAGTGAATCACACCTTGGTATTTTGTTGTTTACTATGGTTATAAATAAGAGTCGCTTTGGTGTTTCACAAACTTTGTAGTAGTAGTTTATGTTATCTGTCAATAATAAAAATGACAGCCGAATCATCTTTTCATATTTCTAATTCCAATTACCTATCGTTCTAAGTCTGTAACTAAGCTAAGCTTATGTATTTAGCATTATGACTCTTACATTAATACTCTTTTAGTTCCACTCAAACAACGGACTTGTGGGGGGAATGCGGATCACTTGTGACTCCGGAGCTCATTACTCTGATGGTGCGGGATCAATCCCCACAGTCACCACCTACTTTTGTTTGGTGACTATGTGGTAACGTTAGGTAAAGGTCGAGGTTGAGTGGTAGAAAATATTTTGTAGTCTTAACTTCACGTAGTTAACAAGACAAAGCTTATTTTCACCTATAATGTTTTGATGAGCAGGAAAACGTCGGAGGGACAACGACTTCTACCAGACGCCCGGCGGAGGGGTGGGTGACTCGGTGGCAGATGGGGTGGGAGTTGCCGACTCTGGGGTGGGGGTGGAGAGTTCCCCCGCCACGGGAGTGACGATGTATGCCGGGACTCCATCACATGTCAGCTCTGCCAAGGCTCATCTCACCTCCAACGACGGCTTCTACATGGGGGACGATCTGCGCTTGGAGTTGCTGCACAAGAACGCACTCACTCTCACTCAGCCTGACCCTGCTGCTTTCCCTGGTAAACTTATTAGAAGTAGAAGATTCTCTAGACGGAATCTCTTAATCAGAATAGCATTTAACCGAAACAATCACAAGCTCACCCATAAGGTACAGTTTTCGTGTTCTGCTTCCAGTCCTGGTGAGTTATCTAGGACTGATGTCACTACAATATAAAAAAAAGTTGTAGGATAGGATGTTTAGTGGGGTGGAAGGGCAATGGTGTCGTCAGGGAGGTGTGGTCCGCACCGGGTGGTGTACCAGGGAGCAAGTTGCTGGGACATGTAGGCCTTAAATGTGACAGAATATTAGGTTGCTGACTAGTATGTGAATATTAATTGGTCTCTGACAGTAACTGTTTTATACCTGACTCACTAATTCTTGATACTAAAATAATAATAAGTCACAAAATTTAAAATGTGTTTTAATTTTTATAAAGAAGGTTTGTAGCCACAATAAGTGTTCCTAAATTAAGTCACAATGTATTGTTATTAGAATTTAACTTTCCTCCTGTATTTAGGGAGAGGCTTTACCGTAGAAAATCCGTTATCTTATTGGTTGAATCTACGGTAGGTTCTATCTAGAAAAGGGTTGAACACAAATTTTTTGACATTTAATTTTTATATGTAATAAAGTGGTCAAAACTGTATGTTGATCAACCATGTCCACTAGTTTTGAATTAAATACCGTTATTTTGAAACAGAAGTAAAATTCAAAAATCCTCACATATATGTAGTTTATTTTTGGTACACCGCACTTTCGTGTCAAATTTCACTCAAATCAGTCAAAAGATGTGATTGAAACACATAGACAAATGCCAAACGGTCAAGTTAAATCTTTGATCTCTTCTTCGATCAATGAAGTAAGTATGCTTGTGTTGCAGATTTGCCAGCTGAAGTTGACAACTATCACGAGCTCGTACCTCTGGAGCCGCTTCCCTCCTCACTTCATAAGCCACAGCTGATCAACTACTACACGTCTACTTACAAAGCTACCAATATGAAGACTGGCCTTCGCTACTGCTTGCGAAGAATCCATGGTACGTATCAGCGGTACTTTAGTTCACTTTAAACACATTTGAGGTGTTACCTCATTGTTAACTTTTTCAGGGTGGCCACAGACCGGGAATTATGCGGGAATTATAAGTACCGGAAAACCGGCATTATGTGAGAATTCTGGGTGTAACGGGGAAAATCAGCCCCCATATTGTGTCGCCCGCATAATTCGGTCTTCGGACCGTACCGTACCATCATGCGTGAAGCAGTACTCGGAGTGTACCGCGGGTATGAAACGGCTGTCAAAACAATATTGCGCCCTTAAAAGGGTTATCGCAAACCTAACACGGCGATCGTAACGTTCAGTGTGTCTGGAACACCTCTTGGAAAATATGGGCGTGAAGAGCCCATCCTAACATCCATTTGGGTATCAAACCCAACTCTCCAAACGTACTGCAGGTATAAAAATCTCGAACGAATCAGGTGTGAAACGTCTTTGAACCGTTTCAGGCAGAAAATTGTGACCGGAACATACTGTGGATCTTAAACGGTTCTAGGAACAAATTGCGGGCGTAAATGGTGATGGGAACTTATCGCAGGGTAAAAAGCTCTAAAAGTAAACTGGAAAATATCGCAGGCATTAAGAGGCGATTGGAATGTATTGTGGGCGTTAAAAAGGCGATCGCAACTTATTGCTATCGTAAAACGGTGATGGGAACAAATCGTGGGCGTTAAAAGACGATCGGAATGTATTGGGCGTTAAAAGGCGATCGGAACATATCACAGGCGATCGGAACATATTGCGGGCGTTAAAAGGCTACCGGAACCTATCACAGCGAAAGGCTACCGAACCTATTGCGGGCGCAAAAAGACGATCGCAACGTATCACATGCGTTAAAAGACAATTGTCAAAAAATGACCTCTGCAATAATGGAAGTGCACTGAGAAAATGTAAATTGCCAAAATAAAACCAGGAAATATGTGTGCATTTTTTCAAGCAACTTCTGATTTGACTTCTTCCTAATTTATTTAAAATTTAAAAAGTTGTTCTGTATTTGATTAAAAACCATCACTTACTATTTGCTTGGCAAAGTAATACTATAATATCTTATTTTACAGGTTACCGACTAAGCAATACAAAATGTAGCTTGATAGTGGATATGTGGAAAAAACTGCTGAATCCTAATGTTGTCCAGTTAAGAGAAGTTTTCACCACTAAAGCGTTTGGAGACCAGTGTAAGTGAACTATACTAATATAGCAGACTTCATTAACAACATTGTAACATAGTTAAAAGTATGAATATGAATATCACAAATCATTATTATGATTTAATCTTAACAAGTAAATGGGTTTAGATAATAACAAAGTTAGAAAGCAACAATTTACTCAACAAAAGAATTGAGTGTTATCTCAAAAATGGAAATAGGAGTAAAATATGAACTAATAAAGCAAACAACTAGCAGCATTTAAGTTAACGTCTATGTTGCACCACCTTTAGTGTAGTTTTTTTTTGCCAAGGGCAAGCAACTTGGATAAGTCTAGTGGTTAAAGCAAGTTTCTTGTGGCCAAGGCCTAGTCAAAGCTTTACGAATTCAATACCCAAGTGGGTGCGCTGTGGTAGGCCAGCGTGAACCACTGCATAGCATCAAAGATAATATGGCTCATCAATTTTCTAAAGAGGTAACATGCTGCCATTTTTGAGCTCTGTGATGTGATAGTTGAAACACGCTTGAAAGAGCAGAAGAATATTTAGTACTGTACAGCAACACACGGCAGATTCGCTACAGTTTAGCAGGTTTGAGCCAACGATACATTACGCTCTTATACATTTTAATTTTGCACCAGTACTTGACCATCTCTTGGTAAATTCCATTTAAAACATGGCTGGTTCTGTAACAATCTCCAGTTTAACAGCAGTATATTATATTGTGTCCTCTCGACACTGTTTTCAGCCATGGTTTTCGTGTATGACTATCATCCGGATTCGGAAACGTTGCTGACCAGGCACTTCCAGGGGGAACCTCTCAACGGGTATACGGATCCCTTCTCTTCCAACCCCAACGCACCGCGTCCTTACAGCCACCATAAGAACACCATGTTGCGCCATCAACAACAGCACGGGTAAGCATGGGCTGTTGTTTCATTAAGCTGTAACTTAAAAAATGGAAGATGGGGATGTCTCTTCTCAGCATTATAATACAATAGAAGTGGACGTGATTAGATTTTTCCTTTCAAGCAATAATGTATTTTTTCGCTTGATTTCAAAAATTTTCGGGCAGAATCAAAAGCTAATTTTAGTTGTTACAAATTAATAAGAGAAAGGTTGAAAAATTGAAAAGTGTTTTTGGATAGTTTATTTAAATAAGTACATTTATCCTACAAATCCCAAATTTTTGTTCAATTGGTTTGATTAAATAATGTATATGGTACAGCCATGATTGTTCTTTAATTTGCTTTTGTTATCTATCATATTACCATGCAATAAAACTTTGCAATTGTAGAAATTTATTAACAAATAGTAAAAAGGGTTAAATGATTTACTTCTTAAAAAAATGAAAATTTTACCATAATTTGAAAGTTTTTATTGGATTTATTCAGTGATTGAGGTAATTTTTAATAGGAGTTTGCATCAAAAACTGATCAGCAATCAGCGTAAACCTATAAAAAAAACAGATTTAAAACAAATCACTTTAAATTATAACATCTGATAAAATTTTCTGTAATTCCTCTTTCTTTCGTAAATCCCCACAAATAACACGGTTTGCCAATAATTTTCAGAAAAGTCACTTTCAATCCAAAACCACTATTCTAAGGAATTCCCGCTGAACTGTCAGGAACTTCCTGATCCCTTGGAACATGCCAACCTTAATAATATAACTGCCTTGGTTAACCTTCCAAAACTCTAGATAATTCAAGAAGTTTATTATTGTGCAAGCTCCATTTATCAGAATTTTTCCTCATTTTGTATTTTTGACTCTACATTTTGATTAACTTGCCACTCACTACATTCAGGTCGCTACTGCCGGAGACTGTGCTGTGGGGTTATGTGATTCAACTGACGGGCGCGCTGAGAGCGCTGCATGCAGCGGGGCTGGCTTGCCGCACGCTCGGTCCCAGCAAAGTGCTCCTCACCGGGCGCAACCGCCTCAGAGTCAGTTTCTGCGCTGTCGCTGACGTGCTCACGTTTGACATCAACACCGCTAATAACCACGCCCTCATCAACCACCACCAGGTCTTCTTTATACTATTTACACGTTGTAGAGGTTTCCCCCTTGCTCCAGGTTGTATGTTAGTTTAGAGGAAGCGCTAAACTTAATGAGTTGCAGGTGTTGAAAGTGAAGGGTATTTAGTGACAAGTGCCATTCGATTTTAATGTAATGTCAGATGGTTCTTGAAGTTGAATTAGTTTCCTTGAAGAACAAAGAGTCCAAATTTAAGCAAACTTATGTGAACGGCCGGGGTCATCACTACATTCTAGTCTTCCGATATGATACCGATAACCTTACGGTTATCTACAGATTTTGCTTACATACTTTCAAGCTACTTCTTATTTCTATAATTTGCATTACAGTACTGCATATTTTGTTGTTGGCAAAATTGAACTATACCAACAGTTGGCACAGTTCTAAGTCACGTAGTTGTTTCAAACCAAACTTGAATAATTTCACTTTAAAAATACTACTTGTTACATACAGTCTGACAAAAAGAAGCCTAATCAAAAAGAACAAATATTGCAACTACCTGTTATATTTTGTACTAAAGACCACTATGTACTTGTTGTTGAACAGCAAGAAGACATGACAGCGCTGGGTAAGCTGTTGTTGGCGTTAGCTTGTCGTTCACTGATGGCCGTCCAAAGAGAGAACATCACAACATCGTTGGAACTCATGAACCGAACCTACTCAGCAGACCTAAGACATTTAATCATGTAAGTTGGGAATAAAATTTAAAACTCATATGCGGAACTTAGTTTTATGATTACTTGTTTTCAGAATTCAAAAAACTTGTCTGAGTTTGTTATCTGTAAAATTTGCAATACGGTACTGAGATAATTGTTGATCTGCAGGTATCTTCTATCAAACAACAAAAGGCTCAGTCGTGGACCTGATGCCTATGATCGGAGCTCGGTACTACAACTATCTGGACTCGATACAACTCCAGGGAGATGTTCTGGAGAACGAAGTGAGCAAGGAGATGGAAAACGGGCGACTGTGTCGACTTCTAGTCAAACTGGCCACCATCAACGAACGTCCTGAGTCAGTATTACCTGTTTACTTTAACCAAGACTTCTTGGGCTATTCTCGCTAAATTTGCCTGTTGTTATGAAAATTCTAGGCTTGGTAGGCTGAGTTTAGTCTAAGTGCTTGGAACACACCACAAGAGTAAAATGCTACTCATAACAGAAATAAAAGGATACCTGGAAGTCATCGCAAAGTAAAATGGCACTCAGAAATTTTTGCAGGATGTAAAATTTGTGGAAATTAGCTCTTTGAATGATAAGCTCTGTCAGGATTACTCTTCAGGAAGGTAGCTTTACTACTTTTAACAAATTTAACCAAGGTACTCTTGTGGCCACTCCAGGCTGGTTTGTAAGAGTCGACAGTTTCAGTTGTATCTGTTTACAGATTGAGCCTGGACCCGAGCTGGGCTGAGACAGGTGACCGCTACATGCTCAAGCTGTTCCGTGACTACGTGTTCCACCAAGTGACGGAGGACGGACGACCCTGGCTGGACATGGCTCACGTCGTTCACTGTCTCAACAAGCTGGAGTCAGGCTGTCAGGAGAAGGTGGAGTAACTTATTGACTTATAACCATATAATATCTGCTTCATTGGTTTGCAGTTTAAATAAATGAGAATGCCCTCTTCAAGTGAAATGGTTCAATAGTATTTCATAGGTAGCAGATAATTGTACAACTTTGTTTTTATGCCCACTGTAGCTTTTTTCCTCAAACACATGAAAGTAAAAAACAGCTCACTCACCAACATTGCCATTATACCGGATCTTTAAAGGTTCTGGGTTAGTGAATGGGTTAATTATTAATACTGCATCGCCCATGGTGAATTGGCAGACTAGTGGCCTAGCCGGGAGTAACTATGATAATCCTAAAGTTGTAGTAGGCAACATATAAGGACCCAGTTGTCCAAAAGCTATTTATATAATATTGTTGGCTTATTCTGTCATGTCCCTTCCCGTTACAAAAAATCTTGAGTATTTTAAATTTTCGGCCTGATAGTTCAAAAGTCCATCCCTAGTTTTTAATTGGATAAGCATAGGCAAAACTTATATTTTAGGATAAAACATATTTTTTTGTTTGTCTGTAAGTTAAAAACTAAAAAAATCATGGTTATAAACCAGCCCAGTAAAATCCTTTTATTTTGAATTAAGCTAAACAAATTAAACTTAATGTTGTGTAGATCTGTCTGATGTCTCGGGATGAGCAGAGTAGGACGGGTTAGACGTTGGAACTGTCCACCGCCACCTCCAAACCCGCATAGTTTCTGCACGCAGACTAAGATTAATATTGGTTTTAGCGGTCCGTTAATGTACATACTGCTATGTACTAGGTGTTAAAATTTTAAATCGTCAGAATCTAAACATAAGACAATTATCATTTTATGATTTTCAGAATGAATTCAGATTAACAACATTATCAAAACTTCAAAAGTTTTTAAGTTTTAGCGTTTTTAATGAAGTATTACACTAGAATTTTACGTTTTAGGTTAGAAATTTTAAGGACAAGTATATGTAACAAATTTTACTTTAAACTACCTTATTTTTGTATCGTATTTTTCTAATTTGTGCTAGCAAGTAAAGACGTGAAGTACAACTTGTCAGTTAATCGAAATACGAATCGATATACTCATTGTTGCGAGAAAATCTAATTTCAATTGTAGGTTAATTGTTTTTAAACGTTATGATTTGGTTTAACAAATCTGGTAGTAAGAGTTAAGTTTTGGAAAAGTCGATGTTGGTTGTCGTCAATACTCGTGAGGGGAGGTCATGGTATGTCAGTTCCGTGTAGTGTTCTCAGCACAAAGCTTGTGATCGTACGCAATCATTCCGTGAATGATTACTCAACTACATTCCCCAGGTAATAAGAGTAACTTGTCAAACAAATCGTTCATCTAGGTCATCATTTGAGCTTTGGTTGCAATACTACACAGATTCTTTACTATTGTACTTACTTAGTGTTGTTTTATCGTGTTTTATATTTATTTTCTGTTATTTTTTAAATTCTCTACATTCTTATACAGTTTATTACTTCCAAATGTAGCCATTTGTTTTACTTAAGTTAGTAGTTTGTTGTATATATTTATAGGTTTATTTTATAGAACTGCAATTTTAACTTGAATGATTTCTCTTTTTAATTATTTTTTGCTTGTGTTATGGCAAGTGAAGCTCAAATCAAACCTTTACACAAGTTGCAGTGATCTTGTAAATTGATGTATAAAGAAATCTCAATAAAATATTTTATCAACATGTCATGTTTCTAAACCTGTATATTGAAGGTAACTATCGGAAAGTTTAAAAAATGGTGTTAGTTTAAACAGGGTGTTGCAAGTTAATAATTATGGACACATCTTCAGCGTAGGGACATAAAACTTCAGCGTAGTGTGATTGTGGCAGTGCTTTGTTTGTCGAGAATTATATCATGGCATAACGCACTATAGTTACCTCAATAGAGTGAGGTTATCATCTCACTCTAGTTCAAATAGCTATTTCAGAAAATTAGCTTAAAACTAGCATCAAAGTAGATAGCTTCTTTTTCCAGTTGTTTTAGCAAGCTAGCTTTTTAGGTAACTAGTTTTAATAAGCTACTTTTAAATTAGTATACCCATAACCATGCAAGCAAAGATAAATAATGGCTATCCAGAAAGTAAATTACGTTTTAGAATAAAAATTCAACAAAGAATAGGAAAAGATGTTTATTATATACATTTGAAAACCACACTAAAATACTACTTTTCTACATAATCGCCATACAAATTTAGGGCTATTAATACCCATGGACGAGCTTTAAAATTCCTTCACATAAAATTCTCGCTTGTTCTTCAACCATTTTGTTACTTCTTCCTGCAGCCGTTCATCATCGCCAAACGCTGTGCATTGCCAGCCACTTCTTCATCATTGGGAACAAGTGGTGTCGCTGGTGCAAGATCCGGACTGTACGTGGATGAGGAAACAACTCCCACTTGTTGGTCACCATAATCTTCCTTACGACATCATTTGCATGCATTTTTGTTTCTGAAGGAAATGTGTGTCCCCACGCAATTTCGCCTCACAGTTATCATGTTTCATCACCAGTAAAATCTGATTAAGTAGTGAATCACGATATTTGTGGTAATGGTCCAAAACGCTAACGCTTAGGCCCATTCGCTGATTTTGTGATTTCATTCTCTTTTCCTCGCAAGTTTGGCAAGCCGTTGGTCTTCCACTGCCAACGCGCACATTTGTTCGCCATTTTTAAAGCGAATGCTCCATTGACGCGACTCCACCTTCAGTGATGGTATTGTCCCCATACCTCAAAAAGCTGCCGATAAATCCAATCGTTTACAGTTTTGCAGCCAAAACCTTATTACTGCACGCACTTTACAGTTGGCGGGATTTTCAATTGACAAAGACATTTCCAAGCGCACTGTAATGTAAAAAAGTACGACAGACCTGAGAGTTGATCGGCTAGATGCAGACTGAACTGAAGAACAACTACATATCAAGATGGCCATTACTTCTAGCGAGGTAACCCAAAACGTAACTTACTTTCTGGATAACCCTCATATGTTATGGTAGGTAGATTGCGCATAGATACCACATGGCTAAGGCATGAAAATCAACATAGTTGCGGCAGCCCGAGCACAGATGACGATGCAAGCGCTTGCTATCTCTTGTCATCTTTCTCCCCTTGGCTTGTCATGCTCAATATTGTCTGATGTTGATGTTTTTAATGTAACTAAATCATGCAATTTTCGAGAACGAATAAATTTTGCTTGTGCGTCAGTGGCTCTACTTGAGACTCTAGTCTTAAAATAATTCCCTTGCAGCGCTATCTTGCTTGGGCTGCAGAACTATGTTGATTTTCCTGCCTCAGCTCTGTGGTATCTATGCGCCAACTACAAACCATAACCTTTAGCGTAAGTCCAAGAATGTACATAGGTACATCAGAGAGAGGAGATGCAGGCAACATCATTAGCCGAAAACTTTGTGAACACTGAAGGAAACAATAAGAAACTTTTTTATAATACAGTGATAACTTTTTTATTTTAAAAATTACAAAATATAAAAATAAGCTATGTGCATACAATCCCACATTTGGACATAATGTTCACAATACAAAGCAAATTTTAAAATTAAGTTTTGTGCAAAATAATACTGGAATTATTTAGTAGCCTACTTTGTCAAAGATTAAAAAAACTAATTTATTGCATGTGCTAAGAATTATCGGTAAGTTTATTACTTTAGGCTGGTAACAAACTTTCCAAAATCTCTAAAAAATAAATGGCAAAGAGATTTTAAAAAGGACAAAGTTGAATGTTTAAAACCAGCTAGGAAATAAACAACAATATTACGTAAATTAAAATAACATAAGCTATATAAGGCAATACTTTAGGAATGTTAAGTAAATTTTGGAATTAATAATGAATCAAGCAGAAAGACTACTTGTCCATGGAGATTGTTTCATCACCTCAGACTTGAAACAATTCCTCTTAGCAGACTTCATGAACTTAAAAATCTAAACCAAAGTACAATACAAAATTCAATCCTTAAGATAATACTTAAAATATAACTTATAGAATAATTTCTTTAATATCAAAGTCAAAATGGACGGTGTTGTTCAATACAAAAAGATCACTTGAATTTGAGTTTCTACTTTTAACAGATAGCCTGTTTCAAGTAGTTAGTTCCTGAGATTCAACTAATGGAAGGCAAATTGTGCTGCTATCTAATTCTAAAAATACATTGCAATTCCCCTAGATATGTAGAATATAGGCCTCATGGTTACAAAAGTCACTAAGAGCACATTATTACTATTCAAACTGAAGTAGAGGTTCAAATAATCATCAAGTCATGAAATTATAGCCTGTTTCTCAAAATATTGACGTCAAAAATTAAGTTAACTAGACCAAACTTAAATAGAAGAACAGAAAAACAAACCTAAAAAAAGAATAATTGTTCAAATTAGGTAATATTCATCATAAAAATACTTTCAAGGCATTGTGGGCTAAACGTATGTTATCAAGCATAAGAGACTCTTTGTTCGTAAGTTTTGTCCTGCCAGTCGTACTCGTCCGGCTTGGTGGTGTGGCGGATGTTGAGGAAGCGCGGGCCGTAGCGGAGCAGCGCCATGATCACACCCATCACGAACAGTGCCAGGAAGGCGAGAGGAGGCCAGTACAAGTGAAACATCGTGCTTACAAGTCACTCTCTCGCTTCTGCAGTTCCACAAACTCCTCTGGCACTTCTGTGTCGTAGACTGGCCTCGGGGCCGAGTAGTTAGCCTCAAGCTCGGAGAGATCGAGAGGAGGTTGCTTGTAGGGCAGTTTCACCCAGACCGGTAGTAACCAGCGATTGCCTGTAAGGAAATAATATACTGAGTGAATGGAAGGTCCCTCGTTTAAAGTAAGCAATAATTATTTCATTGCACTGATTTACTACTTGAGGTTCACTGCAGTTTACCCAAGAGATTGCTTTTAAGTTCAACAAGTTTCAACAAGTAAAATTTCTTTTACTATGTTTGTAATTTAATTACTGATGATCATTCTCTAATGCATAGCCTTGACCAAAATTCACTCAAACAATGTGCATGACTGAATATGCCTGACAAGGCCATTTCATAAACCTGGACATTTGAGATTGTAGTGTTTGTTATTAAAGTGGTTGCTGAATTGTATATTTTATAAGTTGTTGCGACAAATTAACTCATACCTTAAAATAAATGGCACAATTTTCAGAGTATGAAAAATTAGACTACTATACTTAATTGCCAAATAAAATAAAAATGTTACTTTCTCAAATATTCCTGTCAAAAATCCTGGTTGCCATTTTACTTCTAAATTAGAGAGAGCATTCCAACAATTTCTGCGTAGAGTGGCAAAACTAAAAATGTTGGCGTTCAGCTTTGCTATGTTGAAGAGCCGAATATATAAGATTTATGCTAAGGAACTAATTTAACCTAGCCTAGGTGTATTTAGACATGCTTACCTGTATCACTATCTTTCCAGTAATATCTGTGAGAAGAACACCAGCAGAAGAAAACGTTCAGTAAGATCAAAGCCAACCCGAGAATTGTGCAGATAGAAATGGTCACGTAAAACGGAGTAAAATCACCGTAAATGTGGTCGTTGTACAACGGATTTTTCTTGTAAGCTTCAGGATCATCCAAAACGACAGACATTATTCAGCATACCTGAAATTGAAAATTCAACTTTATAAAATTCTGTCTTAAACTATGTAAATGTTTGCTGTTTAACCTTTTCCTGCAGCTGCAACTGAAACAAGCTACACTAGAGTCCCGCTAATCCGAACCCTGTTAATCCCAAAATCCGCCTAATCCAAACACTGTTGGGGAAAAAAGATATAAAATTGTTGAGTAAGTAAAAAATAAAACTAGTTTTCCAAGTTATGTCATACTGTATGTGTTTAATAACGAACCAGCACACACAACAACACACTACACACAGAAATGCGCTCAAACAATAGCTTTGAAAAAACACATCCACTCGGTGGGGTAGCAAGCGACACACTGACAGTACAAAACGGTGAATCATCGTTTGTTTTTAGAACGATTAACCGTACTGTAAAGGCCTGGGCACGGGGGTTGGGGTGGAAAGGTCAGTGTCCTGCTGTTACGCAGGCCCTTCCCCAGCCATCTGTGTACAGGCCGTCATATCTGCATTTTAATTCCAAGCTGTTTATTATTGCAGAGAACTACAGAACATACACACTTTCTTACATTTAAATATAAAATATTAGTTGCTCAAAGTCAATATATGACCTTATAAGGCTGGTTGTATAATCAATGTATGCTTAATCTGAATATTCGCTAATCCAAACAGTGTCCTGTCCCAATTAATTTGGGTTAGCGGGACTCTAGTGTATATGTTAAGTTCAACACCATCACATGTTCAATACACATATTCAACCAAAAGGATCAGGAAAAAAGAGTTTAGCCACCTCCTCTTAGCACCAAAATAAACCTTAAGACACAGCCTAGCAACGCAGTGTAGAAATCTGTGCCACCATAATCCCTGTGGCACTCTGTAAGCTGAAACATACATGCGGTTAGGTAGTTGACACCAATAATTCATTGCGTAGAAATAACCATTTCATAACAAAGGTCAGATTTACATGATACATAGGCCTCGTAAATTATTTAACTAATAATACGTAGTTACACAAGTTTAAAGTCAACAATTAACTATATTCACTAAGTGCAAAATAATTCAACCAAGCAAATTCGAGTAAGACTTAACTACTAGGTTAAACCTCAAAATTTCCCCTATTTTTCTTTCGGCCTTGAGCATCTGCCCGTTTACTGACTGAATTTAGGACTACAGGATTTTAAGCTAAAATTGGAACTAGAGGTTGAATAGATTCATTAACTTGTAATATTGGTTTAAAACAGTTGTTTTAACGATAAAATAGCATTTACTTAAAATAAATGATCATTAACAAAAGGGGTCAAAGATGAACCACGCCTACTTTGTGATGAAGAATACTAAAGTAGATGAAGGCCTAATTTAATACCTAAACGAATTATCTACCGACAATGGAGTTATTCTTAAATTATAGGAATACACGTGTTAGCTTACTTACTATTGATAGTTAATATCCAATTTAACTAAAAACCGTTAATATAACCAAAATTAAAGTGGATTGGGTAATGCGTGTTGGCTGTTGGCGTTAGCTGACACTTGACACTTCACAGTCCACTAAACATCAGCAACCGCCTAAACTCAGGAATGCCAAAGGCTACTAAAATAGACATAATGTATAGCTTTGCAGTACTAAACTGACAGTGTGTAGCTTATGATATATAAATAACAAATTATTATAATGTGAATTTTTGTGGTTATCTGAAGATAACAGTATTGCTAATCAAAAAGCCTCATAAATAAAACATTTTAATGTTGGTTTGATTTTATTTATAAATTTATTATTTTACTATTTGAGATGCCGACCACTCTCATGAGGGTATTTTAAGGCAAATATGTGGTGAGGGATGAGTGTGATGAGTGGTAGTAATGAGTGATGAGGTGTACTAATCCAATATTAGAGCTCTCCTTCAATATATAACCATTGACTTTATATATTTAAAGTCAATGATATAACTAACAGTTTTGAATTTCGATACTCTATGAATAATAATACATTTTAACTAGGAAAAACATGGATATTTTTGGAAAAGAGCATGGATATTTTTTGGTATTGAAACACATTTGCTTCAGTGCACTAATATGCAAGTATAATGTACATACACGTATTAATACACATAACGTTATACATGTATGAAAATTGTTAGTTGTAACTACTTAAATAGTTCACTCGCAAACATCTAAGCCCGTTTCAGTTAGACATTATCCTCATTCGACAACTCATACAGTAAAATTTTCCCCACTTCAGTTCTGTAGTCATTAATTTAGTCAACCCATGCTCCAGCCTGTAATGGCAAATTTTCATTATAATACTGTTCTGTTACTAATATACCCAAATCGGTAGTCATCCGTGCACATAGTTGTATAATATGTCTATTTCTATATCCCTCACGAGATCGTTCTTTCACTTGAAACAAAAGAAAACTTGGCATGACTGCTGTTTTGTATTGAGAGTGGCCATTCGACCGTTATGTGAGGGGGGAGTCCGCCAGCCGGCTAATGCAAGTAAAAATGCGCCAAGTCCACTATTTGGAACTGCGCTCTTCCTTCACTGCGCTATTCGTGCACGACACCGCTGTTTTCAGAGAGGATGGATTTGCAGCCCCTGGCTTGACGAGCCAGAACTTGTTGCACACATTCAAATGATGAACTTTTGAAAACCCATGTTCATTACCTTCCTCTAAACTTAGTTAATACACATCATCATTAGTCATTACACTCGAGGTGGAGTGGTGGACTGCATCTTAGCTTCTCTGGACAAATGTTGTACTCTAGCCACATAGTGAACTTAATTATTAAGAATACTGAGTTGAAGGAAACCAACATTGATGGAATCTATAACATCCCTGTCATAGTTAAGGCATTGGCTTTAAATTTAAAATCAATGATTAAGGTTAAAAGGGAAGTGCCGCAGGGTTCGGTGCTTGGCCCAGTATTGTTCGCCCTATTTACCTCTGATCTTCCTCATCGTGTCAGCGAATTTTGCCAGGCTGTTATGTTTGCCTATGACACGGTTCTGTTGAACAGCAGCAAGTCTGTAGAAGATCTTCAAGTATTAAATTTCATATCCGTTAGTGTAGCTCAAGACTACTGCTTGTCAAATGACTTGGTCTTCAATGAAAATAAAACTACACAGTTTATCCTGGGCAAACTGAAGCAAGAGATAGCCGGACCACCCGGCATTGACGCTGTTGATTCCACCTAACACTTAGGAATGATTCTTGATAACGCCTTATCCTGGAACAACCATGCAACTTCTCTTCGTCTCAAGCTTAGTTCTGCTGTCTTTGGAATAAGACGTGTATTAACAACCAGTACTCCAGTTGCGGCAAGGATGGCCTATCACGCCCTTTTCGAGAGCGACCTTCGATATGGAATCATATTTTGGGGTGGCTCATCTCGGGAGAATGTCCAGAGAAACTCTCTACATTTTGGAGGTAGTCCTGCATGCCAACACACTTGTGTCATGCAGAGTGGGCACCAATCACAACCACGACACATGGAATTCCATCGATTTTAATCTACCGTACCACAGGACCACTCTTTCTTCAAAAAGCCAAGCTAGCTGGCTTTTAAAAACTCCTCTGTACATCATGGACAAGCTCCTCAGGCGAGCTAGTAAGCATCCCGACTTTTGAAAACTTTAAAATGAAATTTTCATCATACACCAAAATATGACACCATTCTATGCTTAAAGCTGTTGAATAAAGATATTTGTATTCTTGTTCATAGAAGACACCCAAGAAGTTTCTCTTGTGATAATTTTTTAGGCCTAACAGAGCTTCTAAAAACCCAAATCTAAAGACATTCAATTACAAATTTAATTGCCCACTCTACAGGATACTTCAAGACCCAATTCCTAAATTCTCAGTAAAAGACACGACAGTAGACGAGGACCTCGAGGATCATCACAGTATCTCTTCATCGCAACCTTTTAGACTTCCAGGTCTTCAAGGACTACATGTTTCCGATCCAAAATTTCCTGTGAAAAATGAGGTAAATCCAATAGTAAGAGCTACTTCTTTTAACCAAAATAAAACTAACTAGGCCTACATCTTGATGAGCTAAGTCTTATTAGACAATTTAGAATTAATGAAAACTGCAAACAGTCTGATAATTAATTAAACTTGTATATTGTCTGAGGCCTTTCAAATGCATTGCTTGGCGTTTATTTTCAGAGACACCCAGCAACTGTTGTCTCAAAGAGTATCAGTAGAGGAGGTATTATCATCAGAAACTAATATAAACTTTGGAGTACCTCAAGGATCCATCCTAGGTCCAGTACTTTTTATCTATACTATTAGTATTTCGGTTAGGGTTGTCCGGAGTGTTGAGATCTCGGAATCTGGCTAGTAACCAGATTTTTGAATAGAAATGGTCCTTAGTGTGGAGGGTGGGAGAAACGAATAAAATTATATAGATTTTTTATTTTTATGGGGTTTTTGAGGTCCCTGATTCCCCATGTTATATTTCTTTTTTAGTAAATATTTATTAGTAAATATCAACGGATTAGTTTGAAACTCGACACATAGTTGTATACCATTAACCCAAAGACCCCCACTGATTTTGGGGTTCGGGGGACACAATATATGGATTGGGGTTAAAGGAGGGCAAGAAATAAAAAAAATTGTCCAAAGCAAATAAGCAATGAGATTGGCCGGCGGGATGGCCGAGTCTTACAAAGGGCCGTAGGCCGAGGGTGGCTAGCTGCTCGCTCTGCTGCGAGCATGTCAGGGGGTCTGGGGGCGAAGCCCCTAGCTGGCGCAGCTAGTTATATATTAACGATATTGGAGCTAAGATAAATTTACATAATTCAATACCCTGATGACACAACTTTACTATTTTCTTCTAAAGCAATCGAAGACTTAAACGTATTGTCTAATACAGAAGTAAATAGTTGTGTTCAGTATTTTAAAACCTAAATCTTGCTACAAATTTAAATAAGACAAACTTTATTTACTTTCAGCTAATACACTTTCATTTGATACTATTACTCCGACTATAAATATAGGTTTTAATTTGCTTAAACAAAAGTTTCTTGGTTTGCACTTAGTTAGCAATTTGGATTGGTCTGTACACATCGATCACATACGTGCAAGAATATGTTCAGGGAATTTTCTTCTGCGACAGCTTGCTCCCCACTATTTGCTTGCTATTTTGAGTAATTGCATTCACTAAAAATAGCATATTTCGGCCTTATTCATCCTTACTTATCTGATGGTATACGTATATGGTATTTAATACCTATTTTTCAAACTTTGTGATTTTGTGAACTTTGTGTGTGTGAACTTTGTGACCTCTGGATCCGCCGGCGGCCTGCATTATGATGAACGGCTGGAATATAAAATAAACTGGTATGGTCAGGGTCAGGATCTCACAGTGCGTTGACTGCTTGCTCAAGGACACAGTTTGTCATAAATGTAGCAACCGCTGGAGCATTGCTAGTTAGGCTACATCATGACATGAAACTGCAACATAACTTTATATTGCGCCCCAATCCTCTAACAAGCGTTTCAATTGCGCAACTAAAATATGTTGTACAGTGGGCGATGAGTGGTTGTATAAAAAGTATAACCCCTCTCAAAAGCTTCAATATTGTTTTAAAAGTACGATGCCAAAATTTAGTAAACGCCGGTTTTATAAACAAACCTAATTTAAGAATTATAAATTTAAAACCTAATTATGTTGAAACAAAATCTATAAAACTGTTTGTTTTATTTAAGCAAGAATGTTTTTGTTTTGTTTCATATTATAAATTACATTGATCAGCCCTTGACTTTAATTTAGTAAAATAACAATATAGTAATGTAACTAGAGGTGGACTGTCTCGTGGTAATGAAATTTGGAATATAAATGTTCCCTTTTCATCTATGATGGAAACAAATTTAGGAGAAAATGTTTGATTGGAAATTGTATAAGATGGAAGTTACTAAAGGGACAGGAGTAGCTTGGACTGATGAAAGAAAAAGAGTTCATTCCGAAAGGTCAACATATCAAGACAGCCTGGTCGCGTGGTCGTCATTTTATGTCTTTTTCATTATTGGCTTTTGCTGTTGAGAGAATAAATAAAAATAAACATTTAAAATTACAGAGCACGTCAATCTGAGGCCGCAGCGAACTTCGTAATGTTTACAGTTTTGTACCGCACAGAAAATTTGTTTCACTCACGCCAGCGCCACGTGTCATCCTGATTGTTATTTCTGCGTGTATAACAAGAATTTTCGCAGTTTAGTTCAGATAAAAAAGTTGCTGACCTTCCCAAATGACGGGGAGGGGTAGAGCGAGGGAGGAGTGCGCTCAGAGCTCACTCAGTGTTCACTCGGCAGTCATGGAGAGTGTGAGTGTGAGTGCGTTATCAGTGAGAGGTGCTTACAAACGTTACAATGCTTCAAGTGTGGTGCTCAACGGTCTCAACATGGATGTGCCCCAGGGAGCCATGTAAGTGATGTCATTTAATTGGGTTTCAGAGATTTATAAAAGGTTTAAAATTAAAATAAATAAAATGTTCCAATATGTATCAGAATCGTCAGAATGATTGTTTAGGACTAAAATGTCGTATTTATAGTTAAATTTAGATTTTAGTCAGATTGAGTATTCTTTTACAACTGTTTCCCATTTATTCGAATTTTTCCACTCCAGACCAGTCAACCAGCTAACCGGTCTCCCAGTCGGGTCACATAAACTCGTCTGTACTGTAAAATGCCTAATCAATATTGTTTTCAATGCCTTTGGCACTGTGGCATTTTGGTCGAATTTGACAACCTTTTGACTTGTTGAACTGTGATGGCAAACGCTCATGAACTACCGTTATGTGTCTCCCAGTTTGGTAGTTTTCCTGCCTCCAGTTTCAAAAGAGTGCAAATTACTACCTCCTATAATATAGTAGCAATCCAACTAAAAAATAACAACTTTATAATCTAGTTCTTCAGGTTCACACCGCATCAAAACATCATATTAATTAGTTTGAAATATTTCGGTCTAACTGAGGAGTACCATCTTCTGTCACTGATTGGCTGTCAGCCAAAATGAAACTGGAACAGTCAAAAGGTGACTGGAGATGATACTCTACAGAGAGAAGAGAGACAGAAATATTTCAAACTAATTATCATTTCTTATACAAAATATAAAACAAGTCTACGAATAAAGGCTTATATTTCGCAACTTGCGTTGCTTATTCAGAGCCTAACAACAAACTATAAAAAACACTTTTCAAAATAAAACAATATTTACACAATCACATGCTTTCAATAATAAGAGTTCTTCATCTTATGTTCAGCCCATCTGGTTGTCTGCTTTTTAAAACAAGTTGATGTGCAGTCTCGACATCTAGTAGTTTTGCATCTGTAATAAATCTTGCTCTCCGGGGTCCGGGTTTTCTACGTACACTGCTTTCAGAGTAAATCCTTCTTCTAAGGTTTTTACGTTGTGCTCTATATCGTGGGCTGATAGAGGTCTATTTGAATTTTGTGAGCAACGTCAAATGATGATTATTCGGAATCTAAGGGGTTATAGTTTTTCCAATGTAATCTTTGGGACAATTTTTGCATGTAAGTTGATATATTACATTAGCCGTATCACAATTTATACTTCCTTGAATAGGATATTCCAAATTTGTTGAGCTGCTCGCAAAAGATTTTGAAGGTTGTAAAATTTTACATGTTCCGCATCTGGGTGTGTTACAGGGTTTACATTCGGACGAAGTGTGATTTTTGTAATTACATTTTGGACGTGATAAGATATTTTGTAAATTTGGCGGTTTCCTAAAAATAATTTTAGGGCTTTTGAGAATAAATTTTTGGTTTCTTGATGATTTTTAAAATGGGGTATGCTGTTTTCAGAAATTTATTGATTTTATGTAAGCCTTGAAAGTAGGTGGTGATGAATTTCGGATCGTTATTGTCAGCCTTGGATATGATATTTTTTGGTGCTTTGATTTAATGTTTTATTAATTTATCAGGGTAGCCTCTACCGGTAAGGGCATTGGATAATTTACTAATGTAATCATGATACACTAATTATCATGATGTTTTGCCGTGGTTTAAACCGAAAGAACTGGATTATAGTTGTGACACCAATTATGACAAAAATTACAAATAAAAAACACATCATTTAATTAAAAAATGTAGTGCCCAAACCTAGAACACATTACCTGTGTTGTGAATACATTTAAGTTCATGAAGTCTTTCAATCAGAAAGTAAAAGAAAATCACGCTATACACAACTTACACGTACTTAGATGAAGTTTTCAATTGAAATAGAAAATGTTGACTTCATATCATACTTTTTTTTATTAATAACATATAAAATAAATTGCTGTAGTTTGTTCAAACATTTGGAAAATTTAATCTACAATTAGCTAGACAACAAGGAGCTAAACAAGTTTAGGCGTTTGAAAATAACGAAAATAAGCAGAGTTTATAAAATAGACATGCTATTCAATTTTTGTTTTAAAGTATATGAACACATTGAAATTGCCCATTTAAACTTACAATAAACCATGCTAGAGCGAGAACGGAAGATTTGTAATGCTTTAACCACTGACAATTTAAAAGCAAGGTTGGCCAATCGATAGTTTCATTTAAGTACGCAAACACACCCTACTCGTCGAAAATTGCGTTGAGGAGGACTAAGGTATAATTTTTTACCATTATCTGACCGGTTTCATAATCACAGAACCCTGTCGACCTTGAAACCTACACGATCTTCACGATATCGTATGAAACAAAGTAAACGATGAGGCGATTCTCTAATCGTATTTGCACCACTAAACCGTATCTTGACCATTAAGGAAAGTATTGTTTCCATAAGTTAAAATTAGTTAATAAGCTGTTCAGGAATTGTGAGTATATTTTGAAAAGTGTATATCAAGGCTGTGTAAATAATTTGTAACTGCAACTTTGAGAGCCCTGGTACTTAATGTAAACAGAGTTTACTGGCATTAATTTATACAGGACTTTTTAGAAATAAAACTTCCGCAACTTTACTATCAAATGCACAGTTCAATCATGGCTTCTGCTCTCACCATAGCAATCTTATAGTTGACTAGCTGTTTACCCGTGCTTCGCTACGGATGTTACAGTATCATGACTGTGAAGTTAGTTATCCTAGTACAGTACTTCTTAGAGAAGAAAACCATAAAACCTTGTAGAGAGGGCTCTAAATTCTAAAGCCCTAACTTTGCCTTTTGTACAACTGTTGTTTAGCAATAAAGTCTTCCGTTATTGTTATAAAATTTGTACAGCTTCCACATTTAATGCCCCTTTTAGTGATTTTGCCCCTAACCAGTAGTGTAGCCAGGATTTTGGAATGGGAGGGGGTTCCAGGTTCACGAGGGTTGAAGCGAGAAAATTGGGTGGCCTCGGGGTATGGAGTAACCTCCCCCCACCTTAAAAGGGGAATCCGGGACGAAAATTATGCATTCGTCTGATCGTGATGGTATCTCAATTCCCAACACTTCTAGGCACAAAAGTTGGATTTTTTCAGAGCCAGGGACCCTAACCATAGGTCAAAACCTTTAGATTGAAAAATGGGTAGTTTCAAATGGTTTCTCAAATAAAAATTCTTTAAGAGAATAAATAATTTATTAGTTTTCATGTACAAAGTTCGAACTAAAGCGGGGCTTCGCAGGCCCCTGTGGGTCCCCTTTGTTTGTGGGCATGAGAAACTGCCCCGGTGGTAGTTACGTCCCTGGTTTATAGTTTTTGACAGATTCGGCCAGATGGGTTTGACCACAACAAGACAGAATGTGTGAAAAAACCGCAAACCGGTTACTTCAAGGCATTCAGGTGGGGATAAACGTCCGGGAAGAGACTGATGGAGATACGATCGGTTATTTCGACACTTGGAAGCGTTTTCGGACTTAATGACTGGGCAGTCGTTATTTTGACAGTTTTAGTTTGCATAAAACTTAATTACAAGGAAGTGAGACGATACATGTCAAGCAATGACCTTCCGTGGTAGATTTATTCAAGGTACTCCATATTTATCATAGCAAAATTATGCATTTTGTTCGAGATATTGTTACAATTATTACTAAAACTAGTAAAATTAAGATTAAGACAGAGTTTAGGTTGATTAGTTTGGTTTTACGCAGGACGTATATTTTCTCATATTAACTATAGAATTAAATTTGAGAATGTTTTCGATCGAAAATTCAATTAGAAGTGTTTACCTTTGCAACCAGCTTAATACAAATAACAACATGATCAGAAATGATTTGTGTGTTCAACAAAATAGAACAACATATATTTGATATTTGTAGAATTACAGAAATAACATTACAACTTAGGTGATAGAAGTACTTTTCTGCTAAATCACAACAAAAGCAATTTGACAGATTCTTTGTTGTCACAACGTTGCACAGTGCAACATTCATGTACACCTTTGCCAGGCTGTATTTGACTGTCAATGAATCATGCTTTACATGTCGTTATTGACACGTGAAGTCAGTTAGTTACATAAGTCAACCTTTCAATCAACACAAGATTTTCCTGTCATTGCTTTGACACTTTAAAACGCAAATGCATTTATAAATATCAGTTGATTTTCCAGCAATTAGTGACAAACTTGCACTTGCAACCCTTGTCAGCAAAAAAAACTTGTAATTACCCACCACTTAACGGCATTGGCATCTTACATGTGATAAGTGTAAACAAACAATGCCAGCTGGCGTTATGCCAGTTTTGTGCGAACCATGACTTGCCACGTGTACGCAAGTTAAAAAATCCAGTTTGTAACCTCTAAACAGCTGTTGAACATCTCGATTATATCATATATTGATACCACGTGCGGATAATGTTTGCCGCATCCTTTCCGAGCAAAGTTACCGCAAAACCTGGTCTATCTCGTAAACATTTGAATCTTAGGAGCAAAGTGACGCACTTCTAAGATATTTTAATAAAACGAACAATACTGTTGGGGTTTAAAATAAAAACCTAGCCTAGGCGTAGCCACAAGCACTTCTGTGAATTCTAGTGAATTTCCTGTAACGGGGGTAATTTACACCGGAAGTCCCCTTCTGCTGATAGGGTTTCTCCTTAAAAAGGGGATTATGCTACACACATTGTTTTATGATCAGATTTTGATGAAAATCAGTATATACATTTATTTTACTGTACCCTGAATGTGCACCAAAATCAACAAAATCCCATTAAGCCAGACCAAGATGGCGAAGGAAAACGGTTTTTAATATTGACAACCCAAAGTAGTGGTTTTCAACCTCTTACTAACTAACCTCTATAACCTGGTTACTTTTTTTAGCTCATTGTCTTTCTCTCACAATATCGTCTTGGCCTGATGAAGTGATAAACCAGAAGGATGTTCCGGAAAGACTAATCAAAGTTGAATGAGCTTAAAATGGAGTTAAGTTGCATGTTGATGGGTTTCAACTGCAGGGAAGGTAGATCCTATTGATGTCATGGTGTAATATACTTATTACACCATGATTGATGTGACATAGCCAGGATTTTGGGATGGGAGCCGAGTTTTTGGATCCCGCGAAGTCAATTTACCTTTTCTCCCCAACATAAGTCATGGAAGAGGCTGGCAGTGGCACCGAGAGAGGGAGTGACTGAAAGTTCTGAAATTGTTTACTTAAACATTTGTGAGTTATTGATTGATGTTGCAGATATGGCTTGCTGGGGTCGAGTGGCTGTGGGAAGACTACTCTCCTGGGATGCATTGTGGGTAGACTACAGCTGGACGCAGGTCAGATCACCACCACCACAGCCCACACGAAGAAGGATATAGGGTACATGCCTCAGGTAAAGAGAGCCCAGGCCAACTATCCTCTGTTCCTCTGTGGTATGAGTTAGTCAATTTAGTTACGCAGACATTCGGTGCAAAACAAAGCATAGCCACAACAATTGGACCCATTCTAAGGATGAGTCGGCCTTAGTTTGTAACAAGACTACACCTCATAACTCATTACTACCACTCATCACTTTCATCCTTCACCACATATTTGCCTTAAAATACCCTCATGAGAGTGGTTGGCATCTCAAATAGTGATTTAGTGATTGAGCCACAATCATAGTGAGCGATTTTGGATTTTTTTGGAATTTGTCAATTCTTTGAATTTAGTTTCAATACAAAGAGAGTTTGAAAGGTATATTCTGAAAGGTTTGCTAACTTCAAACGGTTTGGGACATTATCGATTTCTTAGTTCTTTCTTTAGGCTCAGATACATCAGTTGTCGTAAAATAAGATCATTTTCACAATTTCCTTCATGTAGCATTGGTTCTTAATTTTATATTGACAACCAATGCAGTAATTGGTACTTTAAGTGATAACTTCATTAGAGCTTTTCAATGACACTATCCTATCAATCAATACTCAGATGACCTGGGAGAATTTGTAACTTTTGTGATGATAAAACACAGATCACAAGTTTTACGTAAAACTAATTTTCTGGGTTTCCCTTCAAACCAAGCTCGGTTTTCAGACCTGTCTCATGGAATCTCGCTGGCCCTGAATAGCGATGGAAGATACTGATAGTGCAACAGTGGCCATGAAATATAGTTATCTTGCATGCCTGTCGCCTGAAATAACCAAGCGACAAGCTACACACTGTTCAACTATGTTTCGGTGTCTTTATTTCAGTAGGCGTTCATGTTGCGCGGGTAAAAACCAGAGAGGATAGACAAAAACCGGATTGTCTACTTAAAGAAAATAAAAAACAGTGGGACTAAAATGTTTTATTTGAAATTACAAGATTATTACTGATCACATGGGTATATTTTAAATGTTCCAAATAATGAAGAATGTAGTCCATTGACCTAATAACCTATTATGGGACAACATAAATTTAATAATTTATAAAACCTTCACTTTTTCATAGTCTTCAGTCGAATAAATTGTATATAAACCAGGCCGACACGCAGCTAAGCGCTTAAGTGCCGCTGGCATGAGTTAATCGAATTTCCTTTGAAATTTCCTGAAATATTCAAGCGACAAGCTACATACTGTTACACTATATTGCGGTGTCTTTATATCTGTAGGGGCTTGTGTTGTGTAGGGATAAATAGCAGGGGACTAGAGTCGTCAGTATTTTCAGAGGACTGATGTGGGTCTGTTTAGTAGCCAAATGATAAGGAATGACGACAGAGGGTTTCTTTGACCTATTAATCTATTATGATCTATCTATTATTATACAAATTGGAAACTTTATGACACCTTCTTTTTGTCACAGTCTTATCAAAAATTGTGATGAATATATTTTATACAAACAAAGTATATACACTTTGTTCGATATGAATTTGACAATTATTGACTTAGAGACTTTTAAATCAAAAGCAAATAGTACAACCTGATAAAATAAAACACACTAATCCTTTCAGTCGTCGAACGACTTTTTATTCTAGTGACGAACACTAATATTTAGGTTGCCCGAGCAATTCTTAGAAAAAGAAAAAGAAACCAACTATTTAATCAGTTCTCAGTATTTTCCCAAAGACAATGTAATAGTAGGTTGGTAGCGCATAGATGCCGCGTGGCTGAGGTAGTCAGATCAATATAGTTGAGACACCACACTTACAGAATGCGCAGGGAGGGAGTCATTTTAGAGTCTCAAGTAGAGCCACTGACGCACGAACAAGTTCGGTTGTTTTCGGAAATTTTGCACGCTTTGGTTACATACGGAACGTCAAAATCGGGCAAACTCGAACATGTTGTAGACGGCAGCCCTCGCAGCACATTCTGTGTGTGAGCTTCCTCAACTCTGTTGCCACAGCCATGCGACATGCAATTTACCTATTGTAACATATTCTTTGATTTCACGCACTTCCTGAATCTTCTTACTAAAACTGCATTTATCAAAATTGAACAACATTTTCTTGCAGGAGGCAGCGTTATACGGGAATATGAGTATCCAAGAGATATTCCTCTACTTTGGCACAATGAACGGGATGAGCAAACAGGAAGTGATCGCTCGGACAGAGGAACTGATCTCTCTTCTCGAACTGAAATCCGCCGACACATTCGTAGACAAACTCAGGTGAGAAGCATTCGTCCAGAGAAAACCTACAGAGAACCAATGGGATAGGGAAAGTGGCTGCGAACTTAAATCGTCAAATCCACCACCGAGCGCGGTTGCGACATCTTGCGTATTAGAGGGGTTATTGAAATTAGCTTCCTTTATAGAATGTAAAATAAGAAAATTGTTGAGAGTTAGTTAAATTCATCAAAGTAAGTAATCAAAAATGAAGATTCACCCTCAGTAGTTAAAAATAATTTACGTTCTACCACTGAATTCATTTAAAGAAGCCCAACTCAAATGGCACCAGTGTTCGTTTTGAAGATTAGGTAAATAAAGAACATAGTCTATTTAAATGACCAGCTGTCAAAAATAAAATAAGCACCTACATGTCTCAATCACAAAAATAAAATAAAAATGGCAGACGGCTGCGAATGTTTATAAGCATTCAGTTGGGCTTCTATAAGGAAATTCTATATTCTACTTATTTATTAAATTCGTCAACTTCCAAGCTTTAATAAAAACACAGATTTTGCAGTTCACACCTAACTACTGTCAGTATGTACGTATTGATTGTTCATTTGGTTTTATTCAGTGGTGGTCAACAGAGGAGAGTGTCCTTTGCCGTGGCTATTCTGCACGATCCTCAACTCCTGATCCTAGACGAACCCACTGTGGGGCTGGACCCCGTCCTCAGTCACAGGTAGGTCATTCAATGATTTGGTTTGCTGACCTTGTTCAAAATACTCAAAATTGTGTAAGATGCATTCCTTACAAGCTACTAGACTAATTTTAATCTGTCTTCGAGTGCTTTCAAGTAGAATTTCGTAAATCACATGTTTCTTCTGTGTTTAGTATCTGGGAGTACCTGCTGAAGTTGGCAACGGTTGACAAGAAAAGTATCATCATCACCACTCACTACATTGAGGAGGCTCGCCAAGCCAATGTGGTCAGTAACTGATAGCAAGACGTAAGATACGTTTTCAAATTTTAGTATTTAGAAGAAAATACATGAGTAATTAATGCATTCGTTCATTTTTTGCATAGAAATTTAAGGTTTGATTGATTCTTTTATTTTGGGAAGATTTTCCGTTAAAGTTCTTTCTGATTAAAGCCAATGATAGGGAGTTTAGTTTACTATTGAACTCGAAGAATGTTAAGTTTGCTGATGATATAACCCTTTGTTTTAAAGGGTCCATGGAGAAATTTCAAAATTAAGCAACTCTTTGAGAGTTATCGGTAGGAAAACAGACAAGCCGTGAAGACAATATTGAAAAAGATGCAGTCGTGAATATCAAAGTAAATTATTAAAATTGTCTAGGATCTGCGTCTAAAGTTATCTTTTATTACTCGCGTGTCAGACGACGTACCTCAGAAGGGACACTTTCATGGGATAACGAATCAGGTTCACCAACCAAAAGTTGTCGCGTTAAATTTCCCACTCTTGTTCAACATTTTACTGTGAATACTTGACCAATATTGAGTGTTGAAGGTAGGATTGATGCGCGGCGGGATCCTGCTGGCGGAGGACTCGCCGACTCAGCTGATGATCTCTACAGGGTGTGACACTCTAGAACACGCCTTCCTTGAGCTCAGTGGACGTCAAGAAGGAGCTAAAGCCAGCGAAGAAGAAGTGAATAAGGTATTATAAAACTCTAGAGTATCAAGAGTGTCTTAAAATTATGTTACTTACCTTATGAAAGGTAAGTTTTAAATGTCCCCAAATTAAATTTTGAAAAAGGAAATACTTTGAAAACCCTTTGGCGAATGTTTTTATAGGATTCTGAAGTTTGTTTTGACGTACTTTGCGTCACCCACCCCACCCAAAATTCGTGAGGGGAGGGTCCCCCAAATTTTGAAATACAACCCCCCCACTATGTGGCACCTTAAAAGAAAGGGAATTTCAACACAAATTCTACGACGTCAGGTATGTGAAATTTGACATTTTAAATCTGATTTTGTGTCATCTTTAAATTGGTATAGCCAAAAAACAAGTCGAGATAAAAAATCTTTCTTTACGTCGTTGAATTTGTGTTGATATCCTCTTTTTTGAGGTCCCACAAAGGGGGTTGTATTAAAAAATGGGGTCCTCCCCTGGATTTTGGTGGGGGTGGGTGACGCAAAGTACGTCAAATCAAACATCAGAATCCTATACAAACATCCCCCAAAGGGTTTTAAATCATATGTCCTTTCTCAAAAGTTAAGAGCGGAGACATTTAAAACTCACCCTGTATATTTAAATAATTGTTAAACAGACACTGAATCTAGTCAATCTATAAGGAGTTTGGTGTGAAGAGTGATAGTAACTTTATGGGTTTTGTCCAGAACACAGCAACGTATCCTGGGAAACAACAGTCTGCACCTGAACCACCCGTCCGCAACAGCAATCTCTTCCTCTTCTCTCACTTCTTAGCTCAGTTAATGAAAAACTTCTTCTTCCTATGGAGGGATAAACCGTAAGAAATTTTTCTTTGCATCCTTTAACTTTCAATTTAACTCCTGTTTGTGCATCTTTTATCTTATCACGCTTATTAGTGCCTAAGAGTAAAAGGTCGTTGTCGTCGAGGAGGTCAGTACTTTCACAACATCGACCATTACGGTTTGGAAAAGTATTGCTACCAAAGCGAACTTTGAAGAAACCATCTACGAGTATGTCGGACACCTCGCTTTTAAAAGATCTTAGAGGATCGGCTAGAGGATTTTGAAACACGATCATGAGTCATTAAGGCCTCCATAGTCCTCATGAGTTGGGATTCCACTTTGTGATCTTAAAATGTTAAATCTGGAAACACTTGTTTGATAAGGGGACCTTTTATGTATATAAGTGAACCAATGAGAATTGTATGAAAGCTTTTTGACTTTCCAGTATGGTGGTGTTCCTGTTCGGCCTGCCCATTATGCAGTGCTTGCTCTACAATCTAACCATAGGAAGAGACCCAGTGGGTCTCAACTTAGCTGTTGTCAACCATGAATTGGAGAACGGACTCTCAGACTGTATCAACATCCCCAAACAAGGCTGCAACCTGGATCTACCTCTCAGTTGTAGATATGTGGATAAACTACGCGCCAAAACACTATCCTTGGTAGGTACAAGAAAAGAGTAACATATTTTAGAACTAAGGTTTATTGTCATCAGGTTTGGATCCCGACTTTAATTGTTGCATTCTGGACTTTAATTGTCAAATAAAACTGGTAGAGGAAATAAACGTGATCACAAATATTGGGCTTCTTAATTTTATTCCAGAAATAAATTGTGGGTTTACCTGTTTTGGCTGATCTACAGGTCTGCCAGAGTGTGATGTGAGAAATCTCCGAGTTTTGAGCCATCGATAATTCGGTATCTGTATTGAAATGAGAACCCCTGTTTAAATTTCAATTTTGTAGATCAGTCAAATTATTGATTTTTCTATTTACTGTATATGGTGTCGGAAGCCTAGTGGCCAAACCACTGTCCTCCAGAACATAAAATTGAGAAATCAACTTCCGCTCTAGGCGCTTGGTTTCTGGGCCCCCCAGTATACCCTTGCAGTTCACTCAGCTGTATGAGTAGCTGTAGTACTCTTTCCTTGTTACCCTTTCCTTGGTAAGAATTCTTTGCTCGTTCTTGTGGGTCGGTCTAAGACATTTTGCGGAAGGTTCAGTCACGTTTCAAGGGCGACTGATTGATTCCAGGTATGTCTTTGAGGCCTCCTGTTACTTGAGATACTTCGTTACGTCCAGGAGACAAAGACAGAATTCTCCCTCAAGTTGACTTGCTGACCCAACTTTAATTTAACGTCTCCTGATGAGAACTTTAGGTTTCGCCAAATACCTTAAGGACTCTCTTTACGTAATGACCTACAGCAAAGTCTTTCTTCCTCTCCTGTAGCTAATCGTAAAAACTCCCTAGCGGCTTAGACTGGTCTCTCATCAATCCTTCCCTTCATCAACGTCAGACTCCCAAGTCCCACTTTCATTTGTAGAGAAGACAACAATTTAATATTCAACTTTTCATTTGGATACAAGGTAGAGTTCTCTAACCTGGAAGACGCGGAGGCGAAGGTGAGAAGGAACGACGCATGGGGTGTGATCTACTTCGGTCACAACTACAGCGAGGTCTTGGTCCGCAGGCTGGACTCGTTTCAAGCCTCGGATGACGTCGTGGAGGACGCCATGTTGAACGTCAAGCTTGACATGTCTGGTGAGTTAATTCTCAAAAAGGGAGTATAACTGAAGTTATCTTGTTTAAACAAGGCATTCGATAACGTATACATATTTTGTTGTGTGGATTCATAATCGAAAATAAATTGAAGGTGGTTTATCAGTGACGTAAGACATATTAGGGGCAGTAGAAAACACTGTTCAAAATTCAAAACTATTTGTTAAGAAACTGATTAACAGTCATTTGGACAGCTAGGTTTAGTTGGTAAGGCCAGAGGTTTCAAATTAGTATACTTAGGTACTCTTTCCCCTTAAACCTTAATTTATTGCGTGTTTTTATTGTACGGGATATTTTGCGGGATTGGTTTTAATTTAAACTTAGGACAGACACATTTTGTAAGCACTCTGGAGTAATAATTTTAAAGAGGGTGACCCAAAAACCAAGTACATCACTAGAATTCAGTACAATGTTTACATTATCACACAAATTATCCCATCTATAAATCTGGTTGAAAGGAAAATTGATGAATTTTTTGAACGATATACGGTGAGTTTTGAGTGATTTTATTTTGGATTCATTATTTTGCTTATATATTGTATGTGATGAAAGGGATATTTCGAGTGTCGATTACAAACATACTACCTTTAAGGTACACAAATTTAAGGGGGCTTTACAAAAGAAGATCGGTACAAATTTGATTACTGCAACTTAAACATCGTTATTATAGGACATTGCAACCAGTCACTGCGAAAAAAAGGTTGTTTGGTGAAACAGTAGCGTCTTTGGTAATTTTAGTGGTTCAGGCATCTTAACGTTTCCATTTATATAAGTTTTAGAGTATAAAATGATAATCTGACTTGATTCTGAACAATTTGTTGATTGTTGGTAGACCAATACATTGGCAACATGTTGAAAGCGAACCTGTTCAACACGTACGTGACGTTCTTGAGGGAGATATTCGAGGACTGCCAGTGGAACAAGCAAACCATCGAGCTGCCAATCCGGGTAAGTCAGCATCTTATACAGGGTGAACCAAATTAAGCATAACAATTCAACTATGGGGGAAACGATTTCAGTTAGGAAGGTGGAAAGATAGAGAAGAAAGTTGAAATTAAATTGAGTTAATTGAAACTAAAATTCGTATTTTATCCAGGGTGTGTCTTAAATTGAGGTTTATGAGTTTGAATTTGGGCAATTACAAATGTAAACTCTGGTTTAGTTGCACATAATTAAAAAAATATGATCCTGATATTTTGGTGCAAAATATTATTATGAAAATTTACGGAACACCATGTGACCACATAGTGCATATAGTAGTGTAACTGGTTTACAAATACTTCAAATAATATGATTTATTTAAAATATTCAAAGTTTTGTAAACACAAAAGTAGGCTAAAAAACTCCATTATGTTTAAGATTATAACTAATAGTTTCATGCATTTAACTACTCTACCCTATCGAGCTTTCTCTGACAAAGTGACTTAAAATACTCGTAGTAGTATTTCTAGGTTGGACTATGAATGATCCTAGAATTTTCCAATAATAACCAGAACGTAAAACTGAAATATTAGTATACAATCCTAATATTTGCATAAACAATGTGACTAAAAATATGCAATTTAAACTTTATTTGTTACAACTAAAATTATTATTAGTTGGGGATTAAAATATCGTTGTCCCGTTGTGAGATCATAGTCAGTATTGTTATATTTTGCAAAGTACTCGTAGTTAAAAATTAAAAAAAATTAATTTTAGTATTTTGAAAGAAATTAAGAAATACATAACAAGAGTATTTTTTAGAGTACCTTTTTTTAGGTGAACGATCCAATTTATGGGGACAGAGATCCAAAGTTTCTTCATTTTGCGACTCCAGCCGTCATTGTCCTGTGAGAAAAAAGTGTTTTAAGGGAGTGCAGTACTGGTGCAAAAAAATGTAGTCTGACCGATGAATGTAGTCTACGGCCGTAAAAAATTATATGTTTGCGAGAAACTACGAACTTCGTGTCAACTTTCAACAAATTTACAAATTTTCTGTATGTATTATAATGTTTACATAAACAGATTGCCTAGGGTGGATCGGAACCACACTTATGGTATTCTACTTTGAAGTAAGGGTTTCAGATTTCTAAAAGTACTGTTTTTCGAGTGTTTCAAAGTTGATTTTCTTGAAATAAAAAATAATTAGGAAAATTGGTTCCGATCCATCCTAAAATTATTTATTTAAAAGTTCAAAACTGACAGTAACACTATTCGTAACGGCGGCGTTTGTTGGACTACAACCCTCTGCATCGTCACTTTTTTCCTGACGCTGCGCAGCCTTTAGGTTGTTTTCACCACTCTAGCTATAGTCTGACCATACTAAGTAGAGGCGGGAAGCTGAAGAACAAAGCACAGACATGTTGCGTCATAAAAGGGTGAGGGGCGGGGTGGTTAATAGTTGTGGTTGAAATTGTGGTTTGGAGGTTTTGGAAGTCAAGTAAATAATAGCTCGAGTGAAATGCATTTTAAGAAATACAAAATAAAGACAATTTTATTATGAAACTAGCTCATTTGAAAGTAAGTTTGGGTAGTCGAAGAGCAAATACTTTGATGGCGGATTAACATTTTATTTTAAGGATTCTGATATAATAAAACACAGGAAACTATTTGAAGAGAAGTAGTTCTGTACAAGAACCTTTATTTGGCCAGCAGAAACGTCATTTTCAACCATATAACTGTATTTAATGGAGGTAATCCCACTCAAGAACCATCCGAAATCAGCTGGCACATATTATGCCAAATGGTCTAGAAGTGTGAATGTGTGTGTGTTGATGTCAGGTTCGTGTTCTACTTGCCAATGATGCTCACCGTCAGCATGATCATGGAGGAGAAGATAAACGGAACTCTGGAGAGAAGCATGGTCTCAGGTAACAACTGTTTCGTCTTCTTTTGACAAATGTTTCATGAAACTAAGTTTCGGTTTCGTCTTTAGAATTTTTAGTTTTAGAATCTTCTACAGGACTTTCAGACTACAAAAAAGGTGGTTCTGAATGCTTCATTTAACTTGTCCACAATTTCGAGCGGTTTACCAAGTAAATTACTCAGCTAAATTTACCTTTAGCTGTGATTTGTGCCTGTAGCCTTTCTGCTGCCCTTAACTGCAAAGTTTAACTCGCAAGTTCTTTATCATGTCTGAATCGAACATCGATACTTTCCTGACCGTGGACTTTCTAGATTTGGTATATCAACTATTTCGTCATAAAGGCTACAATTTTGAAAAAGGTAAGAACGATAACTTTGTTGTCCAATAAAAAATCATAGAATATTTTTAAAAATTGTACAACCAATCTGTGTTTTTTAAGGGCTGACAGCCCTTGAGATCGTGGTGGCTCACTCGGCGCTCCAGATGGTGATCCTGTGCGTGCAGACGGCCTCCATGATGATCATCCTGTACCAGATATTCGACAGTCCTTTCATCGGCAACGTCTACTGGACCACAGGTCTGCTCCTGCTGCAAGGCGTGTCAGGCATGGGCTACGGTAAGTTCAACCAGGAAGGAACCATCAAAAACATTGCCTCAGGCGATAATGTAAATCCTAACGAATTTCCTGTAATGGGGTATAAATTACAGGAACTTACCTAACGGAAGTGACTTTTTGTTAGGAGGGGGTGTTACCCTTAAAGTAGCCATTTATGCCATAAATACTGTATTTATGATTTACGATTTCGTGCACTAAAAATCAACCAATTCCAATCAGCCAAACCAAGATGACGAAGAAGATATCCACCGCCATATTGGTCTGGCAGAATGGGTCAACTACTTGCATAATTTATTATTTATACCTATTCATGGTTTATTTGTCAATTTCAGGGTTTTTAGTGGCTGTGATGGCAGACTCAATGTTTGCCGCTATGATTGTGGGGATGGGTTCATTCTTTCCACTCAGTATGGTCAGTGGTAAGTTGAAACAATAGTTTTTTTGTGTGTAAATTTCTTTATCTTAAAATATTGTTTGTTATTGTTGTTTATATTGATTAAAGAACTGTATGATATATAACTTAATAGTAGAGTTAAAATAGACATATTTCTGCTGAATGAATAACAGATTTAGTTCAGAAATGAAACATTGGTTATCAGCCCTTGATGGTTCAAGAACTGTACAAATGGGTTGAAAATGGATTTTGGGGTGAAGATTAGGGGATAATGCACATGTTTTCCCAAGAAGCAATAAGTCATAGCAAAACCTACTAACTGATACTTCAATTAAGATGATACAAACCATAACACTTGGTGATTTAATTTCCCTGAAGAAATTATGAGTATACGAGGAAGTTTAAGTTCAGTTTCAAGACATATTCACGTCAATACATTTCAGTGTAGACCTCACCAAATGTTGGACGTCGAAGGGATCCTACGACCCCCCTGTTAGTTTTTTGTTTTTCAAACTAGGCTCTCACAAAATACATTCTCCAAAACCTTCTTTCCAGAGATTCTCTCAATAATACAAGTTTATTGTAAGAGCGTCGTTGACGTTTAAAATGAGATACATAATTAAGGCCATCTCAATCTTTTATGGGTTAGTAACAAACTTGGCCCTCACCCTCTATAACATGTTGTTGGTTTGATTCGCTTCCAGGGATGATGTGGCCTATGGAGGGGATGCACCCGGTTCTACGCATGTTCACCTGGTTGCTACCCTGTACTTTGACCACGGAGTCTGTCAGATCCTTGACAGCCAGGGGTTGGGGGATCGAACACCATTCCGTCTACGACGGGTACATCTCCACTATCATCTGGATAGCTCTGTTTGCAGCAGCTTCAGGGGCGATAATATACAGAACAAAGGGACTACGCTCTAGCAAATAGTGTGTTTGGACTTTTAGAACTGGTCTTGCAATAAAAGATCGCGAGGTGTTGCGAAAGGTCTGCTATAACCTTTCTGCTGTAACTTAGCATCATTGACTTGAAACCTGTCGAAAATCGAAATTTTCCCTGGAAGGTTTTGTGTTATTGACCTTTAAAAAGGTCTTCCTTAATACCACTGAGGAAGATATAGGCTGTTTATCTTAGTCCTGGTTTTGTAGGATAACGATTGGTTTTGTCAGATACAGTAGATAGATAAAATTGTTAGATTTTATTGCCTTAGATAGAGAGTTCTAATAATTATCTGGCTCTTAGATAAATACTAATTTCAAACTAAAGCTACAAATGCAAAAAACATGTATTGCATAATATTTTCACACGAAAATATTACTGCCACCATTTTGTGGAAAAGAAATACTATTTAAATGCCACTTCAATCTGGTACTGTTATCCTGGTCGATAGTGGTATTAGTAGTAGTTTTATTAAATCTAGTAATGTTGAACACTCTCAGCAAAAGGACTTTATTAGTAAGCTGATTTTATTTTCAGCTACAGGAGTCTAATTTTTGCATGGTACAAATTTAATTTAGTAATTTAGCATTTGAGAAAACGTGTTAAATTAGGCAAAAATCACCTGGTGAATACAAAGAGGCATCTATATTTTTAGATGCATGACTGACCATTTTCTAGTTTTAGTTTTTTGTATAAGAAAACATTGATTTTGCTCATTTGCGTATTTAGTTGTTAAAACCTATTTGTGATAAAATGTACACAGTTATAATTTAGTATTTTGTGAGTAAAACAATATTTGTCTCTGATCGTGCTGAATTATTTTCCTTTAAAGTGTTACAGGCTATGTAAAAATCTAACAATCTGATGACTTGTATGGATGTATTTATTAAGACATTTATTCAATTGCTGGTGCACGTTTAAAACAAAAATGTTAAGATTATTGAACATCTATAGTAAATTATAATATTTTGGCTGTTCAAATAAATAAAACTGTTATCTACTTCAATGTTTCTTAAATTTTGTTCCTGTTCTTTCGTTGGTGCTTATGTAACTGTAATACCTAATGCAACTTTTTTGTCTATCGATTCAATTATCTTATTGCTGGTTGGAGAAAAATCAAATTTTCCCTTAGAGCACCTTTTTTAGGTCCCTAATAAGACATACCCTAAAGCCCCGAAATAAATTACTCCCACGTTATTTTAAAAATTTAATATCCTTCCATTTCCGACCAGGACCCTACCAGAAGGGTTAATTACCCCACAAGTGGCAGCCCTGCTAAGCAGAAAGAAGATGCTTGTATGACCTTGAAGAACAACTCAGTTAGCCCACTCAACACTTTCCTTACTTTCGTTTCACTTTCTCCGTCTCGCAGCTGGGCTGGTCTGGTCGGTGAAGTAACCACAACCTGTCGATAGCGCTTCCGCACCACAAGCCTACCCAGTACTCTGTGGGCTCTTGTAATCACGCTGGTTAAAACAGAAAAAAAACAAAGATTAGTCAATAATTGCAGTTTTACCCTCTTTGCAGAAAAGAAGCTTTTATGTTATATGGAGAAAAAATAGAATTGTTGCTACTGTACTAATAAACAGTTTTCCAAAATGCCAACAAAGAAAAAAATCAACAGTTTCGAAATTACGATGCTATCACTACATGCCACTACAACTGCTTGTCTTCCCCCATATGATTTAATAGATCACACTGTAAGAACCATCACTAGCGAAAACTTCCTCAAAACCGGTTTGACAATAAAGAACTAAGAGACATGATATAGACCATGAAACTAGGAGTACGATCTGCAAGGTCGCGTTTCAGGATGAGGAAACGCCTGACCTGACCTTTGAACTTTGAAAGCATATCTTCAAACTCAGTCCCTACTTGGTATTAAAAAATATCAATTTCTTTAACAAACTATGAAACGAAAAATTTAACATATTTTTTATCTAAAAGCTTAAACCTCGGCGTCTGTTATAATCTTCTGTTTGGGTGAAATCCTGTTCTTGTCTTTTTTCTTAATCCTCGGCCTTCGTCCACTTTCTTAAGCCTCAGTCCTCGTTGACTGTCGTGGGTCTTTTGAGTTTGTATAGATGTTTCGCCAACGCCTGAAGAAAATTGGAGACAAAATAGTTTGTGAAAAAATCAAAATGAAAACCCTTGGTTTGCGGGTAAACAAAGCGTTTGTTGAAAAAAAGTCATGTGCGATTTTGTCTTTTTCTTCCCCAGTACCACTTCTCTAGTTTGGCACTGTACTTTTACCTTGTTTATTTATAAAATATACAAGCATATGTTATAATAAAGCTAAATGGTTTCACTCTAAAGTCAAACTGTATTCAGCGTACCTTTTTTATCAGTATTTTTGAAATATGATTTTACTTTGTAAATTACATTTATCAAATCAATCGTTCATAATCTCAAATGCACTCAAGTATCCTATCCAAACAGGGCCCAATGATGAACCAGAGATCATCGACTGTATAAGTTAGCAACACTTTATAAAAGCTACAAGTGTGAGCACAGCTGTTGACACACTTGAGTGATATTCCCACTAACTTGACGTCACGTGTGTGACTGAGAAGAAAGGAAAGGCAGCTTTAAAGAGCGTTACATCAGGTATGATATAGGATCACTTTCCCTGAGCACAGAGCAGCTCCTGTCACCACCAGCTGGCAGTTGTGTAAGTGATACTTCATATACAAAGTAATTGTCGACGATTAGTATCGATTATCGCTATGACTCACGATTATCGCTATGAATTAAATAATACAAATTGACGTTAGAGCAGTGTTTGTCAAAGTAACCGAGTCTGAGGTTCGTCATCAGCTAGCTACTTGGGATTGTAGATTCGCCAGACTAATGACCCTTGCATGCGTTAGTGACTACTGTATTAGTAAATCATTTCCGGCAACAAAACAAATGCATATGATCCGTCCTTGATATGTGCTAGCATTGAGTATTAAAAATTGTTTAAATTTGTGTTCTTTGTTTGAAGTTGGATGACGACGGTAGAATTTCTGAGGTCGCAAAGAACAAAAATCTCATAGCATGCCATTAAGGAGTCAAAACAGGCCATAGACAATTAGTGTAATACATCCTATTCGAAATTTCTACACCCAAACATTGTTGCCCAAAATTCATAAACCTAACGTTCCTATTTAGGGTTATATTCAGTTATCTTGTAGGGGACTTTCTAAATTTGTAAGTAGTTTTAACTACTTTCTAAGAAAAACTGATAAATTAATCAACAATCTAAAGGATTTCTTCTCCTCCATTGGCTGTGTATAAGCAGGTATTTTCGTGTACTCTTACAGTAGGTCAGTGTGATGCACGTCTGTGATTGGTCGACCAATGCTCCCAGCCAGTCAGTCGGTGGGCAGCGATCATGGGCCCTGGATGTGATTGGTTTATCAAATTAGTTGTTGTCAAAGGTTTGGTGCGTGTTGCGTTGTTTTCTATGCTAGTTGTATTAAAACAAAATTAACTAAGGGGAAAAAATCAAAACAAACAAAACACAAAATAAAAAAACAAAGGGGAAAACTTACGTTGTTTGGCGGTGGGTGACTGGTCAGCTTACGCTGATTACCTTTAGGCAAGCGCATTTCCTTATGTTTTGTGTGTCTTAGGTTACTTTCACGTGAAGACGCAGTCAGACTCCGAAACCCGAAACGTGCTCTTTTTGATCACAAAACCGATAGAAAAGTCCACAACAATATTTCAACCTCACGACTTTGTGTTATTTGGCAATCAGTCTAATGCCAATATTTTGCTCCTTATCTTGCTATACCATGGACATTTTCAATAGGTTTTAGACTATCAAAGTCTCATACTTAATCTCATGTTCTGGCTATAACTTGTTTGACTAACGAGAAGAAAAATCATCCAGAAATTCTTACAGTCTGTACTTAGGTCATTCCATGACCATATTTTCACAACAAACATAACCCCTGCCAGATGATGGATCGGCTGTTGATTCTTCTGACAGCTGACACTAGTGCCAGTAGACAGGTGCCAGTTGACATGCCCCCATTCCACTGCCAGCACAACACAACAATGACTGCCAGGAGAACGGGCGAACCTTCGTCCAAGGACCTTAAGCAATCCTGCACTCAGTATGAACAACGATTTTCCACTTTACACTGTGTGATACGAGTTGCCTAATACAGTATATACCGTGTGATAGAAAACCGAGAAACAGCTGTAGTTGTTGTGAAAAACATGTTGTCCAAGATTGTTTTATCTGATTATATTTATTTTTTAATTAAGTTAATCCATTAGTCACCATGGATCTATGCAGCCTGTGCGGTGGCTTTAGAGATGAACTACCGACGGTTGACTGAGGAGGGGCTCGAACCCGCGAAATTCGGATCCACAGTCACGCGCACTACCGACTCACCCACCTCGGCGGCTATCCTTCTATTTTAAACTGAAGGGTCAACATGTTCATCAGATCAATCAATATTTAAAACTTACAAACATCAAGCTTGGGAACATAAAGGGGTGATGGACGAAATATGAAACAATGAAAACGTTACATTTACGTCAAACGTCATGTTGCGTGCGTATTTTGAATTCCATCAAATCTAATAATTACAAGTAACGCATAGCAAATTTTGCTCGTACTTTGAGACTTTAGCGAATACATTTTCTTAAAATCTAAAACCTTTATGTTCCATTCAGTTCATATGATAAGCAAACTCTTCGCAGATTCACAGTAGACAATTCAAACCTTTAAGTAACCGAAGAAAAATATTTACAGGAATACGTTTGAAGCAAGAACATTTCACATAATATGTGATGTTTTTTCCTCCATAGCAACAAACCTCAGGGCGTTGTAAGTTTCAGCAAACAATATATTAAATGACGTAGTAACGTAAACAAAGTTAGCTGCCAATTATAATCGCCAAACAGATTAACTGATGATGTTTTCCCAATTTAGAAGAGGATGTATTACAGAGGAAGGTTGTGTTTAACAAGATTTTGGTCAGTTTTGAATATTTTATGCGGGGTCAGTAAAGGTCCACATCATCAATCAACAACTCCAAAAATAAATAAATAACTTTATTAATAAATAAATAACATTATTTGCAGTGTACATTAAAAATGTTTTGCAAAAAACAAAATAAAAAAGAACAAATTGTAGTTCCATTCACACACATGCACGCAAGCATGTCATTTATACGCACAGTCATTCATTCCCTGGAAAAAGGTAAACTTATTGCTATTAGGATTGGATTAATTCAGAAACTCAGCGATATCATAAAATGCATGTGATACTAAATATTTCTTTAATCGAGCTTTGAACACATTTTAGTTATTTGCTAGTTTTATATCCACTGGCAATAAATTAAAAGCTATTAAGAAACAATCAAATGTGTTCTAAAGAAATTAGAAAAAGAAACGTAATAAAAAGAGACTTATGTTATACACAAGGTTTCAAGATTTCAGGCTATTATATGTATTAATGTCTTTGTTAATTAGGCTGTCTTTGTTTGAAACATCCTTATTTTCCTTAATTTATTAGTGATTTCTTTCAAGTACGTTCTACTAACTTCTACTGACTGGCTTGATTTAGTATGTGAACCTTCAGCATAATAATAATAATCGTTTATTGTCGTTTACAATAAAAGTTGTGTGACAAAAAGAAGATGAATGATTAAAAGTAAGTAAGGCAAAATCACCACCAAAGTACATGACAAAGGCTGACATTAATACCATTAAACTATTAATACTCTTATTAAACCAATAATACTACAAATAGAGATTTTTATTGGTCCATAAATCCGCTTACACTATGTTTAATTAAATAATGTTTGAGCCTAGTCTTAAAACGTGAGCATGTAAACAAGCAGTGGGAGCATGTTTTTATAAATAGTTTTATACAGATTACTCAGCCGTGTTGATCCTAACAGCGCACGTGGATTTGATAATTAACGTCGTGTGCAAGAACAGCAGATACTAGTTTGTGAGTAAGCGAGGAACTTCAATAATTAACTTCCGTGAACAAGTGATGAGAACATGTCCACTTTAAGTAACAATTAAACAAGTATCTCACTAAATCACATCACACACCTGATATGCCAAGGTCGAGGCAATCGTAGCAAGTGTAGGTAAAGCTAGCGACACACTATCGGACTTTTAATTTTCCGATCCAGACCCCAAACCGAGCAGGGATTAGAGAGTAGTGAGGTTTGAGGAATGAAAATTTTAGCTCGTGAATTTTCTCGAGCCATCGGATCGGACGGATTGGTGCGAAAAGCACCGAGTGGCACAGAAGGGAAAAGGGAATAAATAGATAGTTTATTGTGATTATTAACTTATTGTGAATACATAAATTTTAAAACAGTACATTCTCCATTTTGAAAAATTTTGTACGCTTCCTTCGAAATGAAACGTACAGTTTATCTTCTTTCTTCTTCCCTTCCTTATAACTTCCAAAACCCGCACTACTTTACTTATTCACTACTTTATAAAAATGAATATAATAGCATAAATACTAAATTAAAATTGCCATTACATCTAAAAATAAATACTTAATTCAACTCATGCAGTGCTACCGGGGTGGCGTTAAGGGCAGCTTGTAGGTGCTACACGCTGTCGTACCCCGATCAACACATCAGCCCGAGCAGGGAGAAGGGAGCGCTTTGATCTTCGTCCGTGGACTAATATCCATCCAAAACCACTGATACACTTTTCTGCTCTCCAAAGAAAGTGGCGGAAGCAGACTGGGAGTTATCGTAAAGAAAGGTCAGGAAATCAAAAGTCCAGAAAATTCACCTTAAAATACCTTCAAATCAAAGTATCAAAATTCAAAGAATTTCGGAAAACTATTACAGCGTAGCCTTAACTGTTGCTAAGTCATTATTGGATTCCAGAGAAACCCGTACCCTAAGTCAGAATATGAATGTGAAGTTTAAGGCAGAATTATATAAATTAATCCTTTTGGCGATATTGCCATGACCCAACTAATGTATTATAACATTAGATAATGCTACATATTTAATTATCCAGATTAAATTGGGTGGACGTAGTAGATATTTCTGCTAAAGAGACTCTACTCAAAAAACCTCATAAAAGCTACCAATGAATGGGTATATTATATTTTTATGGCATGTCAATCTGGTCAGCCAATTAACCATTAGTTTTAATAGCTATTGAGTTGAATGAATATTTATAGTACAAGTTTTGCCAGTACAAGGTATTGCAAACACCATCGGTTTTAATTATAGTGGACAGTCTTAATTTGAGGGTGGTTGTCCATGTAAGTCTTTCACAGAACTAAACATATAGCTATTGCACGAAAAATTACTTTTTAAAATCAAACTTTCCTGAAAGGGTAACAATAATTATTGCACAGTAATTATACACATTCTTTTACTTAAAGACAAATTTAACAACTTAACGTAAGATATAACCATAAAAACACCATGAGGGTCTCATACACAACGAGCTTTCTACTAGAGTACCACATTCTAAAGCTTTAATGAAAAGACCTCTTAGGTTGACTTGTTTGACAAAAGAGTAACCGTGGAAGTAAACCCAATAAAACATCTGCACAAACTCAGATTCATTATTGTAGTAAGCTGTCACGATCACGCATAGAGGAAGTTACAACATAGTTTTATGAGAGAGTCTGACAGAAACTCTCACTTCTCTTTGTATTCAATGCTTGGCTCCAATAAAACTGCTATGAAATATCAAGCCCAAGGCACAGGCGGTGTCTACATATACTGTGGTCCCTTGATTTGCTGATACACATGTCAAAATGTGAGCAATTAAATATAATCAATATAATTTAGTTCATGTTTAAACAAAGTTGATGCTAGTAAAGGTGATTTTTTCAATCTTAAAAAAAGTTTATTGTAAACTTCAAACAATTAAAAATTGAAATGAACCTTTTCATAAGGTTGTGGTTTATTTTAAAACTAAAATTGGACTAACGCGTTTGCTGAAGCACCACTTTGGTTCAAAGGGTAGCCAGGATTCTGTGGGTTTGCTGCATCGGATGGAGTGTCCATAGAAAGTAGAGTATGGGGTTCTCTCCCAAAGAAAAGTAGATTTTGAAAACTCGGACTAAAACAATTGGCAAACAATATGTTATAAATCACTATTATCAGTATTTGAGATGCCGACCACTCTCATGAGAGTATTTGAAGGCAAATATGTGGTGAAAGATGAGTGTGATGAGTGGTAGTAATGAGTTATGAGGTGTTGTCTTGTTACAAACTAAGGCCGACTCTTCCTTAGAATGGGCCATTAATTAATAGCCCAATGACCAATGGAAATACAAGAACCAACGGCTTAACGTGACTTCCGAACCACGCAGGTGATGGTCTGATATGTCTAAACGATGGTGGGAGTTGATGCGGGTATCATCAGATGATCACTGAGACTATCTGAGCCGCTTTAGATCTATATCATCCTCAAAACCTGACCTCCATGAAGCTGGATTACAGGACCACGCCACGAGTCCCAGTCATATATTAAATGATCTATATATAAATATGTTAATATCATCATAGTTTGGTATCATAATCATGGCTAAAACATGATTAAATAAAAGGATTATTTAACAATTCCTGGCGGCACCATTGTCTAGGTTGAAGTAAATGATTCATACTAAAGTACTCCCAACCCAAGAGGCCGAAGAAGGATCTGGAATCGTAACCCTCAGCTTATAGACCATGACGTTGTTATGGGCTGTTGAAATACACAAGTTATTTAACCGTTATATATACTAGTAGTGCACCATTTTGGGAAATGCACCCATAACCAATCTGCTGCAGTTTGAGGTTCACTTCCAAGTACCTAGGCCAAGACTAATATTAGGTACTTCGATCAAATGTCGAGTTTTATTTTTCGTCTCTAAACCCATAAAGAAAGGGTTTCCCTTGTAAGGGGTTTCTGGAAGCACCCTTACTCCCACTCAACTGTACAACTACCCTTACGACTACCTTTTGCCCCTTTAGTCACTTTTCAACCATCTTCTCTGAACTTTCTCTTCTCTGAACCATCAAGGGTTTCCGGCACCACACTTACTACTCAACCATTCAACTACCCCAACGGCTTAAGTTCCCCTTTAGCCAGTCCTTCTACACCCTGAGTTCACATCCTCGGGCACCTCAGCAGTTCGCGCGCTGACTCCAAGGTGCTGGTGAAGTGAGTCGCCTAGGTGACGTTACGTAAGCAGGTACTTTCTCTCATGGAGGGAGGAGTGCGCTCAGAGCACAGTGTTCACTCGGCAGTCATGGAGAGTGTGAGTGTGAGTGCGTTATCAGTGAGAGGTGCTTACAAACGTTACAATGCTTCAAGTGTGGTGCTCAACGGTCTCAACATGGATGTGCCCCAGGGAGCCATGTAAGTGATCCAAACATTTAGAATTTGAGAAGTTTAGTAGCTCAAAGTAGTTCAATTAGCGATGATTAGCCTAATCACTAGATCTTAGGTGTAAACATTTAGAATTAAATTGTAGCATGACAAAGAAGTAGAGTAAAAGTTCTTCATACTCGACTCGTCAGTTACAAGTTGAAGTTGTTAGTAGGTCCGTATTAATTGGTAGGAGTCGCTGTGGACCTGGGGTCATCATTGTTGAAGTCACTTCTGTCCGTTGATGATCATATTTATACCTCATGGTTAATAGAAAATAAAACTCATTCATCTGGACCCTTAAGTAGGTAGTTTACTTTTAATAAGAACATGCCTTAAAATAATCGAAGCTATAGCTGATCAGTGTTGGGGGAGTTCTCACTGACGACGGATCTCTGACAGAATGCTTCTATAGACACCATAATAAAATGCTAAGCAAGTGGACAAATTTTAGGAACATATCATCTGGATTTAACATAAACATAAATCCTCAAAAAGTCATATGTGAACCGTTTTATTCTACATATTTTTAAAGAACATTTTCCCCGATTAATGTTTAGATAATTATTATTGATGTTTGAAAATAGATGAAGGTCAAACCTTTCGTACCTGTACGTATCTCGACACTAGGTATCTCCCTAGGATAAATGGTAGGGATGACTCCTGACGTCACCTCTTTAAAGACAAACTTTACCTTGACCTTTATTGTAGTTCAACCACTAACGTATGATTTGTTAACGCCTTATATTAAAAATCCACGTTTTTATAAACAGCGTAACTCTAGTTGAAGGAAAGTGTTTCTTGTGATCAAACCCATATTTTAATAATAATAAATTCTTTATTTTCTCCACAGTTATGTATTGGCACAATACAGATAGGATTTATACTAATGTAATCACTAATTTCTACACAAAACAAAAATGACTTTCCTTTAGCAACTTTCTGAATGGAGAAAGAATGATTGGGATAATATTTGAATTGTATCAGTTCCTTATAGCCTTCGTGTTACAGCCTTACGGTCGTGTTCGGTTTATGTTTTAAAGGGGTTGCTAGAACCTGAGTGTAACACTAGTTACAGCTGCAGTCAATTATTGGACGAGGAAAACCATCCATTATGTCAAACATCTGCATTCCCTATCTTAAGGATTTTCCCAACCACAAAGAAAAGAGTGTAATTGGAAAACCCTCTCTCCTAAATAATTGTACAATATTGCTTGGAATCTACTAATGAACGACTGACCTGTTTTATTTCACAAGCTAACGTGATTAACTAGAACAACGTGGATATTCTGAGAACTCATGAAATAACGGAAGCTACAGCTGGGGAGCTTGGTGGTTACTTCCATGCGCCCACTTTCACTTCAAGGCCGAGCGACTGCCAGATTCTGTTCGTTGCATTCGGTCAAACCACAACCAGCTGTTATACAACACAGATTACAGGCTCTATGTTATGGAGCTGTCACACTGTAGCTGGTAACAGCTGAGTGAGTGGAGTTTGCGGTATGTCAACATTGAACCAGCTGATTTTTCAATAGTAAACAGTAAAAATCAGCTGATTCAATGTTGGCATGCGGCAAACTTCACAAATTAGCAGCATTTATTAAAGTAGTATAGGTGACATGCGTAAGGAAAGGTAAAACAGAACATGGAGATAAGTTGGTGAACTATATTATGCCTAGTAACGGATCAGCAGGGCCTGGATGTTGAGAAAAGATCAGGATGGCCTGCAGTAAAGTTAGATGTTAGAAGTTAAATGTGGGATATCCCTTTACCGAGAAGTTAGTTTGATATGCATCCCTTTTAATTTGAAATTTAATAGCTTCGCTCACCAGCTGTTAGAAATGTGCTTGTTGTAATGACATGTATCTTAAATCTCACCAAGAAAGAGAGACAGTACAGACTATTGAGAAATTGCACGGACCTAATTGAATTCGGTTAACGTTGATGGATGATGTCAGATTGGCAAGTCATGGTGTTGTGGCTTGAAAAGGAATCTTCGTGCAAATTCATGATCATTGACGTTGACAGTTATTATCTAACAGTGTGTAACAGTTTCTAAGATGAAAAACAAATTAAGTTAGCTCTTGGACTAAGAACAAATCTTAGAGCAGAGATGTTTGTGTTAAAAATACCGGGTGTCAAAAATGTCCGACCCCTAAGTTTTGAATGAATTTTGAACGTGCTCTGGCATATATATTAAGGGTCAACTGAAGTACCTTTTGTCATATTTTGCGGGTTTGCACTCCATCTAATAATAGGGGTAGTGGAGGGTGACCCTTGTGGGGTTGTGACCCTGAAAGGGTATAAAAACACAAATTCATTAATACCATCAGAAAGATTTTAAGATGGCCCTGTTCAAAATGGCTATCCAAAACGTGTTTCATTGTTTGAATAGATAAATCGACGCGGTTGAATTATTTTACAAATTTTGGGAAAACACTTACGGATTCAGTTTTTGGATCATCAGATCTATAAAATGATAAGCTACAAGACAAACTTTGCAAACTTATGAAAACTGCACCTTTTTAAATTACCAATTTTCTCAAGACTCGGTGTTTCGTCTGAGGATAGATACGTTGTTTCTGAAAGGCCTTATCAAAATATAAAATTTGTTATTGGACTATTTGATGTACTTCTCTGTTACAAAGAAACATGGTTTAAAGTTATTAGCACAGTTTCATGTTCGCACATTAAGAACACTTTTCATTAGGTCTGCAAACAGTGGTGTTATGATGACATTTATGTGGCATTAAAGGTGTTTATTACAGTCTTGCGACAGTCTAATAAGTAGCTTTCGTCCAGGAAATGTACCGAACTAAACATAGAAGGAAATCTCTACTATGGAATTAGAAGTTTCTCAGAGCAACTAGGACTATTATGGCTAATAATATTGTCTAGGGACAGGAAAACTCGATAGAAAACAATTTCGCCAAGCTTATTTTTTGTCTAACCAATATTTCCTCATTTTGAAAATCCGATTGGTCGATTAACTTTGAAGGACATCCATTTGTAACGTTATACAAATCTAATGGTGCTAGAAAGCAAGAGAGAAACAAAATTAAATTGCACTTTTAATAATATGATTTTAATTAAGTTGTAGGTTATATACATTCATTAATTACGTATTTAATTGCTTTCTTTGTGTAAAAGTAGCAGCTAGGTAGGCAGCATACATTGTAGATTATTTAGCATTGACTATGTGTGTCACCGTTCTATTATCAATAGATAGTACATTTGTGTTTGCAAAGGTCCAGAACGGCTTGATATTTTTGTTACTTTAAAATATCTGCAACATTCACCATATAAACTAATTTTCAATAGAATTGGACAAGTTCGAATATTTCTCAAAACAAGTTAAGAACTTTGATGTAAATAAGAAAATGAAAGGCTTAATTTGTAGAAAATAAATATTAACCCCTATAAAAACTCCTGTTTTCTATAAAAACCACAGTTACCTTGTTGCTTGGCGAGGTTGCTAATCGATTATTCCGACTAGTGGGTTGATTGCTCAATGCCTAATGCACAACGGAAGTACAGCACTCTCTCTTGTAAAACACTAAACAGTGGGATTCAAGGTGTCAGCAGTGATAATCGATTGTAAGTAATCGATTATTCCGAACTGTTGGTAGATTTTTTGGTTTAACGTACATTGAAATCTTACTTTCTCGGTAAGATCAACAAAAATCACATAAAGCAATAAATAGAAAGTATATTTTCAAAGCCCTTTTAGGCGGGTTTAAAGGATTTATCATTTTATCACCACAAGTTAGCAAATAAAAGCTCAAGTTGTCCACCAGAGAGTGTTATAAAGCCACATAGTTTCATTCCCAGCTGAATCTGATTACACTTGTTCAGATTCAAATGTAATAATGCGCTGAATTAATGTTATCAAAGCCGATTAAACCACTCTGGATGTTTGTTTGGAGATTAAATGAAAACACTCGTTTATCCCTTATCGGAATAATTGCGTCCAGTTCTATTAATTAGATTTGGCTTTGCAACTGAACGAAATAAATTCTGTAGAAAATATTGCTTAATGTTTGTGTAAATAATAGTGGTTGTATGTTTGATTGACAACTCATCAATTAGGTAAGGTATCAATCATATGAGACACTCATTTGATTGTTGGGCACCACTAGTCCTTAGATAACTCTCCCTCGTACTAAAAAGATAACCCAAAGTATCAAACAAGTACAGTTGAAAACATACCAGACGCGTAGCCACGAGTGCTATCGTGAATATTTGCGAATTTCCTATAACGGGTATCATTTACACCGGACGTGCCTTTTTGGAGGAATGTTCCTCCTTAAATTAGGTTGCTATAAAATTGTATTTATGATCGAATTCTATTAAACCTGGTAAACACATTTGAGACACTATACACACGTGTAATCAAAATCAACAAAATCCAATTAACCAAACCGAAATGTCGGCGAAAATTGATTTCGGTCTTTTCATTTTATTGTATATAGTGTTCATATATTTATGCAGACTTGAGATTGTTCATGAATTCTGATTTCTTGAAAGAGTAAACCTACCTTTTCTGCAAGTTCCTTAAGGGGTTCAATTTTTTGGGTAGCAGCTATGACTTTAGCTAAAACCATTTCATCGAAAAAAGTCAAACAGTAAATTTTGACACTGTTTTTTGATGTTATATAAAAGTCTTGATACCATTTGACTCAGGACGTGTTGGGAAGCTCAAAACTAAAAACAGTTTTGCCCCCCCACCCAGTTCTATCCCCTTAAAAAATGCGCTAATACATACTAAAATCGATTTTACACTAGGATAAAATGGCTTACTTTTGCACAACATTTAAATTTTTACATCAACCCTAAGTCTTTTATGCGCACGTTTGAAATCCAGCATGTACTCCTACCCCGAGTTCTCAGTATAACCTGTATATTGACCAACTACTTAGAAAGCGCCCTGTATGCTGGAAGGTGTATATGCTTGCAATGCTTGTAGCTGACATGCTTCACTGTTCAGTGTTCCAAGCACGTATCTCTAGAGACACTATACCGTCGCGCTGTGCTTTGTTACCTATCGGGCCTCAAGGCTACGCTCGAAATTTGTTTGACAACACAAACAAACATCTGCGTAAATGTGGAGCTGTAAACGTGAGTTTTCAGGTCTTGGTAAAGTGTCTCGAACGATTGGAACAATTATAACTTATGTGTAATGTCACTTGGCAAAGATAATTTGACTTGAAAGCTTCAAAGAAAACCCAAAAGGTTTTCAGATTTCAGTAAATGGTTCGATACAGATTAAAACGTACAAGATTACTGTATTGAAGAAGTAAATGGTTCTGTCAGAGATTATTTAAGGACGTTACTTTAAACATCCTAAAATTAAACAATCATTAGTCCAACTTTCTTTATGAATGTATTTAAACCTCAGCCACTCGTCCTGAGAGGAAATTGTTATTTTAGAGATTATTTAGGTCATTCATTCATATCATAATGAAAACTTATGAAAACCTTGGTGACATGAGTTTAAACAACGATTGTTTCTAGAACATTTCTGCTTTGTAGAAGACACATTGAGATCAAATAAACCCAATAAATATTTTACTGTAATAATATTACCCAATAATATTTTACTTTGTTTGATCACAGTATATTACAAAACAATTTGTGTGTAAAAAACTACGTGATAATTTTAACAGTTATTGAAAAAGATTCCACTTCTCATTTAGTAGAGCCGGTACCTTCAGTGAGCATAGTGGAATAACCCAATACCAAAAGGTACCATTCTATCCAAAATAGCGGCGTTTTAAAGAAAAACCCCACCTCGTTATAAAGTTAAACCACCGCCATTTTGTACTGAGTCGACCAACCTATTCAGTTGAGGTTTGTAGCGTTCAATGATCATACAATACATTAAAACTTATACCCGAAAATTTCCAATTTTTTGAACGTTTACTTATTTATTGTTGTTATTTATTTTTAAAACATAAAAACGTTGTAATATCAATTCAGGAAAATAAGAGGAACATCAACCTGATCGCTGAGAAACATTTTGAACCCTGCAATATTTGGATTGTCCAACCCAACCTAACTGACCCATATTTATTTTTAAAAGTTGCTCTCAAAAGTAGAAGAGTTACACCTAATTGCAAACCAGTCCACTAATACGCGTATCAATTAGGTCAATGAACTAGACTACATAGCTTGCAGCTAAAACCACTGACTGAAATAGACTTGCATAACTGTGTCAGTCTAGTCAGTGTCTATGTGAAGTGGCCAAATCACAGCAGGCTTCAGTTCCTGGCAATTATTCACAGTTACCTGCACTATCAACCTGTGGCCTGCTGTTTCGGTGCGGTAGAAGGAATATTTAGTTAGGGTATTTGGGGAAACAACGTAATTCAATGATTGAATGAAGGTAGTTAGCATTTATTTGGCGTTAGTAGAGTGGTACTTCCTTAAGCGAATTTCCTTAAAGAATAGAGCTATCGTTTCTCCTGCCATGTAAAACGAAATGGCATTGAACAAAATGGAAGGTTCCAGCTTCCCAAAATATTCTGAGTCAGTGGAAAAACTTTTATTTTTTTATGTGGGACCACTCTACAGACTACTACAGGTAATCGTCTGATTTTCACGAAATTTGGTACAAATGTTTCTGTTGTTAAGTTCGTTAACCTGCAAAATCGGTTCAGCGGAAGTGACCTTTTGGGCGGGAGGAGGAATTTTCCTCCCAAAAATGAGGTTTCATGCTATTAAAACTATGTACAAACTTTATGGTCCGATTTTGATGAAATTTGACATAAAATTGACGTTACCAAACCCAAATATAAAAACATCAACAACAAACTTTTAGTCAGATAAAGAGGCTAGTGAAGTTTTACACTTCATATTTCATAGAACATAGAACACACTCAGCTGACTCAGGCAGCTAAATTCCGTTTGTTGGCGCATTTCTTGAATTTTCACGAATAATAAATGTCACATGCCGTAATCATTTAGCCTACTATATCTTCATCTCAGAGTAAAAACCAAGATGCTCCTTGTTTTAACATCCACTATTTCATATCATTTGTCTTGTACACACTTTACTGATTGTTGAACTATGAACTCTTGTGCATGGCAAGCCTCAGCGTGGGGCAGAGAAAGCTGTGTGGGTAGAAAAATCAGAAGTCTGATGACAACGCACCTAATGTCGCATAGAATGTAGGTCTGTATTTCATTAAAAACTACATAATATAATAAAAAACAATAAACGAATAAAGATTGCTAAAGCACTCGGAAAAACAGGTCAAATAAGCCCAGTTCTAAAACATAGCCGACGCGTAGCCATAAATGCTACCGTGAATCTTAGTGAATTTTCTAATTCAGGGTATTAATTACAACGGAAGTGATATTTTTTGGGAGTCCTTTTCCTTCAAAAATGGAAGTGTTATTGTATAAACACCGTATGTATGATCAAATTTCTACTCAACTTAAGACACCTAACATGTGTACTAAAAATTAAAACCGGAACTTGATATCACCTCCCGGGTTCCATCTTGTCGCACAATAAAACAAAGTTAGCTTCGTCAAAACCATTTATTTTAGAAATATGAGTAAGAACCCTTTTTGAAATTCAATGGAGCAAAGTAGTTTGATACTTTGATTTTAAGGTGAATATGGAATGAAGGGTGAGTGTGTTGTGTTATTTTGATGGACGATGAGGTGTAGTCTTGTTACAAACTAGGGCTGACTGTTCCCCAGTTTGGGTCATTATTAATAGCCCAATGACCAATGGAATATTCCAACGCCTTAACCAAACCGACCCACGGGGAGTGGCCATCGTGAGAAGTTATCACTCACTTTGCTAGTACCTTTACCTAGCAATTCTACGTCTCTCCTGAGTTGAACATGGTTGTTGCTGGGATCGAACTCCATTAGTATGATTGCGCTACCAATACACCACGTGCAGATTTCTTGTAGCTATTTACGAAAATATCGTTAAAAGTCAAGGTGGTACTTTTTATTCATAGTAAATGTACCATCGTTTCAAGGGCCATTGGATACCAATATGTAACTAGTAATTATAACAACGTACGAACACATTGAACGACACCATTACACTAAAGCAAGTACGATTAGAGCTTACAGTTTAGTTGATAATTGTTAGTTGATAACCTGTAGATTTTGTAAAACCGATATTCTGCAACATATATTGCAAATTTGTGACGACAAAGTTTTTCAAACGTCTTTACTATCACCAGCCACGTGTGAAACTAATTTACCTCTATAATTATTCAGATGTTTAACTTGTTGTTTAACAGTAGCTTTTCAGAACACGTGCATTCATTTAAAAAAGGTAATAGCGTTTGTTGTTTAAAGTATGACCTTGAGACGAGAATGCTTTAGTTAACAGCGTTTTTTAAACACTGCTAATGTTAAAAATATAACTTAGCCATTACCACCCAAAGGAATGAAACAATACAATTAGACTGATAAGATAAGTATGCTCTAGCAACTCTAATACAAAGTAAGAAACTCAGAAAACGCATATCCCCACAAACTAGTCAAGCAGAAACGCATTTCCTTCCTCATAGATGATTGAGGATGGCTTAACACCGGAAATGCAACAATTAGAAAACCCTGGAAACAAGATATTGAAGGTAATCTGCAGTTTTTATAGTCGAAACAGCTGTTCTGACTAGTGAGTGCTACGAGTTTCATTAAACAGCTGTTGCTGGCTCAGTCACAGCTGGTTAACCTTGTTGCAACTTGGAAAAAGTGGTCAAGAATTGCACCTAGACTTGTCTAGGAAGTTTATCCTGCGGCATATCCGGTTCGTATATATCATTACTTTGAGTTATATCCATGCGCATTGCCAACAACTATAAATAATATTAGACTACGACATCACATAAATAAAGTTAAAAGCATCAAAGGTCGTAATATAGTTGAGTGCAAGGAATAAATATCTAAACATAGCCACGATAGCAACCGTGAATCATAGTGGATTTTCTGTGAGCGAGGATATAGTTAGTATCCTTTCGTGGTAAGTGTGGTGGGGAAGGGGTGCGTTTTTTCCAAAATTATGCATAGACATTGTGGTTGCGATATCAATAAAACTCAATTATGTCAGGTACTATTAATCAGAAGGTTCAATGAATTATAGCCCCCATCATGGCCTGGCTAAATGAGTTTTATGACATTTAGGTCATACGGTTCAACAAATAAATAGAGTTTTTTTACCATGAACCTTTGCTAAGAAACTATCATATGTTTGTTGTTATCTTGGGGTTTGTTATGATCGACACGATTTCCTATCGTAGCATTGACATGTCTAATATAGAAAGGCGCAACAAAAGTGGAACCAGTTCTAAAGACGCCATTGAGTACGAGTGGTCATTAGGTTCACACTCAGTGAAAGAAAACGATTAAACAAGCTCCAAGGGTACGCAAGATTTGTCGAGGTCGTAGGAACTGAAAAGGAAGTTTAACCTTCATAGTGACAAGACTCTTTTCAGTTTGAGCTGTTTCATTTTTAAAAGATCTTTGATAACGTTGAAGATCAATTGAATATAATACAATGCCAGTAATAAAAAGTAAAAGGTAAGGTTTGACTTGTCTAACGAGGTGAAGTTAGGACTACAAAGTCATCTATACCACTTAACCTCGACCTTTACCTAGCGGTACCGCAAAGTCACTTTACAAATGTAAGTGGTGACTGAGAGGATCGAACCCGCGCCAGCGGAGTGGTGAGCTCCGGAGTCACGCACGATTCCAATCCGCCACGGGTTCGCTTATACAATGTATCAAGTAGCCGTTAAACACCGAATAACGGTTATCATGAGTATAATTGATCAATAAACACTGACCAATGACTGTGGGTGTGAAATACTTGTAAAGCAGCGTAGTTAATAATTTTCAATAGCACATTTATGTACGACTTTGTGATGTATCTCTTCAATAACGTTGCTACAATCCTAGACATAAATAACAAGTGCTGCCTTAGTTTATTATGGAAGACGAATAAAAAAAGAAGGAAAAGAAAAGAAAAAATAGAACGTCCATATCTTAGGTTAAATTAGGCGTAGTTAACCTGTGTGCTTTTACAAGTTGGACAAATTGGAAGTATACACATGAAACCACGCACACACATGAGACGTCTTTCTTTTGTATTTCTTCAGCCTTTTAGGCCGATCTTAATAGTAATATTTCAAGCCTAAGAAAATAAGCCGCCGAACCGTTACTTCTGACTACATAAAAAAGAGATTAAAAATCATCATACCTTTAAGTGCATACTTGATCCTAAATTCAACTAAGAATATTCAAGAAGAACACTAAACTGTGCATTCACGATGAGAAAGTTTTCAGCGTTTGTGATAGTTATCTCTCAGTTTTAAAAAGGCACTTCATTTGAGGTTCTAATTTAGAGATAGTTCGTCTTATCGTGCTGCATTTTTCCGTACCTCACATTTTGCTCACTTGACAGATAGGGAAGTTTGACAACGAGAAAGGTGACAGCGTTACAAGCAAAAAGATGCACTTGTCATTGTTTTGATCGTTGGGACCGATAATCGTTATTGATTCGTCACAGAGAATTACTGCAGTTGGCGCGTGAGAATTACCTTTTGGCTGAGGTAATTTCTGGAGGAACATAGTGTCACAGACAGATAGCACATAAATGCCACATGGCTGAGGCAGGTAACTCAACATGGTTGAGGCAGCCCACACACAAAATGCGCTGCGAGGGTAGGGTCCACCTCCGTGGTCACCACAGAGAAAGGCTGAATTCGTCCACCCAAGGAACACACAACACCGCGCACGTAACAACGGGCTTTTTTTTCAACTGATGCGGCTTAACTGTCAAACCCTCCGCTTGCAAGGGTTTCATAGAAAGTAGATAGCGCTCTTATATGCAGGTTAATTTTTATGGAAAGAGAAAGGGTTTATCTGTGTTTGCCTGTGATTAGACTTTTGATCAACCTTTTTCAGTTTCTTAAATATGGTCTTAAAACACTCTGTATTTTCTAACTTTAATTGTTAATAGCATAAAAAACTAAGAAGAATTTTGAAAATGAACTACAGGCAAACCTATATAATATGTTTATCTTTCATTTAAGAGTTGTTTCGTCAAAATAGCATTAATACTAAAGTCTCCACTTTATTTCCCGCAAACCTCTGCAACGACGCTCTCCCGAGCAGCTGAGGCGGACCCTCAACAGTCTCAAGTAGAGCCGCAGACTGACGCACGAGCAAGTTTGGTTGTTCTCCGAAATCGATTTCATCACATTTAAGTCATCGACTTCGGAAAACTCGAGCATGTGGAGCGAGGAGGGAATACGACGGTGAGGGAACACAGCGTTCGCAGCGCATTCTGTGCGTAGGCTGTCTCAACTATGTTGTTTGCTGTTTCAGCCATGCTGTATCGATGCGGTGCCTACCTACCATAACATTGTCTTTGATAATGTGCTTAAACGTTTAAATTACAAACTAGTTTTCTTGATGTTGCAGATATGGCTTGCTGGGACCGAGTGGCTGCGGGAAGACTACCCTCCTGGGATGCATTGTGGGTAGAATACAGCTGGACGCCGGGCAGATCACCACCAGAGCCAGAGACAGAGCAGACATAGGATACATGCCTCAGGTAAACTTAAACCACTAAATCGTTAACTCAAAGCTGTAGTCAGCATGCTAAAAGTCCTCCTAGTTAGTACGTTCTCACGGGAGTTTATACTGGGGATCAGCCAAAACAGATCGATTCAGTTTTGATTTAAACAACCTACCTAACTACATTCAACGGGGTAAAGTTGTGACTACAAAGTCTTATTTACCCCTCAAGCTCAACCCTTACCTAACGTCACCTGTCAAAATAATTAGTAGTGACAGCGGGAATCGATCTCGCGCCACCGGGTGATGAATCACAAGCAATACTTTCCCACCACATGTTCATTATAAAATAAAACGCGTTTAAATTACTTCATAGCTTCGATCAATGTCTTAAGTAATGGAATATGTAACGTGGTAGATATAATTAAGATATTCCACCGCACCGCCGGCGCAACAGATGACGTAGCTGCTTGAATTAACATAGAACTGGTAATGCTAATATTACGAGCCACGTGTCCGGTGTGGCTGAAGCATTTACATTCTCATCAATGAAAGCTACTGATTGATGACAAGTTTTACCTTTTGAATGCATTTCTTTTCTTAGCCTCAACCGGTTTTGTTGATTGATTTCTTCGGATTTGCTGTGGTTATCTGTCTAGTTGTGGGATTTATCTATCTAATTATTGAACGCTTAAGATTTCCTAAGAATCCTGTCTATATTTTTTAGTGAGCATAGCACTTTAATTGGTGGCATTTACTCTAAGCGTATTTAAGATTATTTTCTTTAAAACTTGTGTGTTGACGTTTGACAGTAGTTTAATAAAGAGGAACGGATACATTGAACGGTATGAAAAACAAGTTTTACATTGTTTGTAGGTAAGTTGTACTACGGTAAAGTGTCTTAGCAATCTGAATTTAAAGGTACTTTGTTACTCATTACAAAATGAAGGACTCACCAAACTTACAAATAAGTTTATGACTCGCTCAGTAAGTGTCATTCAAATACACTTGTTTGTTTAAAGTTTGTTGTTGACGATGGGAGAAAGTTTAAACTATTATTGTGGACATTTTCTATCGTTATTGAGCAAGGTGATTCAAATACAGTCACGTCAACCCTCAAAACTATCCAAGCACGTCAAGCACTATTATAATCCAAGATCCTACATGGAGGTTTCTATCCCCATCTGTTATTTGAATGAGAGTGTGGTTTAATTAGAGCTTAGACGGAGGAGGTTTAATAATAACAGCTGTTCTTTATTTGAAAATACCATAGCAAGTTTTCTCCCAAATGTTTTAATTTTTGTATTTATAAAATTAGATTTTTTCATGTTTAAGTGTAAATAGTGTGATCTGCATTAATTTATGAAGAGTTTGACATAAGGCGATATGAGCTTTGACTTGAAACAAGTAAAGAACCTATAATTCAATGGTTCGTTCTAGACAGATTGAGGTTACAGTGATCTAAATTAGAACATGAAGTTTGTTTACATTCAAAATCAAAACAATATTTAAAATTATTGTTGTCGATTAGGCAGTTTTGGATTGACGTAGACCCAACCCTTGCGGTTATCCTGGGCTGCGTGTTTCACGGCAGAGAGGTCTACCTTTGATTTGGCAGCCAAACTATTCTGAACCATGTTTGAATCTCCTGGAAATTTACACATACTGTGATTCTCATCTATCTAGACACCAAGAAGATATTATAAATTATGTTAGTTATACGAGTTAAATATTAACTGTATAACTAGAATGTATAACAGCATAGTAAGTAAATGCCGTACGATAAAGAAATAGGAGGACAAATAAAAGAGGGTTCCAAGAATCCAAATCCTCAAATCCAGTCTAGAACGAAGGAACATCATTGGAAATCTGTGTGGAGATAATTGTGGGGCGCTGTGCTGCAGCCTTTCAGTTACTTTTTAACATGATGTTCAACAAAATCAGGTCTCATTCAAACAACAGTCAGAGACAAAATACCTATGTTGCATCTTAGACTATTAACAAAAACTACACATAAAACATTACAATACATCCAAGAAACAACTAAGCCCTTGTAAATAAATAAATAATGTTTCTAGGACGTGGCGTTGTACGGGACGATGAGTATCCTAGAGACCTTCCTGTACTACGGCAGACTGTACGGCATGAACAGAAGAGAAGTATACTCCAGAACAGAGGAGTTGATACGTCTACTGGAACTCAAGTCAGCTGGTACTGTCATAGACAAACTCAGGTACGAGAGTATCATTGTCTCAATGAGTTAAAATAGTAATAATACAAAAGTTCATATTTTATAGAACCTCAAGGTTAGGAGACGTAAGAGGAAAACTGTGATGCTATCAGATACCTTTTCGAGGTCTTTTCTTGTAACGAACATCTTCGTCAAAGTTTTATGTATTATCCTTTTCTTCGACAGTATTTCTTGTCCAGTTTTACTTAATAGAAATTTACATCTTCACATGAGGGATTTTGTTGAAAAACGTATTCCTCAGTATTGTTACTTTGAATTTGATTTTTTTTGCGGTAACAATAGTTTTGTTTTGCAAGTACCAGGGACGTGTCATCAGCATAACTGATAATTTCTGCATCAGTCTGTACGGAATGTCATTGCGAATGATAAGAAAAGCAGGGTGTCCAAGATGGGCCTTTTGGGGCACTTTCTGAAAGATCAGGTTTAAATCAGTCACTGCTTTTACCTTCCTTGGTACTATGTTACTTGTTAGTTTTGATTTTGTTTCTTTGTTAAACCTATACACTTCATCAACTTTGCTGTTGAAGATTGTAGTTTCACTTGAATTACATTTTGTGACCTCAGTAAACCTTTTGATTCGGTCGATCATGAGACTTTATCTAACAAAGTAAGGAATTAAAAAGTCTAAGAAAAATCAGCCAAACTTCTAGAGTTTTTCTTGATAAACTTTGTGTAAATGGTGTGAATTCCTCTCCTAGGAATGTCGAGCATAGCGTCCCACAAGACCTTTTCATTTTGAATATTTTGTTTCTTTTTAAATTTTGCCCACATTTTAGTTCATTGACTTACCTAAAACATGGTTTGCAAATATTCTCATGTTCTATCGGATGGCGGTTGGAGGCCGCTCAGGCTCTATCCGGCTGCCTCTTAAGAGGGATCACTAACCTCTACAACAACACCAGGGCTGGGATGAGGAAATGCAGCATCATTACATCGAGGCTAAGCATAAGCTGAAGGCTGTAGACACTTGCTAAGTAGCTTGTTAGTTCAAGTAGAGGCTTGTCGGTTAAACGGATGTAAATTTAGCGAATTTCCATAAGAAATAGAGCTGTTCATTTGAATCATGTCTATTGCCAAGACAACGAAACGTCGTAGATCAAAACGGTTTGCAGTTTGAGCTTCCCAACGTTCCCCGAGTTAACTAGCAAAACGTTATATATAAATTTAGTAAACATATTTTTGCTAGATAAAATTAAAAATAGTGGCGGAGATCAATTAAGTTAGAAACCGGCCACTTCAGGTAGAAAACTACTCCCTTCGTTTCGTGCAGTTGGAAAAGTCCACCCGTTCTCAAGGGCCTAATAACCTAAACTTACGCTACACTATAGATAATACTTAGCCTAACCTTAACCCAAGTGGACAAGACAAAATGAAATGTTAACAACTACATTTTAAGACAAATTCTGACAGGAGGAAAATAAATATACTGTATATATAAAAAACCTAAAAAATAAAAAAAAGGTTTGATCTCACCAGGACGGCACTGTGGTGGACCAGTTCAAACACGAGAAGAAACATTTCATTTTGTCTTGTCCTCTTAAGTTAAGGTTAGGCTAAGTACAGTATTATCTATAATGTAGCGTAAGTTTAAGTTAGGCCCTTGAGAACGGGTGGAGTTTTCCAACTGCCCGAAACGTAGAAAGTAGTTTTCTTCCTGAAGTGGCCGGAAAAGTCCGGTTTTCTTATCTATACTATTAGTATTTCGGTTAGGGTTGTCCGGAGTGTTGAGATCTCGGAATCTGGCTGGGGTAATTCAGATTTTTTGAATAGAAAAATCCTTAGTGTGTGGAGGTCGGGGAAAACGAATAAAATTATATAGATTTTCCATGGTTTTGAGGACCTAATTCCCCGTGTTATATTTCTTTTATTTAGTAAATATTTATTAGTAAATATCAACGGATTTGTTTGAAACTCGACACATAGTTGTATATCATTAACCCAAAGAACCCTACTGATTTTGGGGTTCAGGGGCACAATATATGGAATTGGGGGGGGTTAAAGGAGGGCAAAATAAAAAAATAATAAAAAAAATCGTATGGGGTATCAAAAAGAAGGGAATATTATGCTGATTTCAAAAGTTTTACAAAGCGGGCACCGAGGCCGTAGGCCGAAGTGCTTGGCTCGTGAGCGAAGCGAGCGAGCGTGCCAGGGGGTCTGGCTGCAGCTAGTTAAACATATTTGTTGTTAAACCAATGAGATCGGTTCATCGGAAGTGACCTTTAGGGGAGATGTTTCTCTAAAAAATGGTTCTACAAAAAAACAAACGTTTGCAACATGAATGCAACTTGGTAAAACATTTATGTTACCGTACGCAATATGTGTGAAAAATCAGCAAACCGATCAGCCTGACTAAGATGTCGACAAAAAACTGAAATGCCTCCCAAAAGACTTCCAGTGCAAATTACCTATTCGCTATGATTCACGGTGGCTACGCGTCAGCTAAATTTTACCAATTCGAAATTTGTTTCAGCGGAGGGCAGCAGAGGAGAGTGTCTTTCGCCGTCGCTTTGCTCCACGACCCTCAGCTTCTGATTTTGGATGAACCCACGGTGGGGCTGGACCCCGTCCTTAGTCACAGGTAACACAAATGGAACTCTGATTGATAAAAATAGTTATTCGGAAAGACTCTGCACAGTTCGGAAAAAAAGATAACCTAATATAGAAACTTAATAAAAATACGAACATATAGATGTGCATAGTTATATCTAGAGATACGAGTATATAATCGTTATTTTGTTATTTATCGTTATTTTGGTCCTGTAATCCAGCTTCATGGAGGTCAGGTTTTGAGGATGATTTAGGTCTAAAGCGGCTCAGATAGTCTCAGTGATCATCTGATGATACCCGCATCAACTCCCACCATAGTTTGGACATATCAGACCATCACCTGCGTGGTTCGGAAGTCACGTTAAGCCGTTGGTCCTTGTACTACCATTGGTTATTGGGCTGATAATTAATGTTCTAAGGAAGAGTCGGCCTTAGTTTGTAACAAGACTACACCTCATAACTCATTACTACCACTCATCACACTCATCCTTCACCACATATTTGCCTGAAAATACCTTCATGAGTGGTCGGCATCTCAAATAGTGATTTAGTTACCGATTTAATCAACTTGAGAGAATGACCGATGAAGATCGTATTAACTGAGCCAATAACAGTGTTGAAAACATTATTGATAGGGTATATTTTACCCTAAATTTACGTTAAAATGTTTCTAGTATCTGGGAGCATCTGCTGAAACTGACCAGCAATGACAAGAAGAGCATCATCATCACAACACATTACATCGAAGAGGCTCGACAAGCTCACATGGTCAGTACTCACTCATTGTTTGTTGCTCTCTCTGTGTATATTGTAGTAATTTGGCTAACGAAGGTTTTACTTCGTTAAAAAATACAATGATTATAAAGAGAACTGGGTGAGTCTAACATAAAACCACTCATGCAATTAAAAAGAAGAGTTAATTAACGAGACGATGATTATAACTATCGGAAGACTCTTGCATTCTTCTCGTCATTTGGATTCTTCTAGAACGGTTTGGTATTTTGCATCAGGAAATCTTACACTCCTACTTAAGACTCTCACTTATTATACACTTACACTTTCTTAGAACCTTCTGCTAGACCTAACACTCTACTTTCCTACAGGTAGAGACAGACATTCCTACTTTATTATAAATTCCGAAACAATTTCAGACATCATCTTTTTGAAGCATTTCTCCTCTTACTAATTTGTTGCAAAGATAACTCAATCGCAAGAGTGCACTGAGGTTCTTGACTAAGTTCTTGCCACCTATCACAACGAAAAAACTCCTTATTGAGTACACCCGGGCATTAGGTACACCCTTGCTGACTTCAGGTTTCAAATAAAGAAAGACCTTTAAATTAAAATTCCTTAACAAAATCAAAACTAATTTTTGAAAAGTATGTAGTATTTTGATCGTGCTTTATTGGTTTTAATCCTACGCCATAAAACCTAGCGCGCATTCTTTGTTCTCCAGTAAACAGCCCATTATTCAACAGGGACGTCGCTGTCTTCTAAATCTTCTTCCTGTTCTGATAAGTTGACGAAGTTGGTTTCGGTGGTAACGAAGGCACTATAAATGTATACATTTATAGAATCATAGGAGTGCGCAAAGTTTACTTTTTCTCAAAACCAATGTTTCCTCTAAACTTCTAATTGATCACAAGTTGTTCTGGTGGATAGTGTATAGACATGAGTGTTGAAGGTAGGATTGATGCGCGGCGGGATCCTGCTGGCGGAAGAGTCGCCGACCCAGCTGATGATCTCTACAGGGTGTGACACTTTGGAACACGCCTTCCTCGAGCTCAGTGGACGCCAGCAGAGCACCATCGGGAGTGAGGAGGAGCTGGACAAGGTATGGAAACAAAACTATGTATTAGTCAATATGTGATTCTAAGTCATATTAAAAAATAATCTGAGAAAGTTTGTAAAAACTCCATACAAAATTCCTTTTTACACTCTTAAGGCGATGACTGCGCCAAGATGTGTTCACATGCTGCCAAGACTTGGGATTTTCTACACTTGTGGCATACAATGTATACCATACAATATATACTTAAGGATATATTTTTATTTAGTTTATTTGGTTTGACCAACCAAAACTTTTAATCCAATTTAACGAATGACGTAACCGTTGTGTTTTTCTTCAGCAAATGACAATGTACCCCGAGAAGCAAAAGCCAGTAAAGCCACCTGTACGAAACAGTAAAATCTTTGATAAGTCACGCTTCATAGCTCAGCTCATCAAAAATCTTTTCTTCATGTGGAGAAACAAACCGTAAGTAATTTACTTGGGAATTTTAAGTAGATGTTATTGTAAAACGTTAGAAGTTTGAAGATATAGTAATATAACGTCAATAACATAAATTTAAGATTCATAACATATCTTCAAGGTGTAATATTCAAGATATTCAAAATCAGGATCAAAATATTTTCACGATCTAAGAAGTTTTTACCTACAAAATCAAGATCTAAGATCAAAAAACCTTCAAGACTAAAGATTACAATAGTTCCAACATGATCTAAGACATTTCTCTTACGAGTAATTCAACAACCTCTCCTTGGTAGGGTCATCGTGGTTTAACTAATGGTTCTCTTACTTCCAGTATGATGTTGTTCCTGTTCGGCCTACCGATCTTGCAGTGCACCCTGTATAACCTAGCGATAGGCAGAGACCCAGTGGGCCTCAAGGTGGCTGTTGTGAATCAAGAACTGGAAAATGGACTCTCTGACTGCATCAACATCCCCAACCAAGGCTGCAACCTGGATCTTCCTCTCAGCTGTCGATATGTGGAACAAATACGAGCCAAAACACTATCCGTGGTATGTAGTTTTCAACTGGTAGCTGTCAATACAGATCTTCTACGAGACAACTAAAACACTATTTCTGTCTGAAACTGTTAATTTAATGTAGGTTCATCGTGCAGAAAGTATGACTCATCGAATAGTTTAAAGCCGCAGATTTCTACAAAATCTATCAACGAAATTGCCTATTCTTCATAAAACAATTTGCTCTGAACGCGTCTTCAACTAGATACCGATTGAACTCTACCTCGTTCTATCATTCATTGGTTCAACGTTCCATTTAATGGTTTTACCCAGCCCAATCATTTCAGGTTTGTAAATTTGAGATTAAAACTCATCCCAAGCTCACTCAGGTAAAAGACTAAGCGTATTTGTAAATAGATATGTAAAAAACACCCTTGGTTAAACACTAGAAAGTTATGAAGAAATTTCAGAGAAATTTAACTTAAAATTCAAAGAATTGAAATTTATTATTTAAAAGCTTTTAACCAAGGGCGTTTTTGTTACTTATCTATTTATCAATACCTAACATCCCTTCAATTTCCAAATTATTCAAGTGTATTAGATTTACTTTCAACTTAAACTTAAATATCTACATGCTACTTCACTTAAGCGTTTATTTTACCTTCTAATTAGGGTTGTCAACCCCCCAATCTTCATCGTGACGGTCATAGAGTTCACAGTGGAGTGAGTTTGAAAAATGAAGTTTGTAAATAAAACAAATATATTGGAATTAACAAAGGTGTACGTTGTTGGTACTCTAGTACGATAATGCAGAACTTACAGCTTTTCACGAAGATGGCCAGCAAAAAATATCGAGGAGCACATAAAAAAATAAAAATAAAGTTTTCTAAAGCTTTGAATTACAATTTTCTGTTCTAGCAAAGTAAAACAACAAATCCACCACATTACTTAAGTTGATATCCGTGTTCTAGGTGGAGTACTCGAGCCTGGAAGACGCGGAGGCGATGGTCCGAGGAAACAACGCCTGGGGGTTGGTCTACTTTGCACACAACTACAGCGAGGCCTTGGTACGCAGACTGGAGGACTTCCAGGACGCGACGGAGCAGGTCGTGGACGAAGCCATGGTCAACGTCAAGCTCGATATGTCCAGTAAGACACTCTTTTTTATAAGTAATAGTTTTATTTTTTATGCATCTTACCGTGGCAGAATGTTGAGGAAAAATTTAAGTTTCGTTCTTGTTCCTGTCGGTGGGCAGATGTCACTGTCCATGGACGTGTAATGTTTCTCAATTGTTGTTTTTTTCTTAATATTGTGTGCATATTGTATTGTTTTCCAGGATAATTGTTTTAAAATCTTTTTTGAGAAAAAGTAAAAAACAACTTACGATTAACACTAAAAGACCAAACACACACATGTTGTTTGGTTGTGTTTAACTGGTCCAGGCAACGATAGTTCATTTTCAAATTTCTTAGGTCCTTTTTCATCTGAAGACAGGATTAGGAATCCGATTCAGGTGAAACGTCTAGTTAATGTTTTTACTAAAGATGGAAAAAGTCTTGAAACAACCAATATGTCACTTCAAGTTTTTAGCCCTAAAATGTATTAAAAGACATTTTTGATAAAGTCAGACTAATGTTTTCATAAAACTGTCTCGATAACATCGCATAAACAAGAACAACTCAGAATAGAGCCTTGTGGTACACCTCAAAACCGCAGCTGACTAAAGATGTTTTGAAGTATCCATATGAAGTTACCATTGAGTGAAGTAAACCAAGGCCAGAGCTGACATATATTAACACAGACAATCATTGAGATACTTTTGTTTACAGACCAATACATCGGAAACTTGCTGAGGACAGACTTGTTATCAAGCTATGTGACGTTTCTCAGGGATGTGTTCAGGGACTGCCAGTGGAATGAACAGGCCATCGAGCTGCCCATCCGAGTGAGTCGATCCTGCAGCATTATTAATAGATTAATTAGATTGATAAACAAACCTATCAGGTAACAAATAAACTTACAATTACATCGTTATGGTTGCGCAGTTCGACCGGAAACGGTGTCGATACAAAGTTTAAAACGGCTTTGTTGTAGAACGTTCTAGTATTTTAATTTAGAAAGTTCTTTAACTTTAAGAATATAAAAATGTTTCATTAATGTGCTTGAAATTCGAATTGTGCACTTGAACAATGTTGAAATACGGTACTTTTAAAGTTTTATATAAAGACGAGTGTATTAAAACATTTGATTTCAAACATCAATAGATTAAATATTTTAAATCGTATGCTAATTATGATATTCAAAGTAATTCATCACCTGACTTCATAATTTGTAAATCTGCAAACGGTTCGAAAGCGATCAAAGGACGTGTGTACAAAGTCACACTTGGTTTCTTAGTTTCCAGCCGATCAAAAACATGTAATTTTTACACCAGTGAATTACATCGTCATTTTGTACCACCCATGTTGTGAAATTTAAAGAAGAAATGAGTCATTAACAAGCGCATTTTGTACAAACACAATTAAACACAATTTTGGAAATTATGTTTCAGATAAATGACCCAATTTACGGGGAGAGGAAGCCGAGCTTCATCCACTTTGCTTCGCCAGCCGTCATCATTCTGTGAGTATTTTTGTCACGACGTACAACTTCGTAATTAAAACCCTGCGCCACGAGAGTTTTCAGTCAATCAGCTCCAGATAAAACTCTAAATAGGTTTAAAAAAGTCAAACTCTGTATTTTTGAATGAGCAGTTCAAGCTAGAATTTAAAGAAGCCAATAGATAGCTGACAAACCAAATTTCCAAGGTGTGTAATGTTTTAGGGACCTAATGACTGGGACTCGTGGCGTGGTCCTGTAATCCAGCTTCATGGAGGTCAGGTTTTGAGGATGATATAGGTCTAAAGCGGCTCAGATAGTCTCAGTGATCATCTGATGATACCCGCATCAACTCCCACCATCGTTTAGACATATCAGACCATCACCTGCGTGGTTCGGAAGTCACGTTAAGCCGTTGGTCCTTGTATTTCCATTGGTCATTGGGCTATTATTAATGACCATTCTAAGGAAGAGTCGGCCTTAGTTTGTAACAAGACTACACCTCATAACTCATTACTACCACTCATCACACTCATCCTTCACCACATATTTGCCTTAAAATACCCCATGAGAGTGGTCGGCATCTCAAATAGTGATTTAGTGATAAAGTTTTCATGATCACATCTCAATTACCCACTCGCGTACTAAACATGCCAACAAGCCAGAAATTAAATTACTTGTGCTGTTATAACATACCGTAGTGTGTAATCACATAATAACAGCAAATGTCCTTTTGTTAAGCCACAATTTAACTTTTTGCAATCGTTTCTCAAGTGTATGTTTTGAGAATTCTGTCATACCTTTAGCAATAATTTGTAGTCGTTATCTAACAGAGAAAATTGCCAATATAAAATGCCCATTAGAGTTTCTTCAGTTTTACATGTGAGTTCGGTTTTCGTGGCAGTCCTAATACGCTTTGAAAACCCATAATCGACAAAAGGAAATTTGAAAATGATATAAACATCCCTGGGATCAGGCCTTTTTTCAAGCATATTCAAAAACATCACTAAAAAATAAAGTAAAGGTGGATGGTTTTCCCAGCTATCCTGTATAGACAAAACGTATTTAGACATACACATTATTTAATTTGATTCATCCGTCTCTTGGATGGTTTGTGAACAGAATTTACTGAACCACAGAGTTCCAGTATTTTACTATATTTTTCTTTAGAATGAATAAGTGCGTCTATCGTTTTGATTACTTAAGGACTTGTTACTTTCATTGTGTATAAATTTAATACGATCATGCACTCTGCACGATTTTAAATTATTCATCATAAATAAATTTACTGGGTAGTTTATTCACAGTAATACCATTAAAGAAATGTAGAATAATCAAGAAAGGTTTTTAAAAGGTTAATGGTATATTTTAAAAACAACTTGATGCCGAGTTGATATTTTAGATTGTGAACACTAAATTTACATCACATTTATGATTGTGTTTCAATTGATGCACTGCTGTGAATAATAAATTTCACATTGTTTTTAGGTTTGAATTTTACCTACCACTCATGTTCACTGTGGGGGTGATTCTTCAAGAAAAGATGGCCGGAACCCTGGAGAGAAGCATGGTTGCAGGTAATATTTTATTTGTTTTAGAGGGTAAAATTTCAAAGAACTTCGCCATTCTCTAACTTAATTTGTAAGAGAAATTAGGTTTTGAAATCAGTAGAGTTTTAACAAAAGACACCATCCCACACAAAGTGGAATTTTTTATTTTAAAGACAGATATTACGTATTTTGTTCTCTTTACTTAGGTTTTCCACTAACGTAAGTTCATTGGATTTGTAACCACCTCCCAAAAAGCACATTCATGCGATGTTGAAGGGTAGTAGGGAGAATAGTTGTCCCGATCGGGCAAAAAAACCTGTGACCCATAACTTTCCAATATTCAACCCCTAAATTTCAACTCTTTATCAAAATAAATAAAAAAACTGCATATGAAATAGACCACATAACGGAATAAAATGTACATGATTCCAACACTGTTACCCAAACAATGTAAATATTTTATATCCGTCTTGCTATACGACATTTTCATAAGTTATACATTTCTTAACAAAAAGAAAAACAACAGGCTGTCCGAAAATGTATGAATAGTCCATGTTCCTTTCAAAATATTATTATTAAAAAAGTACTACAATAACACGCAGATACAATGATATACAGTTCACATATATCCTGACAAAAGTGCCAAGTCTTGACGTTAGAGAAGTCAATAAGGCATGAATTTTCAAGTTTTGGGACACGGAGTGGCGTTATGATGCTGGGTGAGGTAGTGAATGCGACAACCTTCTGCGATGTGCACATTTGTACCAGTACTCATATCTAAATTACTTCCGTGTACATCCTAATTCAAATGTTACCAGTATGGATCCCTACAAACACTCTAACTAATGATTGTTTTTGATTTCTCAGGACTGACCGCCATGGAGATCGTGTTGGCTCACTCCTTGATCCAGATCACAGTCCTCTGCTTCCAGACGGCCGCCATGTTGTTGGTCATGTACAAGATCTTCGACAGCCCCTTTATTGGCAACTTCTACTGGACTATAGGTCTCCTTCTGCTGCAAGGCGTCTGTGGCATGACATACGGTAGGGTCCTTACAGAAACATGGTTTTAGACAGCTTCTTATAGTTAAATGAAAGTAAGCTCAACTGTTTCTTTTAAAGGCCATAAATGGTCAGTAATGGCAATACATTACTAATTTAAAGATACATAAAAGCCAATATATTGTATTTTTAATTCACAAAGAAAAAGAAAAGACAAGTTTATTTTTCTCAGAAACAATCTCCCAAGAGAGAAAATCAATTCTCCTGTAGTCAACCTTTATACACATTTACCTTGTGGGGTTTAAAACAATATTGTTTAGAAATAAGACATAGAACGCATCACGATACAACTAATAAGTTATACTCAAAAGCCGGTAACGAATTTTGAGAACAACTTGCCCAACTCAACTTGAGAATACAAAATTCAGTCACTTATTGCAGACAGTTGGTGTTGAATTGTCAAGAATAACGTGATGTGATTGGTTGTTAAAACTTACTTCCCGTGTCAACTAATAAAACGAAAATTTCATACAACTCTTAAGTAATTGTTTTGTTTGTTCTGGTTCGAAAAAACATATAATTTATAAATAAACTACGGAATAACATTTAATTGAAAACTAACAATCAGTTACAAATATCTTTCCAGATTATTCAGCCCTAACTGGCTAACACTAAACTCCAACCTGAATATAAAAAGGTTTATAAAATACAATTTTGATACAAGTTTTGAAGAAATACAAATCCACGAAAAAGGGTACACAGGTTTAACCTAGTACTAAATAAAAATTAATACTTTGCACCTTATTTTCAGGTTTTCTAATTTCCGTGGTGTCAGAAAATATGTCAACAGCATCATTCATGGGGATGGGATCATTCTTCCCTCTCTGTCTAACGAGTGGTAAGAAATAACTGCATAATCCTAGTTAAGTTACTGACAAACTAAAGCCAAACAGATGGAACACTTCATAAGAGTTACAGGAGCCGGGTGGCTTACTGTTTGGATTGAAATTAACTTTTATACATGACGCTACTTGGGTGTCGTTATAGACACGACCCCAAGCTACAGATGCTTGAGTAAAATTAATTCTATGAAGAAATCCAAATGTTATCGATGGATGAGATGTGCAGGATATTTAGCAGCTTTATGGTTCACAATACTCTTTCCCTCAATAGACCACTCAATGAAGGAGAGCTCTTATTCCGGGTAGACCTTTCTTAGAGGTTTAGTCGCCATGGTGGAGCGCTGCACTTTCGCAGAGGGGCAAGTGGGTGTGGGAGGAAAAGCTTTTCTTTTTTTGGCCCAAAGTTGTAAAATAACCTCCCAGATAGTCTCAAAGAAAAACACTCTGTAAATAATCTTAACTCTTAGGCTTTCGCGGCCGGTGTCATCACTAAGATCTAAGGCTTCCGGTTTACACCGCGTCAGAGTTGAAATATAATTACTGCTAAACGTTCGACCTCGCTGTGGAGAGTCATCCTCAGTAGCTTGTTAACTGGTCTCAGCCAGTGTGACGCGGTGTAAAACGGAAGCCTTAGAACTTAGACTCTAAAATAGTTTTGAACGTAGGTCAATTCTACTTAGTTAATGATTATTGAGTAGATGGAACGTGTAAACTTATGTCTAAAGTTTGTGTATGTATTTGAGCTGTTCTGTAAATCAATTCTGTAAAAAAACGCTAAACAAGAAAATTTCATTTATTTATGAACGAATATGAATAATTGTCTTGTTCCAGGCATGGTATGGCCCCAGGAGGGCATGCACCCAGTGCTACGCTCAGTAGGGTGGCTTCTACCCCTATCCTTGAGTACAGAGTCCATCAGGTCCTTGACGGCCAGGGGTTGGGGGATTGAACACCACTCCGTCTACTACGGGTACATCTCCACCATCATCTGGACAGGTGTCTTCCTAGCAGCCATCACCCTGGTGATACACCTGAAGAAGGGAATACGCACTAGCAAATAGAAAGGCTCAAGAATTGGAGGACTACGATTCAAAGTCCAATGGAATGTCAAGCTCGGAAGATGTGTGATAAACGCTTTTGGTGCTTAAAATTAAATTTGAAGGTTTCAAGCCAGTTTTGAGTATGAAATGTGCTTGGGATTTTTAATTTGAAGAGTCACACACAAAAGGAAAGTACAACATTGAGGAGTTTATTTAAGAGAGAGAATGACAAAAATCGTTCCAATTTTTGTCCTGTATGGAAATGTTATTATAGCTCGGCCCATGCTGTCCTAAATCAATGTTGTCTATTATTTGTTTCAAATTTCAACAAAATAAACTATCCGAAGAGTGAAACAAAATATATGTATTTTTCACAAAACAAAACGAGAAACAGGATTTTGGACAGTAGGAAAATTAGAAAAGGTCTGGTGCTTAGTTTATATAGTTTATACTGGACGCAGTAAAAATAAGTTTTAGAACAAAATTGTGAACCGAGTTTTGTTTAAGATTATAAATTAGATTTCACACATTACGTATTTCCAGTCATAAATAAATACATCGTATTGAATCATCACGCACTTCTTTGAAGTAAACGAGTTAAGATAAATTAATTAATATTTGTTAAGTACTTTGTTGTAACTATAAAGCTTTATTTGTTATTTAGTGTGTTTTGTACATAAACTCTTTTATAGTTTAAGTTTTTTATCTTCTTATTTTCACCTAAATAAGTATTGTTAGCAATAATACCTACATTCAATAGAATTATTCATAGTTCGAATCGTACGTCAGTCACAAAATAAATTGATTAGGAAACATTACTTTGCTTTTCATTTTTAGTTAAAATTTATGAAATAACCTACAAATTATAAAAGGACAAAAGTAATTTAGACTACGACAATTTACTGACTACTGGAGTAAAGCTTGAGGGAACTCTATTTGTTGCTTGATATTTGAATTGTTACTTACGACTTTGTTTTAATCACCAGATATTGCTCAAAATATTGTGTAAGTGATATTTTAAACTGTTGTAAATAGTTATTTAAGCTTCTTGAATAAAAAATTTGATTTAAAAATAGAATAGTTGTATTGTGATTGATCCTTGCTCAATGAGTAATTATAGACCTATTTCAATTTTGCCAATTTTTAGTAAAATATACGAAAAACTATTGCTAAAACTAACTGACTTTTTAGAAAATTTTTACATAATATCTGCCAACCAATTCGGATTTAGAAAGAATATATCAACAATTGATGCTATAACAGATCTATTAGAAACAGTAGTGGATAGTTTAGAGAAACGAGAACAAATAATGGCATATTTTAGATCTCTCAAAGGCTTTTGTTGTGTAAATCACCACACTTACACTTTATATGTTACAAAAATATGGTGTACGTGGTTTACCTCACTCATGGTTAAAATCTTATCTAAATGACAGACAACAATGCGTGGAGATCAATAACACCATATCAACCAATGTAAAAATATCTTATGGAGTTCCACAGGGATCGATTCTTGGACCTATACTTTTCTAATTTATGTAAATCACCTGAATTTATCAATTCTTGATGGAAAACATACAATTTGCTGATGACACAACCCTTTGTTTCAAATCTCAAAATAAAAATGATTTAGAAATAAAACATTTATACATTTAAATTCAGGAATCCAAAGGTTTAAAGAAATCAATTTATTTGTAAATAAATCTAAATGCATTACATTAATTTTGTCTTAGAAATAACAAAATGAGCCACCTAGTGTATTAATGGACGATGATTTTTGATGTGTACAAAGTCTACAAAATTCCTTGGGCTGCACATAGATCAAGGGCTGACCTGGGATTTCCAAATCGAGCATGTTTGTACCAAGGTTACTTCAGGTATTATGCTCTACAGAGTCTCAGAAAGTTTTGCTCAGAGGATGTGTTAAGAACCGCTTACTTTGGCTAATTCATCCTCACCTTTCCTATGGAATCCAACTTTGGGGTAGCTGTGCTCATTACAAATTAGAAAAACTGTTTATACTCCAAAAGAGCAATTCGCATTATTAAAGACTAAAAAGTAGAGATTCTTGTAAGAATGCATTCGGAGAACTAAATTTGTTGACTTTACCTTGCCTCTACTTGTTTGAAACAGCTTTATTTGCCGATCGAAGTGTAACCCGACGAAGGCATAAATATATGATCATAACACTAGAGGTAAAGATGAACTGAGAATTCAGCAACACCGAACTCTTGCCTTTGAACATTTGCCAATGCGATTTGGAGTCAAAATTATCAACAAACTCCCAAAAATATAAAAACCATAAGTGTTATTCAAAGTTTAAACAATTAAAGAAATTTTTTATGGTGAAACAATTTTATTCAATTGAGGAGTTTTTATCAAGTTGTTGTGAGAATAATATTTAGGCTGATTAAAGTTAGATACATGTTATCTTTGTAGCAGTTGTGATACATAATCAGTGATAGTCTACTATTCTATTTACGCCCTGGCCTAGATACGTCTTCAATGAAAGTCCAAGTCCGCGCCGGCCCTGTATATCGATGATGTTCCGCTACCGTCCCCCCGATTCGCAGACCGCGAGTGTAAATAGTGATAAGAAGTGACTGTGTGTATATATGTTGTTTTTGTTATGTAAATAGACTGTCATTGATGATGTAGCTTAGCTGCTACGAAACGCGTGTCTGGTATCTAAAGGCCACATTAAAAGGTAACAATTTTAAATAACTTCTAGGTTTACACACAATTTAACGTAAAGTTGTGTTGAAATGGTTTGAAGTAACAATACACGAAGACACCATATTCATTACACAATGGGTAATGAAAAAGTTGTAGACAATTTCTCCTCGTTGGTTGGAAGAAGAGATTATTTTGTTCTATCTGGTTATAACACAACAGTACTTTGAGGTTTACAAATTTGAAAATTGTTAAAAGGTAAAAGGAACGTTTGTTCTGTTCAACCAGACAAACTTAGAACTATAAAGTCTTCTCTACCACTCAACCTCGGCCATCACCTAGCGTTGGAATCTGAATCAAGGAATAGGAGTTTTAGATATTTTTGAAAGTACTGAGTTATTTTCAAAAAATTATACTGTACATATAAGTTTTTGGAAACAAAATCACTCACAACTTATATTGTAAAAACGTTTTGATAGAACGCCTGTGTTGGCCACAAATTGTAAAACTTTTTTTGCTTTAGCCCATCTTAACCACTTTACCCATGTTACCGTGTGGTACTAAGGATGCTACGCATCTACATTATATACCCTGTGAATTTCCAACCACTCCATTAAGAGTCCTATTTTTAAAGAGTTATTTTTAACTCTTGCTCTGAAAACAGGCCGTAAAATAAACCCTGTTGTTGCTTTGGGTTATAAGTCAAATGGTTTTTTATTTTATCTTATGCCACCACTTTTGGTCTGATAAAGCTACCAGTGCAAAGGATTTATTGATCTTTATCATTAAAACCAGTCCACCAATGTGATTGGTAGATATTCTCACTTTGACAGTAAAGGAAAGCGGTCGCAAATCTGATTATTTCCGACTGAAAGGAACTTTAGACTTTGGCAGAGAGGGTAACTGTTGAAGTCAAATGCAAAAATATTGGAGTAAAATATTTTGACATTTTCGTTTGAAGAAGTTTACTTTTTTTTTCTGTTCAGGTTTGATCTTAGGAAACATTAAATTCAGCCCAATTTTATTTCTCCCATGATTTGTTCTATTTTAGTACAGAAACACAAGCAGTGATATCTGCATCAGGGTCAGGAATTCCATTCAAACCATAAATACTTTTACCTTTTGTCGTAAATTATTCACATAAATACATCAATCCCTGAAGCGAGAGTGTGATAAATATTTGCTGATAAATTATTAAAAGAAACGAGTTGTAATGAATATTCTCACAACGACAAGAAGTAAATAGTGAATGTTAATGTTATGTTTTGTTATCGTTCATTTTAGTTTAAAGCCATTTAAATCTGGTTTTATGTTTTGCACATTTTACTAACCACCAGACAGTCACATAATATATGAGTTGGATGTTATTTACAGAAGTTTATTGTTGCAGTCAGTTCATTAGTTGTAAGGACATCGGAGTCGGCTGTCACCTGGATCAATCTGTAACACAACTAACCAACTTTTCTTTTTGTTACCTAGGCTTTGTAAACATTTTTCCAGGATCCATTGCCAGTATTGGTGTTTGTACTGTGCTTTGATTATAATCATAACAAAGCAGCTATAGGGCTGAGGGGGACCTTTAATCAGTTTACATCAAAGTAAACAGACAATTATATTATAAAAACGTTTTAAAGGGTTTTAAAATGGGCCTAGTGTTAACTCGCCATAACAAAAATAACTAACTACATTATCAGTAATATGACTATGAATAGAAAGCATTATTTTCTAGTACAAAATGTTTGTGGAAACCTTTTGACTAGCACTAGGTTATTAAAAACGGTTTGTTTATGGAATTTAAAGAACGGCCTTTTCTTGTTGCTTTAAGCCGATCTTTTCTGAAATTCTGCTCTACTTGGGCCAGAAAGGCTCATGTTACAGTATTACTCTGCCCTATACACCTCCAGTTACCAACAAAGTTTAAAATCAATCTGGTACAACTCAAACGAATTTCAAAACTCAATCACTGCTCAACTCTTGAGATAGAAAGGAACATGTCACAAACAACATGACGATTTGTTTTTTGTGTTGTAACCTGAAGAGTTTACAGCTGATGAACCGTGGAAGGACGGGCGGTAAGGATAGGCGGTTGGCCGGGCCTTGTGGCAGCGTCTGCGGGTTGTGTTTTGACTGAAGTTGGGGGCTGCGCGCAAGGACTCACTTCACGCCTCCTGTTGACAAATGTACTGTGCATTGTTGCAGTCCACCCTTTAGCATGGCAAATTAATAAAATATAATTATATTTTTCTTCAGGGGTATCGTTAGTTCTCTAAAAGTCTTTTTTCCTCTTCTCTCTATGAAAATTCTCTTTTTAGCTGCATGCACCCAGCGCCCTCCAAAAATGCCGCCCTCCTTGCGCCCCTGGGCGACCGACCGGGTTGCCGGGTCCTCAGGCCGCCTCTGTATCAACCACGGATAACAAACCAGTGTATGTCTACACCTCTTAAAGAAAACGCATGTCTCAAGAATGTAGAGACAAAATTGATGTTGTTGCCTTCAAAAATGTATATGTGATATAACGTCATGAGCTGGTTTCAGTAGTGAATTAAAACCTGAAGGAACAGAGCTGTTATCGTGGTATACCGTGATGACTATATGTTTAGATTATGGATGGTTTAGACCGAAAACGCACCATAACCTACATTTGACTGGTTAGTCGACTTTGATTGTCCTTGACCTAATATCGAACTCGATGCCACCAAAGCAATTGTAGCGTATTCACCTTTACGTTAAAACAATAATACAACTTTTAATATTACAGTTGTCAAATGTTTAGGAATAGCGAAAGAAATTTAGATCAACTCATCAGCAGATGGATGACCTTGCAATTTCAGCTAAAGACACAGCAATTGTTGAAGACCAATTTAATTCAATGAAATAGTAGAAAAGGTGGTTTACGGATTTTGTCCGGCAAATATACACGTTGTGGTGGAAAAACTAAGGAATACATTGACATAAATTCAGACATTAAGAAACGTCAAAAATAATAAATTAAACTGTGTAAGTTACATTCTCAACTCCATAACTGAGTTTTATCCGTGAGTTACACGAGCTCAGTGGGAGGAGTTAACTTTACAGTATAAGTTATTGACAGAAGTTCTACAAGTTATTGAGCGAGGAAACATTTCCAAGTTGTTTCAATAGCGGGAAATTACTACTAGTTTGATTCTTGCACCTGTGGCACATTTACAGTTTAGTCACTGAACCATGTTTAATCTGATGACAAATCGTTCGGGTGGAATTTAAATGATCTACAAGTTGAACATTTAACATGGCACTTTTTTGTATTTAACTAGAAGAACCCTTAACTATGACTTCTCGTGCCAGACGGGAAAGTGTCGGTTATACGATTCAGCATGTCTTTTATTTTTAGACACAATTCGAGTTAATTTTGATATACGTAACGTTTCTCATGGTGAACCACACGGTAAACGGTGTGACCCATGGACGTTAAATTTGACAAGATAATAGTTAAAATCTTGAATTTTGATTTATAGTAGCCTAGTCGTATTAAAAATTGTAAAATCCATTTCCAGGCGTAATGTAGTATTTTTACAGTCTGTGTGTAGTATCGTATTCTGTTTGTGGACTGCTTCAACTACGTTGCGTTTCCTATGCGATATCTACCTACCATAATATAATCTTTGACTTTGTTCTTTTGCGTTTTTACTTTGTACTGTTTCACATGTGACGTTTGTTTATGCAATTGTTTTCGATAGTCAAAATCTTGACTTTGAATTCATCACAGTTTTACGCAAAGCACTTTTTTAATTAATTTAAAAAAATAAATAATGAAATTTACTAGTTAAATACACGGGGCATTGTTGTACTATCACAATAGACAAACGTTTTATTATATTGATATAGTTTTCAAGTTTGCTTTTATCGAATTTCCTTTGGAAAAATGAGATAGATATTCAAGCCGTCCACGTGTTAAGACCGGGATCATAAAAACGAGCACCGATCCTGAACCCCAGAATACGTTTTGAGCATTTTTCAACACTTTATATACCGTCAAGTTGTCTATAAGTATATACGTGTATCATCTCTACGGGTCGCATCTTGAATTTAATTTTCACCAAATTTGGTACAAGTGTTCCTTTTGTAATTATCTCGGTCAAGGTTGTTAACCAGCAAAAACAGACTACCGGAACTCATTTTGGGGGGACCTTTCACCAAAATAGATGTTTTAATGTTCTTAACCAGTAAAATTTGTCAGATTTTGATGGAGTTTAAAATAAATATGTATTTTATTAGTATACATCGATGTAAAACTATAAAATCCAAGACGTTTTAAAATGGCGGCCAAAAAGGTGATTTTCTTTGTATTAACGTAATGAATGGCACTCGTGGCGTGGTCCTGTAATTCTAGCTTTATGGAGGTCAGGTTTTGAGGATGATATAGGTCTAAAGCGGCTCAGATAGTCTCAGTGATCATCTGACGATATCCGCATCAACTCCCACCATCGTTTAGACATATCAGACCATCACCTGCGTGGTTCGGAAGTCACGTTAAGCCGTTGGTCCTTGTATTTCCATTGTCATTGAGCTATTAATTAATGACCCATTCATAGGAAGAGTCGGCCTTAGTTTGTAACAAGACTACACCTCATAACTCATTACTACCACTCATCACACTCATCCTTCACCACATATTTGCCTTAAAATACCCTCATGAGAGTGGTCGGCATCTCAAATAGTGATTTAGTGAATAGCCGATTTTATTAGTATTTAAAATGTGTTTTCCTTTCATCAAATGTAGTATAACTCCCAGTAGAAAGTCCCGTAGGTCTGAGGCCGAAGGCCGAAGCGAGGTTGTGGGCGCAGCGAATAATTATCATACAGGAGGCCAAGCTGAGGCCGAAGCCCAAAGCGAGGTTTGTGAGTAGAGCGAATTTGAATAACAAATTGCAAAGGAAATTCGATTCACTCACGCCAGCGGCAGTTTAGCGCTTAGCTGCGTGTCGGCTTGGTGAGAATCGTGTTGTTTACACTAAATCTGCGTGCAGCAAGGCAGTCTTGCCATAAGCAACCTCACCGGAGCCCAATGAAGCTATACTCGTAAATTGATACGTTATTTCTGAATATTCATTGAGTCATTGATACGTGGATTCGACAAACATCGCGTGGAATAAATTACAGAATTGTAAATGGTAGTGACGAAACACAGGTTTCATCGACCGATTAATTGATAATTTTACAAACCAATCAACGAGTTTGCCTCGAGTATCAACTAAGGCCACTAAATAAATCTTATTCAAGGCTTGGTTTTATATGGATTTCGTACAATCTGGTTTTATGACTTGACGAAACTTTCGTAGATATTGTGACACGAATAGGTTTTATGACGTATTTAGTTGAAATGTGATAAAACACTTTCTAATTAGGGTAGGCTATCTGTTCTGGTGGTAACTACTTTTAGACTCTTTGGTCAAAGCTTTTGTTGACGATGGTAGGTTTATTCGCTTCTTAGAAATAGTAAACTTTTAGGTTTAAACATTAATGCTTAAGAGTGTTATTTTTTAACAAACATCATTGAGGCCTCGTCGATAGAACTAGCAGACCGTCCAATCAGTCACGCTTCAGTTGAAATGAGGCCTCGTTGATAGAACTAGCAGACCGTCCAATCAGTCACGCTTCAGTTGAAATGAGGCCTCGTTGGCTACCTCTCATTAAAATTGAACTTAAGCGCAGAAATAATACCTTTTGTGTTAACGTTCAACAAGAAATAGCACACAATCTCACAGGAAGGTATTAAGGACTCAAAGAGGCCACAGACAACTTCACTAGTGTATGTAAGAATTCGCCCCATTCTAAAACCCACACATGTCCGGGTTGCCCAAAATTCATAAACCTAACGTTCCCCATAACTATTTCTCCTGATTCACCTTGTAGGGAACTTTCTGAAGTCTTGTCACACAATTTATCCCTTTCTTAGGAAAAACGGACTTATTCATCAAAAACTCTTCCAAAGACATTGGCTGTGCAAGAAAGGCTATTTTTGTATTTCTCTTTTACAGTTGGACAGTCTCTCACACGTCGATTGGTCGTCCGCTGCTCCCAGCCAGCTAGCCAGTCAGTCAGTCAAGGGCCGAGGATGTGCTTAGTTTCTCTAATTGCGGTTTGTTTGATAATGTTTTTGTGCAAGTTTTATTGTTTTTTGGACATGTGGGTTCAAGATAAAATTAGTAAAAAAAGAACAAAAATAAACGCAAGCATCTTGTTTGGTGGTGGGTGACTGGTCATCTTTGGACTCAACTTTACGCTAGCTCATTTTTCTAATATTTTGTGTCAAGTTTTAGGTCAAATTTCACCTGAAATAGCTGTTTTCTCGTTCATTAAACAACGATGGAAAACGGCCGTAATAAAATGTTATTTCGATTTTATGTATTCAGTACACCAGTACGCTGCAGCTACGGATTCTGTACCGTACTCCAAATTTATTTGCATATTACCTTATACATTTGATGAAATAACTGTATGACAAGTCTATATGACCAACAATGATAGGAAATTTGCCAGAATAAAACCCTAAAATGCTCGATAGTCTAAAGTTAAAAACGATTTGTTGAGCATAAAGGTTTATTGGTTGAATTTCACCATAAATATTTTCATTAGGTTCTTTTTGGTTATTTTCTCCAATACGAAAAAATAATTTCGATAGAAGTAGTATTGGTCAGTTTTTGTTATAGTTGCTTAATCTAAAACGGTTTTGTTGTCTTCATTCTGTTGTTCCTGAAATAACAAAAAGTTCATAAATCATAAATTTATAATGGACTTAGAGCTAAAGGGTAAAACTAGGATATCAAGCGCTTAGTGCTGTCTCAACCATCTGTAAACTAGATTTAACCTGTCATATTGAAGACTAGTTTAACATTGAGAAACTAGGTTACATATGACGGATTAACAGAAAATATCTGATGAAACTTTTGTTTACCAATAGTTGGACAGGCATTGGAATGTTAGGTTGCATGATAGTTAATAATGTGTTTTGTTAAAATATCGAGTTGTTAAGGACATCATCTTTTGAAGCAAACAACATGTATAACACTCATACATATTTTTGTAAAATATTTTAATCATAATGAACTATCGCAGTGTACCAAATCACTTGTAAAGTAAAAGAGGTAGCCTCCCCATCTTAACTTTGAACGAAATGGTCTTGGAAAGTACACCTGTATTTTTTACATACGAGTATATAAGGTACTCAAATTCAATTCTAAATCAGGAATTTTACGACTCGATGGAAAGATTTCCTTGATTTTCTAAATTTATTTATTTTTCTATGCGGTTTTCAATTTATGTCCCAACCATATCTCCCTTCAACCTTGTGTAATATCAGTTAAAAGCCCAGAGCATCAAAAATAAACCTGAACACGTTATCATTATTTTTAAGCGAAAGCGTTGAGAGTAAACATAGGCTGCTGTAATGGCCCATTACTGTATGCTGTAACGGGTGGCTTACTATTATTTCTCCCCATCTAAACCTTTGAACGATATGAGCTTGGGCATAGTACCAGGAGAAATCTGAAGTACTTTTTTCTTACACGTTAAGGGTGTTTGATTCCACATTTAAATAAGGGTTGTTAGGAGTGAAATGAAGTCTTACACGTAAAGCTTATCGTGTTGCATACTATCTTGAAGACCCTCCCAAGTAAATATTTTTTCCGGATACTTTGAAAGCTGAAGCGTTGGCAGAAACTTTTCAATGCTCAAATATAAACAGGCCATTATTTTGCTTGTAGGCACCCAACCAATTTTTGGAAGCATCGTTGGCTTCGTCAGTTTATATCCTGTAAATTAAAACGCCTCTCGATAGGCTTCACATTATAACATTTTCAACAGAACTTCAGATCTCCTTAAGGTGAGGGTACAGCTGGTGAAGAGGGTTGAGGGGTAGTTACCTCACGCAGTTTAGTTATTACCACGACAACAAGAATCTACCACACATCTCTCCTGACGCGTAATGCCATTCTAAAGCATAACCTTTTATTGATGTGAACAAGGCACTTTAGCCAACGACAAAAAACACTTAAGCGCTCCCATTATAACCGTGTTTAGCATTGATTCCGAATCACTATATTTACAAACGTGAAATGTCACATGTTTTTTCGATCAGCTGATGTGGTTTACCTGAAGAATCAGCTGGAGCTGGTCATGGCCCACTAACACGAGGTCGTCATTGAGCAACTGGCTGCGCTGCCTCAGCCTCCGACCTCGGCGCAGTCAAGGTCGCATCCGGACACTCGTGTACGTGGAGAGGTACGCTGCAGGCCTACAGAGAGGTGGACAACGGGAGCATTCTTTTTGGAGGAGGAAATGGCTAAGAGGTATTTCTGGGTTAGTTTTCCTGGTGTTCTACTAGAAATCTCTTCTACTCTTTAGCTGCGCGAGCAAGGGTACTAAGCTAAAGGGGAGGTTTAAGGTACTACTTGAACTATTGCCTGGAAATAATAATAATAATTGGAGGACTAATTATTTGACTCGGTAATGCGGGACGAGGAGGCTGACTATGAGACGATCTGAAGCCCTGGTCGGCTCCCGCCGAAGCAAACTTCTTGACGAGTTTGTTGTCTATGTGTAGTTGAATTCTTTTGTCAGTTGGTGGGGTTTATTGTAAATAATGGTCCAAGCAGTCTTTGAGACGTGTTTGGAGGCGAGGAATATTTAAGATACCAAGCTTTTACAGCTCTGATTACTCTCTTGTAAGTTCTTTTATAACTTCGAAAAAGGCTTTGAACTTTGAAATTGACTTGATCTTCACGGTCTTTAAAACAATAACCTTTTTCTTAAAACCAGGATATTTTAGGCAATCCACTTGCACCTCTGAGGCTACTGGCTTTGATCAATGTTTCAAAGAGACAGCTCACGTTTAAGTTCAAACTGACGATTTCTCCAAAGTTTTTATCACAGATGTTCAACAAGTGACCAACATTTAGATAGCTCCACTTCTCCTGGAAAGGAGTTGGTAGCTGAATATTTTTGGATGTTATGTCTCTAATTGGGTTTGCCGTGATTTGATCAGTTTAAAAGTTCTGTTTATCTTTAATCACTATTAATTTTGTAATCAAATAATCAAAACATGTGTTTAAACATTATGTCTACAAATAGGACATGACCAGTTTTGTGTGAAAAGAAATAATACAGGAAAAAGTATCATCACATATAGGTTGGAATTTTGAAGTTGTACCGAAGTTTTATAAATAAGTAATGTACAAATCTGAACTCCTTCCAATAAAAAAAGTGTATTCATTCCAAGAATTACTAAGTTATGTACGAAGTTTGATAATTAAATGAAAGGTGGAGCAGGGAGTAAGAATAACCCTTTCCCACAAAAACTGTTTTATGTGTGTTATTCCAATGGATCACGTGACTAAGAAGTTACATAAGAATATTATGTACCACGTCTATTCAGGTCACCACTTTGTGGAAAGTAGGATTTCAGTGGAAGTTCCGTTATCTGTGTGCTACCGATTGCGTTCTGGGCATGAACAGTTTACCAAACAGTTATAAGAGGTATGGGAGGTGTTCAAAGATTCTACTCTGGGATAATATTGATGTATGGAAAAACGAAACGTTTACCATATAAAGTCCATGCAGCGTTTTTTCAAAACTTTGTCACTTTGGGTCCTATTCCTTTTACGAAGTGGCTGAGTACTTAAATCTATCCCACACGTAAACCTACCTTTAGGATTGTCAACGCGAATTGCTTAATTTTTTCCAGGGAGAAATGAATGTGTGAATGAATGACTTGTATGCATGCATACGTGTGAATGAAACATATTTAATTTCATTTGTATTACATGTTATGTTTTGCAACACATTATTTAATGTAAACTGCAATAAAATTGTATTGTATTATTTACTACTATTTTATAGTTTGCTGTAAGATTATTCGATTCGTTTTGAGGAAACCTTTTTTTTTAAACACTTTAATCAGTCCTGAACTAGTTTGTGAGAAATCAGAGGTAATCAAACTCTTTATAATAACAAATTCTACAAACTTTTTATCCGAAACTTTTATTTAACTTTAAATCAAAATCTACCTTGAAAGCTAAATAAGTGTCCTTTTATTAAATCAAGGAAATAATACAATGGTTTATAGCTAATCGACGAAATAGTGTGCAACACTTTTGTGGCATCGTCGACGATATTCTCTTTTCAAATTTACAGTCACTGTTTATACTAATCACACATAAATACATTTGAAAACGGGTGCTATAACTAGTTATATTCAAACAACTTTCAACCATTCAATCCATTCAAAGTATTGAGTCCATTCAATACTTTGAATGGATTTTATAATAGGTCTTAAAGGTTAATACACTTGATGATTTTAATAATATTTAAGTAAAACGTTCTTAAAACATCACTTGAACACAATCGCTTTAAAAAAACGGCAATTGAGTTTACGTACTCCAGTAAATTTTCCACCTTTAGGCGTGTAGTTTAAAAACTAAATGAAAACACAGCAACAAACTTGCAAAACTGAATGCAATCAAACAGGTTACCACCAATCAATGATACTAAATTTAAATACAAAACAGGAGGAGGAATGCAGATATCAATGAGACATGATTATTATCTCCATCCGTTGAGACAAACGAGACAATAATGAGTTTTGAAGGTGAACCGCTCTGCCTTGACAGCTACCTTGATTGCATGGCCAACTTAATCAAAAGATGCGGGGAAAAAGTGGTACTGTACTGGAACAGGGGTAGTGGAAACGGTGGTTTTAAGTTGTCAGACTTTGATATTTAAAAGCACCCGTAATCTTTCTGTGCAGACTTATTACCTGATACACAGGTCTATTACCTGGTAAATCAATTAAACTACTAACCCACGTATAAAAACCTCTTCGAAACCTCGTTAAGCACACTGAGAAAACCTTTGAAATCTTTCAGGGAGGTCAGCGTTTCTTTGTTAATGTTTGAAAGTATTACTTTAAAATATTGAAAGCTGATCCAATTTACTTTAGATTACTGTTGATAGCATCTTTTGACAAGCACCAAGTAACCAAATATTACTTTTTAACTGGTAACATGACCAAACGTGTCAAAACTAAGTTGTATTTACGAACTTTCTGGCTAACGGACTTGACCGAGCTGCTTACAAAAGGAAATGTGTACTACATACATATATAAATAAATATAGCGTTTATACAAATTAAGATCTATAACAAGTCATTTGACATAGTATTTAAATTCTGTTTGTAATATTTCTAGCTTGTTGATTTAAAGTCACTATTTGACAGTCACATGTTTCGGATAAACATTCAGATTTAAGTACTTCTCTTAATTTGAAGGCAGAAGTAGTTGGGCCGGATGGTGTAGTGGTTTAGCATAACCGCCCGGCAAGCGGGATACCCGGGTTTAAGTCCCGGTTCGGTCCAAACATTTGTGTCTTCAAATTTCATTAGTAATATTTACATAAATACATATGTATATTAGTTTGGAAAATAAAATGCTCAAAACGTATTCTAAGGGTCAGGATCCGTGCTCATTTCATAGTTCCGGGCCTGGATCCTACCATGTTGACGGCATGAATATATCATTTTTCCAAAGAAAACTCGATCATATCATAAGTATCCTTGGACAATTTTACACAGGACCAGTTTCGGGAATTATTTCATCTCAAGTCGTGTACACGTGTTTAAACTACCTACACCCACCAGCTGCACGATCCCACAGATTCAGCCATGTCTTATGGCTAAATTCGTCTGTTGGATTCCCAGTTGAGCAATGACGCAGAGAATAGCTAACAGCTGATAAGGATCAGTCTCGTGACGTCACTGAGTTGCAGTTAAGCAAGAGGCAACTGGTTGTGCAGCCAGTGTGTGTATATGCTGACCAAGTGTCGAAACCACACTTGTAGACCACCTTGTCCCTAGCACGTCCGCACCGCAGGTTAATACATGTTTAATCTGCATACATTAATTATATTGAAAATGATATGGCTAGGTGAAACTAATTAAGCGTTACTTTAGAAGGTATAAAGTTTGTCTTGTTTAAATAGGCGAAGTTAGGACTACAAAGTATTCTCTACCACTCAACCTCGACCTTTACCTAGCGTTGTTGTATAGTCACATTACAAATGTAAGTGGTGACTCCGGAGTCGCACGATTCCAACACACCACGGGTCACTAGTTGAGGGTTGGAATAGAATATTCTAGTTAGGGTGTCAACGAGCGTCATGACCAGATGCACTACAAGGTCAATTACTGATGGACCACTTTAATACATACACACTATAATTTAACCTGACACTATACCTGGTTTGGCATAGTTATTCCAAATAACATTTTTGTGTACTCTAAAAATATAACAGATGGGAAATACAATCGACTGTAAGTTATTTTACTTTTTGTGTCGCAAGTATTTAGGAAGGAATTTACATAGTTGTTACGTTGAAAACAATGTTAAAATCTCATTCGGCTCACAGCTGTTAAAATTTAAAAAATTTAAACGCTGAGTTTGAACGTTTGTTTGAAGAGTTGTTTTCCCAATAAATTCATAACTTATATATTTAGAGATGATAATCCAATTTGCAAGATGTTCAGCTGTAAAGGTTATACAAGACAACATATCAATTTCAATAATATATATACATGTTTCTTATTTAGAGTGTCACACGTCAAACTGTGGTCAAGTTGACTTGCATCACATCCCAGTCCTCTGATATCGAAGAACTGAGGTCGTTCACGTTCACCAAACCTCGACCGGACACGGAGGTTTCCGTGCTCGTGGGCTGGCATGAGTGCAACTTCTGGTTCTGAGACTGTTGCAACACTCCTTCGACCTGTGAGATCCTCCTCCTCCTCCTCCCGAGCCACTGGATCCAACTTTCATCCACCTTTCAGCAGTTATTCATAGGAAGAAGAAAAAGTAAAAGGTAAAAAGAGGTAAAGTTTGTCTTGTTTAAAAGCCCTCTCCACTACTCAACCTCGACCTTTACCTAGCGTCACCGTATAGCCACATTACACATTGTAAGTGATGACTGCGGAGATCGAACCCGCGCCACCAGAGTGATGAGCTCCGTAGTCGCGCGCGATACCAATCCGCCACGGATCCGCTAAAGTACGCAACGCTAAGAGACTACGACACAGTAATCAAACCAGAATTCCTTCATGTAGCAGATACATTTATTGAAAAGTCAGTTCACAAAAAATATTGTGTTGACTTTGAATATGAAAATATAAATGATAAATGATACAATATTGACGAAATGAGAGTGAATTACAATACAATAGTGAGTGATGTACATAAGCCACTGGTAAAATACAATACTTCGTAGTTTAGTCTATTTTCCAATTATTATTTTATTTGTATACATATTTTAGATTCTTGGTAAGTGAGCAGATTCTACAATCAACTCTGCTACAGAGTAAATTAACTTTCCATAGAAAGACGTATTTAGACCAAATCCATAAAGGAGAAAGGCAAGTTGTTAGAAAAATATTAGGCACAATTAACATGAAAATACAAACATACAGACTTCGTAGTAATAAGGAAACATAGTACTGACATAAAATATGCATTACTCATTCTACGTCATATGAAACGAATGCAAACTTCTTCTTCAAAGCAAAATTTGGAATTTTATGTAACTCGAAGTAAAATGAAAGTAGAAACAATTCAGGCAATTAATGAAGAAAAACAGTAGGTGTCACACAAACGCAGACATTTATGATATAAACACATAAAGAAGTGTTACATTAGAAAGTTGGTCAGATAGAAGTTACTAAAAGCAGAAGCGTAGCCTGATCAAAAGAAAGAAAAGAAGATTCTCAATCCGAAAGGATGGAGCATGTTTCGGCACAAAGAAAATCCAACTTTCAAAGACGGCGTTAACGAATGGTCCCGCTGGGCCGATAAGTGACAAATAATAAATATTCTACAAGTTGCAAAACATTCATTGACGTTCAGGTGAAACTATGAAATTTTGAAATTCTAGAAATCTTTTAGTATATCAATATATAGTTCAAACCACAGAACGCGAGGAGATTCATACTCTTTCCTACAGAAGTAAAGGAAACATGAGAGTTATGAGGAAACTGCAATAGTTGATACAAGTTTCTTGTGAACTGTAAATGCAGGTCAGTGGTCTGACTCCGCCTTGGCCTAGGGCTGTTGATCCCATAACTCTAGTGGAAAGACATTTAATTGCTCAAACATCGCAGAAACCTGTATGTACAGAGACATGGTAATATCATTTACAATTCTGTTTGTAAGACATAATACGCCTTTATTTTTGTTTTGAGTGCTGGAACTGTATTAAAATCCGTTGAAATGGTCACAAGCCACCCATCTCTTTAAGCGTTATTTACTGCGACTTTGTAAATATGAGTTAAAGTGTCTTGCGAGTTTGACATGGGCAAAGCGAATAGCTCTAAATTCAAATATTGACGATAATAATTGGTCATTGTTCACTGACTATGATAAATGAAGATTGGCCTTGAAGAACCGGCCAGTGTTAAATTTCTTGAAATCATCATTGACAAAGATTTATCAAGTACTTCTCAGATAACTAATTGCATCTGGAATTTTCCTCTCCGAAAATTATCTAATTATTGTAAACCTGATTTTTTGAGAACTATCTATTTCAGGCTGATTCAACCTCATATAAGTTACAGAGCCCTTTATAAAGAAGAAGTTGAAGCACGTTTTTAAAGGGCAAAACACCTCTTCAAATAGTTTTCAAAACATGATTTGGCGAACAATTTACAGGGAGCTTTATAAAACATTAAATGGTCTAACTTTACACTGCGTGCAAATTTTGAAACAACCACCTTTTGTTTAGCTAAATGCGATTTAAAAAATGGAGCATATAATCAAATCAACAATAAAAAGTATGTGAATCAATGAAGATAGAATTAACTAAAAAAGAAAATTGTTAATGATGCTTTAGTTTCAAAGTATTTAAACAAACATAATGTTGTTCTATAGTCCTACATATTTACTTCAAACCGCTTTTGGGCAGACGGTCAACTTCCTCGATGGCAAACTAAAAAGTTGAAAGTTTAATTTGAAAATAAATGGCTTGAACTCTGAATCTGAATCAAATTTAAGGCAGAAATTGAAATCTAACTTAAACAGTGAACCATTTTATAGTGAGGGTGAATTTCAATTAAGGCATATAAATATAGCGTATTAACTAATATTGCAAGTTAAATTATAATTGCATATAAATAGCACAATTGGGCTTATCCTGGTAATTTAAACTTTATAATATTTATATTTAATGTTTCTGAGTTTGAAATTTTGTTGTGAACGTTTTCCATAGCTAGAGAACAAGAAGTAACGACGTTTTGTAATATGAAATCTGATCCCGTCTTTAGGTGAAAAGTAACCTAAAACATAACACAACAAATTAAAAAGAGTTATCCTAAAGTAACAAACGTTGATAAATAAAGCTATTCTATGTTAAAACTAGCAAAACCGAAGACCGTTAGCAGGTGCATAAAAGCTAACAAAGAAAATATCTGGTTAGCTTAAATCGGATGACAACGCTGAAGCCTATTTATTACACACATGGATTCCCAACTCCCGCCAAAAAGCACCAATCATACGCAAACAATTCAAGTTTATAACATTCTCGTGGCAGACGAAGTGGCAATAAAAGGAAACAATGCACACTGTGTCATATACTGGCGCGTGGCGAGGCAAGGCTGATACAATCACAACTGTGATACAATACTTCTGTAGTGTGTGATACAACCTGTGATACAACAGCGAGTCGAATCCGGTCAGACAATGTGCTTCGCAGTGGAGCCGTTATGGTTCTTGATATCAGCCAAATTTTTAAGTACTGGGTGAATTAAAATAGCCTGAAACGTTAATTTACAGAATACCCTGTAACTAGTTGTAAGGCTAACACATAACGTGTAACAAAATATCTAGTTCTTCCGGCTCACACCGTGCCCAAATTTCATAATTAGGTTAGGATCCCAATTATCATTTTATAATCTCAACCTAATTATGAAGTTTGGACGCGGTGTGAGCCGGAAGAACTAGATTATAGTTGTGACACCGACCGCGAAAGCCTCAATGTTAAGTCAACAAATATGGGTGTTTTGGACAATTACTTTGGTACTCATGAGGTTGAGTTCGTATTGTAGCAAAAATTGATGATAACTGTTCCTTTCTAAAATAAACAGACATGTTCAGTACTTGATGTAGTTTTCCTGAGAGGGTGGGTTTTCTTTATTTTAACTACATTTAACCACCCCGATCTTCGTCTATGACCTTTGTTGAGAACAGACTTCGTCAAGATGTAGTTGGTGAGATCTCTAGACAGCGATATTGGACTTTTCGTAATTATACTTGAGAATACGTAGATATCCTTTAGTTTTCAGAATGAATTCTGCAACAAGCTGAACGTAGTTTCTGAATACATTCTGATTTTCACTTCGGTTCGGAAGAACCGTTCATGTCTAGTTGGCATTTATTATGTTCAAATAATTAATACTTCTTAGACCTCTTTGAGGCTCTTCCACAAATGTCTCTCCTTCAAAGTTCTGCTTGAAATGTCGATGACAACTACCACATGTCGTGTTGGTTGTGTACGAAACTAAACACATATTTCTTTGTAATGGTTACACTTTTGAAACGTGTATGAAAAGAGGGCTGCAGTGTTATATATCTAGTTATACTAAAAATATAAATTGGAATTTTTTGTAGCAATCTAATTTTACATTATTCAATGCATGCCCCAACGAATCTGCCAATGGTTGTGGAACAAGCTGTAGTAAATAATAACTAGAAAATAGTCTGTTTTGTCTCTTAACTTCTGAAGGAGACGAAGCACCTTCGATAGTTTAATGCAGACCCTATTTATATGTTAATTTCAGGACAGCTTTGGATCCAAGAGGTTTCAAATTTGTATTTACTTGAGAGTAATTGACACTCGGGGAGGACAGCAAATGTTGAGTCGTGTTGGGTTCATCTGCAACTTGTTCAGCTTTGAACCATCTGCAGCTCTGTCACCCTCTGAAGGTTCTGTCTGCAGACCTGCCCCCACAAGAGTGGTATAATCGGCAAGGAAAATTATCACCAGTTGAATTAGCAGTGGGCCCAAAATGGACCCCTGAGGAACGCCATGCACAACTCTCCTAAAGAATAGGAGACAGACCTGCTACGCCTTTTGCCAAAAGTTGAGTGTAATAGGAAAAACGAAAATTTCCGTCAACACTGAGGTAACCTATTACCACTGGAACTAGCAGTTGGTCCAAAACAGCAGTTGGCTGACTCCTGCGGAAGCCATGCATGACTGTTCTGTAGCTTAGGAAGGAGACCCACTCTATCTTATGCGACAAAAATGGTTAAATAAAAAAAAGTGTTGCCGTCAAGGTTGAGGTAGCTTATCACCAATAGAGGTACAGCGAGCCCAAAACTGACCTCTGAGGAAAGCTATGCATGGTTGCCCTGTATTCTTGGAGAAAATCCCGCTGAGAGCTATTGTTTGGATATGGGTCTTTCATAAACTAAAATGTAGCGTTAGAGGCGGGTTGGAGTTGTGCACGACTCCGGAGCTCATCACTCCAATGACGCGGGTTCGATCCCCGCAGTCACTACTTACATTTGTAAAGTGACTATGCGGTAACGTTAGGTGAAAGTTGGGGTTAAGTGGTAAAGAGTCCCGACTTCGCCTCGTTAAACAAGACAAACTTAACCTTTTTAATTGTTTTAGTACCAGCTATACCGTTAGCCAGCGAGCATTTTTTGTAGAAGTATCTCGTAAGATATTACACCAGAGCCTTGGGAAGGTGTCACAATACCAAGGCTGCCGAAGTCAAAACCGAGTTTTTTCATATCGGTCAGACTTTTTATATAGTTATACATTGACACCCTTACTACACATTCTTAGGCCCTTTGGTGTATATTCTCCACCGTGAACTCTGGTGGTATACAGGGTGTTACACCCACTCCTCGCCTTGTGTGACCCAGGGAATTGTGAAACAGAGCGTGATGTGGAAGAGATGAATGTAGATGACGTGCCGTGTCGGCCAGCGGTTGTATAACAACTCTTCAACTCTTGTAGAGTGAAAGTGCTCGGCTCACTAGCGCACTCTGATCGGGTTACTAGGTAACTGGTCGCTGTGACGTCACGAGTAAATAACGCGCTTACAGCTGAACAGCTGATGTATTTTGACGTTAAGGGTTCGCAGTACTAGCGGTAAAAAATTACGAGCGAATTGTCCATTCAAAGCAGTCCAAGGGCGTTAAAAACTGAATTTTCGAGGGGCTAAAAACTATGTAGTCTCGCGTCTACTTTGTTCGTGCGTCTTTTATTGTATTTTCAAGAGTTTGCAATCCAATACAAAACGCTGTTGTAATGTAATGACTTTCTTTATTTAACGTAGTTTTTACGTTTCTTTAATAATGTTAAGAAGATTGGCTAGCCACAGTTTTGAAATTCTAGTTTTTCCGACCTTTTAAGAGCTCTCTAAAAGTACTGTATTTTCAGGATATTTTCTCGAAATCAAAGTTTGGAAAATTGGCTTCCAATTCATCTTAAAGAATACATTGACTCTAAGTGTTAGAACTCACAGTAACACTATGTATAACGGCTATACTTATTCAACTATCTAACCAATCTATCTTCGATCTAAAACTTTCTCTCATATATTCCTTTCACTAAATTTTTTTTACTACCTACGCCAATTGAATTTTTAATTTGTTGCTTGACCAAGAGGGTTTTGGGCATCACAAAACGCTTTTAGGAAAACGGTCCAAAACCCATGTATTCCAAGTAAAACTGTTACCCTCAACGGGAATTATTAAATCTTCACCTCTCTACAACCCGCTGTGAAACCCCTAACCAGTGCTACATTTAAGACAGTTGTTCACTGAAGGATTGTGAAAAGTTTTTAAAAGAGATCTTAGGCGTCATAATTTAAGGGAAAACGCCATCTTTGCTGGAATTAGTTTCCGATAAAGTCTTCAATACGTATTAAAATAAGTGAGTAAGTAAGATTGAAGGAACCTACGCCCACTTTGATAGTCAGATACATTGATACATCGTGGTAACCTTCCGCTTCTCGTCAGTCTAGTTTTTAACCAAAGCCTTGAACCATTTCAGGCTGATACAATCTAACACTAAATCCACAATCTTACATCTGTTTAGTTGATATGCAAATCAGCTTGTAGCGTATTTGTTTAAGATTACATTTTGTAGTGAGACGTTTGTGTAGGAAGCTTGATGTTTTCATTATAGTATTAGCTTCTTGTAATTTTAGTACCTTCGCGATATGTATCGGGGAGGGGGTTATAGCCCTTTGAGTCTGTGCCTAAATACTCCAGGGATAGGCTGGATTACAAATGCTGGATTAGAAAGTTTTATTTAGTTAGTAGCCAAATAATAAATTGCCTTGCGATTGGCCAAATTTGGTGAACGACTTGAATTACCTAACACCATCAATAATAATATAGTTTCGGTACACGTAAATAAAAAAAATAAATAAACACGTGCTCTTTGACTTTTGTAGTTTCTTAGTAGTGCCACGTTGATATCTGAGTGGAAATACTTTGTTGAGAATGAAATAACAATGAGAGTATAAACAGAAAATCACATTAACATTGTAAAGTATAATAAACGTGAAACAATTTGTCTTGTTCAACTCGAAGATTTTAGGACTACACAGTTCTCATTCCCACGTTTACTTAGCGTTAGTCACTGACAGCTTGCTACTGGTAACAGCAGGGATCGAACCCACGCCACCCTAGCTACCAGCCCAGAATCGCGCGCTTCACCAACCCGCCACAGAGTAGTGCAGCTATCACTCTCAGCTCAGCTGGCACGTAACTAAACCCCTCGACTAGGAAGTAGTCTAGTGATGATGAATCGCAGCTGAAGTTGCCAGTAATGTTGCCACTGACCCTTGGCCTGCGTGTCTCATCACTCCCCCAGCCCAGGGCTTCCCGGTACTTGTATCTACGTAACATAATTAATGTCATAACCTGCCATCAATCTTCAAAACAAACTCTACATCAACACTAACATTGAACATGTTTTATCATCTTGTTGTTGCTGCTTGGTGATTAGTTGCTGGTAAACACGTGTGCCGTACGTTCATCTGAAATTAGTTGTTATATTATTAATCTCCCGTAGACATACTTGATCTAAATTGAAATTGTGTCTTGTAAAATAATAGAACCTTTTTAGAGCTTGTATTGGTAGATGAAATTTGGATGTATTAAAGTAGTCATGGGAGTCTTTTTTAGACAATTTACTTTGAAAAATGAGATACTCAGCCGTCATCCTGGTAATACCCAGACTTGGGAGTATGAAATGAGCACAAATCCTGACCCCTGAGCACGTTTTGGTTTTTTTTTAATTTATACTCTTACCTTTACATGTGTAGACTCTATATTGGCGACTTTTTTGTTCGATTCTCATGTTCGTCATGGAAATATCTCGGCCAAGTTCATTAGCCAGCTAAATCAGAAGTACCCTTCTGTGGATGGAGGAGGGGAAGGTTTAATAAAAAAGCGGTTTTAATGACAGGTCCAGAAACAGTAAGGTTCAACAAATTTTGATGATATTTAAGGTTCAACAGGTTTTGAAATGAATATACATGTATATGGATATGCATTTTAATGTAATCCATTAATATATAAAAGTTGTAAACATCGCTTAAGTAGTTTTCAAATGATGGTAAAAAAGTGATTTTTGCTATGGTGGCGGAATAAGTAATCCGATTTCAATGAAATTTGAAATGAGATTTTCCTTCATGGTATCTAGTGACATGACACTTGCAGTAAGCTCTAAGCCTCGTTACTGCCATGATAAAAGAGCCCGTAAAGATGAGGCCGAGGGCCGAAGCGAGGCTGTGAGCGTAGCGAACCACAATTACAATAAGCAAAAATTACAAATTACAGCTTTACTCATCCTAGTGGCGTACAGCGATTAGCTGCGTGCCGGCCTGACTTTCTTTAAACTAAAGGTACGAATAGAAAAACTGGGAGGAAGTGTCAAGTACATTGTAGCATAGATACTACACAGCAATGCTATCTCATGTTGACAGCTGGAAATGGTCACGTGCTGCTTGACGGAAGCAACCCGGCTTCACTTCCGGGCTATCCACTAATGTCTCGTGAGTACAGACCAGAGAATACAGAGAAGAAAACCTTCCTTCTTCGTTCTCTTTGGTAAAGAAGTTCTGTCTTAGTTGAGCTAATCCATCGTCAATATCTTATTTGGCAATTCTTTCACTACATTCCCAGAGTTCCAAGCAACACTGAGAATGCCGGTTGCAACTGAAGTGGTGAACATACGAGTATTTTAAGAAGAACAATGTCCAAGCACGAGAAACTGGAATTTAAAAAGTTACGGGTTTTATTGAAAGTTATACTACATACCTTGGAAGGAAATCACGTTTTAAATTTAAATAAAATTGGACTACTAAGTCCGCTGTAACAATAAAAAAACACGTCTTTGGCCGTGATTTTAAAATCATTGACTTAACAAATGTTCATAATTTTGAGTAAAGTGATAAGTAATAATTAAATACATTTTGTATTTAAAATTTTATCAAAAACGAACACAATTTACTGTTTTTCACCATTAAACCTCCTTTAAGTGTGTGCGATGAAAAGTCTCGGTGGTCCAGTTGTTGGGTTAACGAACGTGACCGAGATATTTACAAAAGGAACATTTGTACCAAATTTGGTGAAAATCGGGTAAGAATATACATACTTATATAACATTTGAAAATGCTCCAAACGAAGTGTTCTAGGGTCAGGATAAATTATTTCATGGTTCTGGGGGCCTGGGTCTTTCTATGCTGACGGCTTGAATATCTCAAACAACAAAGTCAGTGATATGCCCTTTATTCTGTAAATCAAATGTTGTCTGTGAATCCTTTTCATGTAGAGATACGTTTATGTGCTTGGAAAGAATGGATACATTATAGAAAAGGATAATTATTGATAAAATATCAATAGAAAACGGATGGCATTTTCTAATTTCCTTCCATTTAACATTTGTTTAAACCAAGCATGTGGAGACCCTAATGTAAAATATGAACTCTCGTAATTATAAAACTATTGTTTATTTCTTTATTAAGAGGGAATATGTTTACTTCTTTATTATTTATTAAGAGGGTCCATGCCATTATTGTTTAGTGCGTCTTCATGTTGTCGGAGCACTATTCCATCCATAGTCAAACGAGAGTCCGGGGCTGGATTTCGGTTGAGTCGTCGTCTTCTAAACTCAGATGACTGGGAACGATTAAGCCTCACTAACACCTAAAACAGATGGTGAAGTGGTTAGCATAATCATCCGGCAAATGAGAGACTCTCTTCAAATTTCTTTATTAATAAAAAAGAACTTCTAAAAACTTAATATTGTTCCTACATCGAATCGGCGTTGTTGTTTCTTAGTTTGAAACATGGCTACAATATTTACATATTACAAAGCTATATACAGTGAATCACAAAAATAATACTAACGTATTTCCAGATTATAGGCTGTTCCAAGCACTCAGTTCTATTGTGATTCCAAGTGTGGTAAAATTTTCTCCAAATTCCGTCTTCTTCAAAGCTGTTCTTTTCCTCCCTCTTCAAAAGCTCTTTAACCCTCGGAGTAGTTTTGAACATGGAAATGAACAAGAAATTAGTTTGAGATATTTCTACCGCCATCTCTCGGACGTGACTGCAACTAGTTGCACACACTAAGTTATTATAAACATTACGACAAGATGCTTTAAATGATTGATTAATTAACTTAAATACTGTTTTTGAACGTTAAAATTAAAAAACAGTTTAAGGTTTAAGAAAAGCAATTATACAACGAGCGTTGTATCCTTTAAAGTCGGCCATGTTTGTAGTTAAAGCGCAGACTATGATTATGATCTCGCTGTTGTGTTTGAGTAAGAAACTCTATGAGTTTCTCAGCTGGCTGATCAATCGTACGTATCAATCTCCTTTCTTAATTCTCCCCTTGCTCAAAGCCAGTACAGGTGTCCCCTGTGCTTGGCTCGAGCTGATTACTATAAAATAGTAACAAACAGCTATAACAGCTGCTGACGCGATCCCCAGCGAATCTCAGTTATAGTTCAAGATGTAATGTACTCAAAAACATTTTATGTAGGGAGAGAGGTTTTTGTAATTCAACCGAATTACTTAACAAAGTAACCCACGTTTTCAACAAAATACAAATTGACGTTGCACTTTTAGTAAGTTTGTACATTATATCGTTTATAAATTAAACATTCTCGTCCCTAAAAAAAATGGCACTTTAAGCCCAAAAATGGCCTACACTATTGTTCATCTTTTAAATTAATGACTGAAAACAAATTAAGATGATTAGATTTTTTCCGAACTGTCGTATATACGAGTAATTTATGGAAATTACGAGTAAAATCACGGTAGTTTACAATATAATATCTTGGTTGGATTGGTCGAAGTGAGATTGCTAAATAGTACCAAGGGTAATTTAGCAGTTTTTGAACTGCCTTTTTTTTGCCACTGATTGACGTCATAGCTCAGACCTTTGAAACAAGGGGCAACTTGCCCCTCCTCGCAAGCCCTCCTTACCTTGCATAATAAGTACACGTAATAGTGTGATAAGGGAGGAAAAATATCTGCGAATAATGAAGTAGTACCTAATGTACAAAAGACTTGTTAGCTTGGAAACAAAAATAAAAACATTAAGCCACATGTTCTCTGTGGAATTTAAGCTAATTTGTGAGTTATTTTGGTATACATACCTGAGCCGCATCTCGTTACACCCGTACTGGCAGTGTGACTAGACGTTTAAAGTCTATTTTGAATTAATTTTACAAGTTATTATATTATTGTATGTATTTTACAAGTTAATGTCAAACTGGCCTATATGTAACAAGTACTATACGATATAAGTTATAAGTATATTATACTTAGACCAATGAGTCGTACTCACGGAAGCATGCCAGTGGGACGAAGATCGCATAGAAATTCGGCAGTTTTAATTTTTTCATTTACAATTATAATGTTACACCGTTACCTGGTTACCAATAAAACCAATACTGTTTAGTTAATATACCTGGACACAACCTGTTTGTATCAATACACTGCAAACTTAGATGCAATATTAATATGGTTTGGCATCACCTTAGGTCGGAGAGAGTTGAGTTATTGCACAGTGCGATCCGATGTCATTTATAGAGCTACTTGTATTAGTAAATTTACCAGAAAGGCAGAAAACGGAATTGCTGTTAGAGTGTATTATGTAGTTTTATTTAAGGGTTGAAGGGAGCAAACTAGGGACGACCTTTTTACCTGTGCTCCCCACTGCAGTCAGTCTCTTGTGTGCATCTCCACCTGTTGTATACCTGTTTTATCTATGGAAGTTAATATTAATTCTTCCAAGTGTTTTCAAACCTTTGTTTAACAGGTGTGTATATGAATGTTTATGTTTACATTTTACATGCAAACAGTTCTTACGTTTTATTTAATTTATTTCACTATTTGAATACACAACAAATGGCGCAGTCGAAAAATAATTGTTTTAAATGTGACACTTTTGATGGATCCAGTGAAGATTGGATGTATTGGTATGAGAGATTGAAAATTGCTTTACGCAATGAAGGAATTAAAAATGAAGACAGGAAAAGAGACATCTTACTAGACAGTCTGGGGCCACAACCCTTTAAAACAGTTTTTGATACCTCACATCCTACACCACTGACAAATCTTTCATTCAACGACATTGTGGAAATTCTAAACAAATTCTACACTTATAAACCGTCAGCACCTCTTGCACAACGAGTGATATTCACACGGCGGTTCAGACACGAAGGTGAGGCTATAAATCACTATGAACTCGCTCTACGATCACTCGCAGGAAACTGCAGTTTTGGAAAAAACCTGGATGAACGTCTTAGAGACCAGTTCATACTAGGAGTAAACAATGACAAATGGCAAATAGAACTCTTACGGCTACACGCGTCTTCAAAAACAACATTTTCGAACGTAATTGAGTCTACCCTCTTGTTAGAAAACATAGACAACCAATAATCCCAACTAAAAGATGATCCAGTAGGCATAAACAAACTAGGCTCAAGTGAAAACAAAATAAAATATCAAAGCACAAACCGATTCAAACTACAACAAACATTCGAAAACAAAAGATTTTACGCCTCAACAGAAGTACACACTGTTTGAGATGTGGAAAACGAACCATGCAGAAGAGGAGGAGTGCCCTGCCATGGATGTTGAGTGCAAGGCCTGTGGGGTAGAAACCATTTCGCCCGAGTCTGCTTAAAGGTAGGAAATGCTTTTGTGACTAGAGATAAGCGCATACACAACGTACAAAGTAATAGTTCATCAAAGTCAAGCGTAACTTTAGGTTCAGACATTGGCCAAATTAGAACTTTAGAACGGGGATCAAAAGTGATGATATCAGTGAGGTTAAACAAACAACCGGTTACCATGCTTTACGACCCAGGGGCTGCTTACAGTATTGTTGGTGAACGACTTTGGAGAAATATAGGCTCTCCTACACTTACCCCTTGCAAGGATCTAACAGCTTACACAGGGGTCAACATTGAGACGCTAGGAAAGACATCGGTGTCTGTGGATGCTTTTGGGAGCGTACGAAAACTACAACTGATTGTAGTTAAAAAAGAAGACTTTCCATTGTTTGGATTGGACTGGGTATTAGAGTTCAAGCTTCCTCTTCCCCCAGGTGCCAAAGTGTGTACAGTCACTTCCTCAAACTGCTCTGAAAAGACAACAGCAAATTGCAGCCATAAAACGATCCAAGACTTTCAAGAAGTTTTCAAATCTTCACTAGGCACTATAAAGAACTGTCAAGTGTCATTTCACATGTCTACAGACGCAGTGCCTGTAGTAGCAAAACACAGGTCTGTTCCATTCGCATTACAAAAGGCGGTCGAAACTGAACTACAACGTTCAGTGGATAACTCTGTGCTACAACCCGTTGACGCAAGTAAAGAACACATCTCTTGGCTTCACCAATAGTTTTCATAGTAAAACCCTCAGGGCAATCCGTATATGTGCGGATTTTAAAAACACAATCAACAAACACATGAGCTCAGTTAACTACCCAATGCCTAAATTTGAACAAAATTACAACAAAACTAACGGGTGGTAAAGAGTTCACTGTGATTGATCTCAAAGACGCTTACCTTCAAATGGAAGTCGATGCTTCGGTACAAAAGGTTTTGACTATTGCAACGCATAAGGGTTATTTCATACACCCAGCGTACCATGATGTTTGGAAGAGAGATTTGTTCGAAACTGGATTTGCTCAGGCCATCAGTTGACATTTCACTCGACAAAGAATTAGTGCAGCAGCGCATCAACAAGAAAGCAGGGCGCGAAAAGCACTTTAACGTGGAAGAGTATGTTTGGGCGCTGAACACCTCTGGAGTCGGCTATAAGAAGGGACAAGTTGTAAAGAAAAATGGACCTTACTCATATGGCGTGTCAATTGACGGAGTCAACAGACGATGCCATGCGACCAGCTCCGCCATGCCGATTAAAGTGCCAATTAAAGAACTTCATCTTTGAGAAGGGAGGAAATGGTGCATACCTGTTTTATCTATGGAAGTTAATATTAATTCTTCCAAGTGTTTTCAAACCTTTGTTTAACATGTGTGTATATGAATGTTTATGTTTACATTTTACATGCAAACAGTTCTTACGTTTTATTTAATTTATTTCACTATTTGAATACACAACAAATGGCGCAGTCGAAAAATAATTGTTTTAAATGTGACACTTTTGATGGATCCAGTGAAGATTGGATGTATTGGTATGAGAGATTGAAAATTGCTTTACGCAATGAAGGAATCAAAAATGAAGACAGGAAAAGAGACATCTTACTAGACAGTCTGGGGCCACAACCCTTTAAAACAGTTTTTGATACCTCACATCCTACACCACTGACAAATCTGTCATTCAACGACATTGTGGAAATTCTAAACAAATTCTACACTTATAAACCGTCAGCACCTCTTGCACAACGAGTGATATTCACACGGCGGTTCAGACACGAAGGTGAGGCTATAAATCACTATGAACTCGCTCTACGATCACTCGCAGGAAACTGCAGTTTTTGGAGAAAACCTGGATGAACGTCTTAGAGACCAGTTCATACTAGGAGTAAACAATGACAAATGGCAAATAGAACTCTTACGGCTACACGCGTCTTCAAAAACAACATTTTTGAACGTAATTGAGTCTACCCTCTTGTTAGAAAACATAGACAACCAATAATCCCAACTAAAAGATGATCCAGTAGGCATAAACAAACTAGGCTCAAGTGAAAACAAAATAAAATATCAAAGCACAAACCGATTCAAACTACAACAAACATTCGAAAACAAAAAGATTTTACGCCTCAACAGAAGTACACACAGTTTGAGATGTGGAAAAACGAACCATGCAGAAGAGGAGGAGTGCCCTGCCATGGATGTTGAGTGCAAGGCCTGTGGGGGTAGAAACCATTTCGCCCGAGTCTGCTTAAAGGTAGGAAATGCTTTTGTGACTAGAGATAAGCGCATACACAACGTACAAAGTAATAGTTCATCAAAGTCAAGCGTAACTTTAGGTTCAGACATTGGCCAAATTAGAACTTTAGAACGGGGATCAAAAGTGATGATATCAGTGAGGTTAAACAAACAACCGGTTACCATGCTTTACGACCCAGGGGCTGCTTACAGTATTGTTGGTGAACGACTTTGGAGAAATATAGGCTCTCCTACACTTACCTCTTGCAAGGATCTGACAGCTTACACAGGAGTCAACATTGAGACGCTAGGAAAGACATCGGTGTCTGTGGATGCTTTTGGGAGCGTACGAAAACTACAACTGATTGTAGTTAAAAAAAAGAAGACTTTCCATTGTTTGGATTGGACTGGGTATTAGAGTTCAAGCTTCCTCTTCCCTCAGGTGCCATAGTGTGTACAGTCACTCCCTCAAACTGCTCTGAAAAGACAACAGCAAATTGCAGCCATAAAATGATACAAGACTTTCCAGAAGTTTTCAAATCTTCACTAGGCACTATAAAGAACTGTCAAGGTCAAGAAGTGTCATTTCACATGTCTACAGACGCAGTGCCTGTAGTAGCAAAACACAGGTCTGTTCCATTCGCATTACAAAAGGCGGTCGAAACTGAACTACAACGTTTAGTGGATAACTCTGTGCTACAACCCGTTGACGCAAGTAAAGAACACATCTCTTGGGCTTCACCAATAGTTTTCATAGTAAAACCCTCAGGGGCAATCCGTATATGTGCGGATTTTAAAAACACAATCAACAAACACATGAGCTCAGTTAACTTCCTAATGCCTAAATTTGAACAAAATTACAACAAAACTAACGGGTGGTAAAGAGTTCACTGTGATTGATCTCAAAGACGCTTACCTTCAAATGGAAGTCGATGCTTCGGTACAAAAGGTTTTGACTATTGCAACGCATAAGGGTTATTTCATATACACCCAGCGTACCATGATGTTTGGAAGAGAGATTTGTTCCAAACTGGATTTGCTCAGGCCATCAGTTGACATTTCACTCGACAAAGAATTAGTGCAGCAGCGCATCAACAAGAAAGCAGGGCGCGAAAAGCACTTTAACGTGGAAGAGTATGTTTGGGCGCTGAACACCTCTGGAGTCGGCTATAAGAAGGGACAAGTTGTAAAGAAAAATGGACCTTACTCATATGTCGTGTCAATTGGAGGAGTCAACAGACGATGGCATGCAGACCAGCTCCGCCATGCCGATTAAAGGTCATGCCAATTAAAGAACTTCATCTTTGAGAAGGGAGGAAATGGTGCATACCTGTTTTATCTATGGAAGTTAATATTAATTCTTCCAAGTGTTTTCAAACCTTTGTTTAACAGGTGTGTATATGAATGTTTATGTTTACATTTTGATTGAGTAAAAAACATGCAAACAGTTCTTACGTTTTATTTAATTTGTTTCAACATTTGAATACACAACACCACCCTCTCAGTGACACCTGAGCTAGATAAGGTCAAGGTGTCCTGGACTTGCTACACCTGAGCTAGAGGTGAGCTGTGACACTGCCAGAGCTAGGTGTTGAAACATACTCAGCCTGTGCTCCCCACTGCAGTCAGTCTCTTGTGTGCATCTCCACCCTCTCAGTGACACCTGAGCTAGATAAGGTCAAGGTGTCCTGGACTTGCTACACCCTGAGCTAGAGGTGAGCTGTGACACTGCCAGAGCTAGGTGTTGAAACATACTCAGCCTGTGCTCCCCACTGCTGCAGCGCGGTCAGTCTCTTGTGTGCATCTCCACCCTCTCAGTGACACCTGAGCTAGATAAGGTCAAGGTGTCCTGGACTTGCTACACCCTGAGCTAGAGGTGAGCTGTGACACTGCTACAGCTAGGTGTTGAAACATACTCAGCCTGTGCTCCCCACTGCTGCAGTCAGTCTCTCTTGTGTGCATCTCCACCCTCTCAGTGACACCTGAGCTAGATAAGGTCAAGGTGTCCTGGACTTGCTACACCCTGAGCTAGAGGTGAGCTGTGACACTGCTACAGCTAGGTGTTGAAACATACTCAGCCTGTGCTCCCCACTGCAGTCAGTGTCTCTTGTGTGCACCTCCACCCTCTCAGTGACACCTGAGCTAGATAAGGTCAAGGTGTCCTGGACTTGCTACACCCTGAGCTAGAGGTGAGCTGTGACACTGCTACAGCTAGGTGTTGAAACATACTCAGCCTGTGCTCCCCACTGCAGTCAGTGTCTCTTGTGTGCACCTCCACCCTCTCAGTGACACCTGAGCTAGATAAGGTCAAGGTGTCCTGGACTTGCTACACCCTAAGCTAGAGGTGAGCTGTGACACTGCCAGAGCTAGGTGTTGAAACATACTCAGCCTGTGCTCCCCACTGCTGCAGCGCGGTCAGTCTCTTGTGCGCGCTCCTACGGACTGTTACCCGACTAGTGTGCGCGCTCCCTTCATTGTGATTCCCTCCTTCTTACTGGTGAGTTATGTTTGAGTCTTTTGTTATGTGTGTGTGATAATAGTATAGTTCCATTTGAAAATTCAGTTTTTCTGTTCATTTGTAAGTTTTGGTTTTTATTATACATCGTGGCAATTAATTCATGTTATTACTTTTAACGGTGGGACATAAATATTTTGTAACATTGAAGAAATGTGTGCGTGTATTTATTAAGATTTGACGACTTTACTTGCCCGTTCTTATAATTGCATATCTTACAAATAATGCTATCATTTTTACTAGAAGTTATACGTATCTATTTTAAGGTGTTTTGTGTACGTTTTAAAAATATTATGATAATATAAATTGACCATTTTAAGAGTTAAATGAATTTGGATTAGGAGTCAATTGGAGTGTTCTTTGATGAAATAAATGACAGGTAAGAGTATATACTGTCACAGTATAGCAAAAACTAAAGTAATATCTAGCAATAAATAATTATTTTTACACGTTGTAAAAAATTTCAATGCACTTGGATGACTAATTGTTCTACAAACGACCACCTTTAATTTGATACTCCTTACGACTCTTTGCAGTCAAGCTAAATATATACAAGAAAAACATACTGTAGAAAGTACACAAATGGTGTTACAAACATTAATCTTGGCAGAGTGTTTTCTTTTTTGTTTATTTAGTAACGTATAAAAATAGTTGTATCAACTTTCGTCAATTTTTATAACGGAGTAAATTTTTATACAAATAAGTAAATTTTATGAGTTTATGAGAACAAGCGCAATAAAAATTTAAATACACACATGGTTTATACAACTTATAAGTATTGGATCTGTGATAATTGTTTTTTACATTGACAGGACTTCAAGGTTAATAGGCCGGCTGCTAGTAACGGCATCACGGGAGTTGTAAGGGTTGAAAGACAGGAGTTTCTTGACTACCTTCCTACCGCTACACCTTGATACATCTTTCCCTTACCCAGACACGGGAATCCAATTGGTTTTCATTACTCGGGGTTGACACAGTCCACCTCATGGCTCGGCAGGACAAGTGAAAGAAGTAAAAGAAGATGATCTAAATGTATTTTCCGGCATTTTAACCTTGCATACCTCCCGTGATATGGTTTCTATTTGGCTTGATAAAGTCCTAAATAAAAAGCAATAATAAAAAATGCATTTTGTTGAATATTTTCTAAAAAAAGTATAATAATTTAAAAAATTACTTTCTGATAAGCGACAACGTCTTCCCTTAGGAAGTACTTGAATGTACATAGCTATAATTCTATTTAGTTTTGAAACAAAAAACACGTTGCAGACTTTAAAGTTGCTATAAAAAAGTTATTTATTTTATGTATTGTCCTTATTTTTCTTCCTCAGTTCAAGGTTAGTAGGAAGAGTTACAGGGGGTAACAAAATAAAGGCACCTAAGGTAAAATTTGCTGTCTTGAACTCATCTGAGGGAATATGTTTACTGGATAATATAACCTTTAAACAGGCAAACACTGAGATTTTCCTCTTCCCCCGAAAGACTGAAAATAGGTTACACTTTTTTCTATAAGATGTTATATTAAACTTTGAGAATAACACGGGTTTCCTAAGCTATACAGGGATAACTATCTAGACAACATAACACGGTACAGAAATATGTTTAAAGGACATTCGTTCCATATTTATTCTGTAAAAAATACCATCAATTTCACAACTTTCAAAATCCATTTAGTTCTCAACAGTCTTCTAAGTTATATTTACATCACTCAATTCCACTTATAAGCTCTGTTAATTCTTATAATTCTCTTATAAACTCGTAGCTACATTGTATTAACTTTTATTTTATTTCTAACAGTTCTAATTGATCTAGCCAGTTGAAGATAAATAAACACAAATTATCTTTAATACTAACGACTTAATACATTTGTATTCCTATATAAATGCATAGTATAAATCTTTCTTAGAAATGTTCAACTGACCTTTCGGTGTCAAAACCTCTGCTATCCACCGTGCTCCAACCACGATGTTCCCCTTAATTCTACCCCCCCCCCACCATAACTTTTCTGTACTTTATTATTTCCTGTTGCCAAACAAGTTCTTAATGAAATTAAAACTTCATCACGTAGTCCAGAGTAAGGGCGTTATTAAAGATTTTATGACTGGATTTTTTTATAACGTAGCACATTAGATGAGGACGAATAAAAGGTGAACGGGCCTAAGTGCCAAGAGCAACCGGTAGACTGCTCTGGAGTCGACAGGAGCGAGGACACAGATAAAAACCGACAATAATACTATCGCAGAAGATAAATAAAAGTGTGAAAAAGATAATGGGTTTTAATGTTCAACAAGCGAACTTTATTCCTAACAAACCAATACTGCGTGATAACTACGATAAAACCTAACATGTAACAAAGCCAACCACATTGTGAACTTCATCAAATTTTTAGTAAAAGCTCTAAAGTGCTTTTGTGGAAGACGATTTACCCAAAAAAGGGGGTGTTATACAAAGAACGATTGGTTAAAAACAAACAAAAAATGAACCAAAATAATCCAACTTCCTTGAAACTCAAGTGAAGGCAGCTACGAGCAGCGTCCGTATTTACCCCTCAATTATCATCAACGTAGTAATTGAGTCATAAACCCGAGCCAGAGCCAAAGCAAACAAAGGGTGATAATGCGCAAGTAATACGCGTGCGCGGAAGCAGCCAGTGAGCTGTGCGCATGTGCAGCCTGCAGGTGACCTTGAAGCAGCTATCATCAGCTGGAGAAAGTGTATCTGTGTCACGTGACATTGACCCACAGCTGATCATGTAATAACAAACAATGCATGCATTGTCGGTCAATGAATCTGTGGTCTGTGATCAGCTGGCAATATTGTGTAATATTGTTCGTAATAATAAACAAGTAGTTTCTAAATAAAGAAATATTATTCTCACGATCCTATTCATTCGGGTTTTCATCTTTTCTGGCTTTCAGTCAGTCGGTCATCTGGTGCACCCATTGTGCAAATTAAACTCGTCCTGTCCTGTAAAAAATCTATCAAGATGGGTTTTGAGTTAGTTTATAACGTCTTAGGTATTGAGGCACATGTTATCGAATTTGTGAAGGCAAACGTTCATAAGCAAACCTTTTGTGACTCACAGCTTAGTAGTACTGTCTCTAGTTTCATTGGATATAGTGTAGATGTGGAGACTAGATGTGGATAAATGTAGTATGATGTTTTCACTGTATAATTCGTGTAATAGAGGTGGAATTAGATACCTTTTGTGAGGTTAAGGGGGTCCTGCCCTTTTTTGGTACCATGTTTAAGGCTGCTGAGGGTCTCTTCCAACAAAAGCTGTGACCAAAGGCAGTTTTACATTATTTCTTGATCTTGCCAAGATAAATTAATCACGATTTCAAACCTTTGTCAACCTCTCAATAATCATCAAATCAGTAATGTTGTCATAGTCCAGAGTACAGGGCCAAAGCATACCAAGGACGATAACTCGCAATCTTAAAATTGTATGATGATTCTCATTCAGTACATACGAATATTTTTCAAAATAATTCCCATGAACCATTCTCAGAGACGATATACTTGTTTTGTATTTTTTGACTAAATTGTATAAAAGTCATCGAGGTTCGAGGTTGAGTGGTAGAGAGGACTTTGTAGTCTTAACTTCGCCCCGTTAAACAAGACAAACTTTACCTTTACCTTTTATAAAAGTATTTTCTTTCTTCAGCCTACTTGTGCTCATAGCTTTCTCCAAGGAACTTGCAAACAACCGGCATCTAAAATGTGTATAACAGGTATAAGTATCCACTAACCAAGTGACTGATGCAGGTTGAGCAACATTATGTGAAGAAAGTGAGGGTAATTGTTCTCACTTATGTCAGGAATAGTGGAGGTTACGTTACGTTCACTGTCACACGGGATTTTCCCCAGGCAGGCATGTACTCGTTTTATCATAGGCAATAGGGTTGTAGTTGATTTGGAACAAGTATACCGGTAGAAAAGCTAAACAGGTTTATAATTATGTAGATTTTAATTTTGCTAGTAATGTGTCAGCTAAAAACAGGACAAATTTAATTGTTTCGAGAAAGGCGACTCATTCAAAAACGATGGAAACACGAAATATTCAAGTACTGTTAATTATACACTCCTAGCTATGGTTGAAGAGCTGTACAGGGTAGCCCAAAAACGGTACTTATTTAAAAGGTTTACACAAATAAACTTCTTATGGAGTTATTTTCTCAGAAACTACTGTCTCGTTAACTGACTTCTCAGACCCAGCAAGAAGTCCTGATGTTTCACTTTGTGAAGCGTTTTTGGGAGGAACACTAAATCAAAAGTGTTTCAGGCCACCAACTGAAAGTATTCGAAGTCTGAAGGAAAACATAATATCAGTTTTAATCGATATCACTCCTCGAGAATGTTGCAAACATGTTAAGACGTATGGAATATTCGTACTTGATGGCGAAAAACATGTCGAGAATTAGTTTTAAGATAGAGTAACTTTTGTATAGCTAATCAAAAATAATTGAACCACCCAGTATATTGAACTAGATAGGATAAAACTGCACGTTGTAGGTATAGCCTCACTGGCTGTACAGTAGCGTAAAATGTTTAACGTGATAGATAGTTTGTGCTCTCAATAATTTATTATGCATAACAAATTATACATTTTTGTATTTCAACGTTTTAAAGGCTACTTAAAAAGGTTCTACAATAAAATTCAGCTTTAAAAATTAAGTTTGTCTTATTTAGCGAGGTGAAATTAGGTTAGGTTAAAACAATGTATTTTCTAACACTCAACCTCGATCTTTACCTAGTGATAGCATATAGTTATTCCACAAATTGTTAGTGGTGACTGTGGGGATCGAACTCGTGCCAGTGGGGAACTTACTGGATATTTTAAACAAACCAGTGGACAAACTACTGGAAACCCTTGGTGGTTTGAAGGATGTTCAGTGGTTCTTAAACGCTACTTCTAAAACACAGCATAGAAAAAACGCCCAAAAGAAATTCAAAAGTCAACAATTTTAAAGTGGAAATATGTACACAAAATAATGGTCAAAGAGACATAAGTAAATCGCTCCTCCGACTCCTACAGAAGGAGGGGCAAGCGAAATCGAAGACCGTGTTCAGTATCCACAACCGACTGTACTAACTGTTCCACATAATTTAGTTCTCTGGGCCAAACAAGAGAATGGAAAGGTTCCGGGAACTGAGAAATCAAGGTGCTTTATGCAACGTCCAAAACCACAATGTAGGCGTCACTACAATCAGAGCCAGACTGGAGTTAGTTATGTCATAACTCTACTTTCATCCAAGTCCTCGCTCTTGCAGACGATTGCACTGGCGGAGTCGGTTCTAGTCTTCTAATTAAATCTAGAGAGGATGATGCACTCAGTGAACACGTTATTAGATAGATAAATACGAGGGGTGTTTAGAAAGTAAGTCCCGGTGCTGTGTAGATCGTAAAGAAGTTAGGTATAATGGAAAATATATAGGTAGTTCGTGTGCCTTATTCGTTGAACATCTGACAGTGCTCTTAACAAATTGATGTGGAATTTTTCTGCCCTTAGGTGTCTGAATAAAATGGCCGCTGAATGTTACGTCTTCACTGCCAAATGAACAACCTTACTGACTTTAAAACGTCAAAGAGTTCTTGATTTTAAGAAGTCAAGAGTTTGCCAGAGTTCTTTAACCCTCGCTTTGCCAAACAGGTTTCACATTATTGTCTTTAATTTGACAAATTTGCGTGTTTTCCAGCGTCTTGTTACCTAACCTCTCGCAATGAAATAACGTTGTGGGTTGCGTTCACTATTTGTTACGGAAACTAAGATGGCGGTGGAGTTTCTTGCAACAGGGTGGTAGAACGCTTTGCCATTTCCTCAGAAAGGTGACAAGTCAGTGGTCAAATTAATTATATATCACCTCAATTTATACCTTGAAGCTTAGTTTAGTTCGTGCTTTGGTAATGATCAAAATATGTCAAGGTATATATTATTAGAATAACATACATTTCCTTGAAGAAGTGTGAAGTTTCCTATGCTTGAACGTAAACTACTTTGATAGCTAACGTAAAAGATTATTACTTCTCCTGAACAAAGTTACACGATGTTAATTTTTGTAATAAAACAGACTAATAACAAAACTGAACTATGGGTGAATATATAGTTTAAAATGATGAACAAGTTTTTCTTCAGAAGTTGAACTATTATTGAGAACATTTTCCATCGCTAGTGAGCAAAAAGATCACGACTTTTCGGTATCTGCAATCTGATCCCGTCTTCAGGTGAAGTAAACTAAACCAAGTTCTCCTTAAATACGGTAAATAATCTAAGATTAGCGTTCTACCATTTTGGTCTGTGCAAAAATGGTAACAGAAAATTTCAAGGAGATCCAAAATAACCCTAAAATGAAAAATATAAAGATAAACAAAACCAAAAGAAACTACGACATAATTGTTAGCTAATGGGTAAAGGAAATAGGACCATCATAAAGAGCAAGCAAATAAGGTACGTGTGTTACAAAATGCACATCATGCAAGGAGACCTAACCCCTAAATTCACCCGAGGAGGAAGATTATACTCTCAACAAAGATGAATCTCGTGTTGGGACAGTGAAACAAATTTACTTTGCAATTATGTATGTACTGTAATGTTCCGTGCGTCATGGTTGAGGTGCGAAGAGAGGTCTGTTTGGACAACTCTGAACCAACAACTGATTTACTCAACACTATTGCACGTAAACCTACACAAGGCCACTTCAAGCTATGTCAACGTTGTATCCATGTTCTACACGTTTCAGCTGCTTTTGCAGATCCTGTTGGGCTCTGGAATGGAATTTCAATTGACTAGTTGAAATAGGAAAACTTAGGTAAGGCTGGATGTAGACTCATTTTGTATTACTTAATGTAATTTTTACTGAAGAAAATCAAAACTACTTAGCGTAGCTTTGCAAAGTATTAGGACAAAGTCGTATTTTGCAAAGCCGCTCGAAAGCCTTTGGTACCTTGGAAATTGGGCTTCGAGAGTTGAAGTACTTTTGTTTTGCCTCAACTCCCCTCAGTTGTTATTTCACCATAGGTATTCTGAATAACGAAAAACAGGGGAATTTTCAAGAAATCTTATTTAGTTTGTTCTTTCCGGTTATCATTTTTCAGAATATTTGAAGTGATCTGGCTGAGAAGCTTTTGGATGTCCACACCCATGCCATGGTAATGACACAGTTTCATGTAGAATGTTTGTAGCATGTTTGTAAGTTTTCTTTGTATAGATGGTGGAGCTTTAGTTTTCAAGAAAATGTTTGCCCCGGGCTTCCTGCCAGTGGATCCTTTCCTTTATAGCCAAGGTTTCCATCTTGATTGACTCATCAGGGTAATTGTTCTGTTATGACGACTGAGTGAATCTCACAGACAAGACTGTTTGAGATACACATACTTTGCCTTTTTCACAACATTTTGGTCTAAGGAGCTCATCTGTGGGGAACATGCAGCCCGGAGGGAGGAGGAGATCTTAAAAAAGCGCTGAGAATTAGAACATACAGACTGGAACATTGCAGATAACTCTTTAGAAGTTTACAAAGCACTGAAGTTCCCATGTATGTACAGTTTGGAGTGTCTGATGTGGTGCAAAAAGAATTAAGATGCTATGGACACCAGAGAGTACTTTCATCAGCAGAACAGAAGGCAAAAGACAGACCTGAATGCCCCCAGGTTTAGGCTGACAAAGAACATAAAATCTTAGAGGTGTGTGCCGGTCAAAATGTTCTATTGGCGGTAAAAATCAAGAAGTGCGACGTAAATGTGCATTATACAAAACAGTTGCTGATAAATTTAAGCTTTGGTTCTATGAAAGAGTGCCAAGAACATTTCCAAGTTCCAAAGATCCGCCCTGCCAAACGATAAATTTAAATTTGACTGGGACTCGTGGCGTGGTCCTGTAATCCAGCTTCATGGAGATCAGGTTTTGAGGATGATATAGGTCTAAAGCGGCTCAGATAGTCTCAGTGATCATCTGATGATACCCGCATCAACTCCCACCATCGTTTAGACATATCAGACCATCACCTGCGTGGTTCGGAAGTCACGTTAAGCCGTTGGTCCTTGTATTTCCATTGGTCATTGGGCTATTAATTAATGACCCATTCTAAGGAAGAGTCGGCCTTAGTTTGTAACAAGACTACACCTCATTACTCATTACTACCACTCATCATACTCATCCTTCACCACATATTTGCCTTAAAATACCCTCATGAGAGTGGTCGGCATCTCAAATAGTGATTAAGTGATAGTTAAACCAAATAGTATGTTACAGTGTAAAATTAAAAATTATGAATCTCGAAGTGCGTTTAGGTGTGCCAAAGCCACTCCTTTAACACTCGGTTAACACCTTTGACAACGTACATTTCAGCGTTGGCTAAGGGCTGCTTATTCAAGGCATCAAAGTCCAGGGAAGTAACAGCCTGTTGCAGATTCATAGTGCTCGTGTTCAGCGTAAATACACATTTTCCAGTTACAAGCCTTTTCAGAACAGACGGATACTTGTACACAAGCGATTCAGCAATTTTCTTAAGGCTTAAACGGATTCAGTTCATGACAAGATCTTTGACGGCTAAGACTCTTCTTTTTAAATTTGCGTACCTTCATGCATCCAGCTCAAAAGATCTTTCAAATAGGTGATTGGTTGCACACAATCAACCTAAAAAACGACGTTCTTTTAAACTTGTATTAAATTGTAGTGAAGTCTTCTAATTAGGAAATTATACCAAGAGTATTTACAAGTCAGTCGACTTTGTGTACTCTACGACTATATTCCACGTTACGGTGGCTGACTGTACACTGTAGGGTAGTAATGACTGTGACCTGGTATGTGGCCAGGGAGTGATGTAAGCGGAGTTACATTTTGTCACTTCCATGGCGTGTTAACCGCCTGCCTCATGGTTACCGATAACCACTTGTCAGTGCGCGCGGAGACCGCTAGAGTGTGCTGGTGCTTGTCTCACTTTATTAAATATGGCGCACGCTAAGTACGCTGTAAGGAAACTCAATGTAAACACGGTTTTGAACTCAGTAGTGTGGTTTTATAATTTAGAAAAAAACAGCTGTTACTGGTGTATTTTTGTGGATATGTTAAGAAAGAAATACAAACTTTTAAAATAGCACGTTGGGTCTATGATTGGCCTACTACTAGGTCTATCCATCCATTATGTACATAAGTTGATTAAGTTCTTGTCACAAAACTACAGTCTCTGTACTACCAAATCCCAAAAACATCCGACAAAATTCAATAGATTAGATGAGAAACCTTATAACATGCTTTTAAATTTGAACTTTCTCAGTTCTCACGTTGCAGAAATTTGAGTTTGTTCATTACTTATAGTATAAAATGCCTGAGATTTTGTGAAGGGAAATTCAGTGTTGCTGTGTTTGTCAAAGTGGCAATGCCACCGAGTTCACTTTCACTAGTGGACAGACGCTAGGGAAACAGTGGTCGTGATGAAACCATTGCAACAACTGCAGATATTCCAGCTTTCCTCTCAGGGCCTTATTTAGACTCAGTGCCATATCGATGTTTAGTTTCTAATTCACAAACTCAGACCGTCTATTTTAGGGACGATAATATATAACATGTTTGTTTATGGGGGTTTTTATCCAACATTCATCAAAAGTGCCCTTATGTCACTCAAACTCGTCTTAAACCATTTTTGGTCTCAGAAGCTTTTATACAAATAAGTTTGTGGCATTATCTCAGTCTTCATAGTTAATTATCTAACATTTTCCATTTATTTACATCTAGATCTCACTCATACATACGTGAGTTAACTTCACAAAAGTCTCATTCTGTCCTTACAGCCAGTCTATTAAGAGTGCGCTGCAGTAGCTGTGACCTCGTCCCATAAGAGCCATGTAAAACACTCATTTTCTTGGGACACTTCACGCCTACGGTTTTACAGTTTTCATCAGATTTTTATGAAATAAACTTTGTTTTAAAGGGTATTGATTGTTTTAGTGAATCCACTGAGCCGAATTTCATTGTTATCTTTTTTAAGACTGACAAAATCCAGAAATTGTTTTCTTAGCCTAGGCTATTTAACAGTATAATGCTAACTTACCTCGCCACTTTGGCAATAGTTTTTCTCCACGTAGTAGGGTTCCGTTTTCTTCTTTTGGCCAAATGGCCAGGTGTCTCAATCAGCAACTCTCTTTCTTCAACATTTCCTTGCTCTTCTTCTGCTACGACTTCCATTATATTAACATATTCCTGATCAACTAATATAACTTCAGCATTTATAATGTCAATCTCAACCTCTTCCATACCTTCGAAAAGGCGTCGTCGTTGCCTACCTTACAGGCCCACTAAAACCATGACATCTGAAAAGTTCAAGCGGGTATAAACCACAGAGTTCCTGAAGATGGTATAAACTGACGCTTTGAATTTACAAGCTGTTAAATGAGCTTGTTTTTTTCATTCAAACATTTAGGCTTTTGGAATTACTTGGCCAACAAAATACTTTACTGAATTTTATTAACCACTGTATCAAAGAAGTTAGATGTGACTGATTTTACACTGGAGCATAAGCCTTGTATTCCATAGAGAAGGATTTAGCTGACTTTGGAACAGTGATTTTGGTTCTGATATGGCTGGTTTTAAACCAGAGAATGTTGGATATAGCTAGTTTTGGAGCAGACTACACTTTTCTACATTTATTTTAAGTTGGTTTTACCTGTTTGGAAGCTAAAGGATACACGTAGACAATAAAGTAACAGAGAACCAATTGTCATCAAAATCTCGACTTTAAAAAAATGGTTTTAGCTGGTTTTGGAAATTGGCGACTCTAATATAAAATACTATATGTTCATATATGCATGACAAAATTGTAAACTTTGTTATAGTTTTCCCCGATCAATATCTAGGGGATAAAATATTACTCTATGAATGTATAAATTATGATCAAATAAAAATATTAAATAAAAAAAAAATAAAAAAATTGAGACACATGTTTTGAATTACTGTTTTACTCGTAAATTTGTAAACGTTTCAAAAATGTGGTCAGTGGAGTCACTACATTGTATCTAATCATTCCAAAAAACTGATCGAAATTAGTTCTGATCGGCGTGAAGTGTCTCAAGAAAAAGCTCGTTTTACATTGCTCTTATGGGACAAAAAACAAAATGGCCGACAGGTACTGTGCACTCTTAACTCAGTTTCCCAGACGACGGCATAAACTCATCTCAATTGTAAAAAAGGTTCTGAGTTTAGGACTTATTTTAGACGAGCTTTTAATGTCTTAATTGGGGAATTTGGGAATTCGGAAGTCTGTTGAGGAATTGAAATCCAGCCTGAGAAGGCAAACGTTCATAAAGTACCGTTCTGCGTCCCTTAGTACGGTAGTTCTCCTTGCTTCGAGTCTAGTATGAGTGTACATCCATACCTCGCATTTTCCTTTGAAAAAATTAAATTTGTTATTTGTCCTGTCACACAATGAACATTGTAGACGACCATAATATAATAACAATGTCATATTATTATTTGTATTAAATGTTAAAGACCATCTAACAGTACATAGACATTGAATAACCCACTCGTAATAGCCATTACAGTTACCCAAGCTCGAGAAATGGCAGTAAAATTGCACTTAACTGAACATTTCCTACCCAGACCCTGGGTAAAGTGAAATGTAAGGATATAAAGAAGTATAAATGTTATCTATTTTATAGTTATATTACTCCATAACCTATTTGAAAAGTATAATCTGTGTTTGATATTACTTGCCTGTACCTAATGTGCATACAAGATGCGAAGTGATTGAATAAATCCTTTCTCCAACATGGCTAACAAGGAATGGCTTGTTAATCATCTTCGCTATCGTCACATTGATAATATCAGTTTATAGTTATGTAAAAATTACACAACAAGAACAACACTGCGAAACGAACCAAATAATTCAACTGGGAACGATTGCATCATCGTTCATATGTAATCGAACTGTTCTCCCACAAATCAAGTCTTAAAAAGTTTTGAACTTCCGAAAATTTTACCTAAACAAGGTTTACTCAGAAACTGGCTTAAAAACAGCTACAGAAGTTTACAGGCTAACTCAAAGTTGTTTGAATCAAATTATTTTGTTACTAGTTTACCTAGAATCAAATTACTAATCTACGGATTACACCTATCTTATGGATTGGCCTTATGAAGAGAATGGACAAACATACAGCACATCATTCCAAAATGTTCATTGTTCAAAAGACTACGGCCAGAGTTTTAATTGTTGACATTAACCTGGCTCTAAATTTTGGAGACGTTTATCATTCTCATTTCAAAATGCAATTAGCCTACATAAGAGGTTGCAAAATACACTCTTATGAAACCAGAGGCAGGAAAAACTGCCGAACTGGATGACACAGAGTGTGTTTTCTTTAGACAAGAGCTAATTTTGTCAACAGGTTGCCAAATTTGTTGGACAGTACTCAAGACATTTAACGCTCGGTTGAAAGCTGGAATGCATAAGGGTTTAATTTGTTTAACTTTTCAAACATTTAAGTGTACACAGTACCTGTCGGCAATTTGTGTTTTGTTCCATAAGAACAACGTAAAGTCAAGCATTTTCTTGACATACCTCACTTCTACGATTTTCAGCCGATCGTTTTGAAATAAGTTTCATTAAAAAGATGATGATGTATTGCAATGACCTCGCTGATCACTTTTCCGATAATTTTTCTAGTTTAATAGTAAACACTAGACAATACAAAACTTTTGCAACTTTTGGACTTAGGTCGCGGTAATTGAAAAAATGGGAATTTGGTTCAACAGAGCCACTAAACCATTTAATACATTTTAAAGTTTATTTCATTAAAATCCAATGAAAAGTATCTCAAGAAAATTCATGTTTTTACATTGTTCTTACGCGACTAAACCCAAGGTCAAAGCCACTACTGCGCATCGATAAAAAGGCATTTATTATTTATAACGTTATCTGAATCGGCTTACCTCTAACCACCCAAGATAACCGAGTTGTTTCAATCAAACAAAATTTCAAACTAGTTCTTGTAAAACTTTATCTCAATCAAACTTGCCAGATCTCACAGCTTGATTACTCTGGTGAACTTGAGGGAAGGATGGAGCGGTACTAAGAGCGAGGAAGGTGGTCACATTAAGGTCACTCACTCTAAGGTTGCCTTAAGACCAGTCGGTAAGTAAGACAAGGACGCAGGCCAGTTATAATCTGTCACTCTGATTAGCGAGTCATACGTATACTCCTTGGGCTGGTGAATCTGGACGCTAGAAAGTCGTTAAAGTGTATATTATCTTTCAATTACATAATGGGCCACCAGACACGCGAGATGAGGCTGATTACTGGCCAGTGTTCCGGTTAGGTTTAGTAGCTAAGTTATGGTGCTGGTTGTTATGTGTGCTAGTAACTTGAGGATACGTTCACCTGGTGGTTCAGTTAAAAAGTTGATTTGTTGAGTATTGACAACGATCACTGAGATTTTAGCGTTTTGTAGATAAGTAACTTGTGGATAAGTTCACCTGGTAACTTTAAAAGTAGATTTTTGGAGTTTTGACAACGGTCACTCAAGTTTTAGCGTCAGATTCTGGATGCCTCTGATGGAGTATTTTACAGTGGCCTTAACGTCTGCCCTTGATTGTAGCACATATCATCAACTTTTTCCTTGTAGCCTTCATTTGCAACCTTCAGAGCATAAATGAGTATATTTGCTGTAAGCCATGAAACATTAATCTTTTCTCCCTTTCCATTGAATTTTTTGTTAAGTTACTGATCTAAGATATGGGTCTAGGTTAACTCCATTCGTTTGAAAGGTAATAAGTTAGAATCTGGAAAGTAAATGAACTAACATAAGTACAAGTTAACTTTACCAACAATCAATCTTCCAAGTATGAACTGATTAAAGCGTTTAGTATCATCCGAGTTCATCCGATGTCAATGACTTAAATGTGACCAAATTGTGAAATTTTCGAGAACGAACAAACTTGCGTGTGCGTCAGCGGCTCTACTTGATACTCTTAAATAAGAATTACCTCGCACCACTATCTGTGCTTGAGCTGCCGAACTATGTTGATTTTCCTGCCTCAGCCATGTGGCGTCTATGTGCAATCTATGCACCATAACATAATAAGTGGTATCACCCAAAACAATGAACCAAAAGAGAAAACTTCCAGAAATTTTAGCTAAGAGCAACTACCCACTGGAGGTACGACCATCAGTACGCTCAACAAAGTAATACTTGACCTATGAAGATTTGGCACATGACTGTGAGTGACATCACACTTCAAGAGTCAAGAGGGAGGTCTGAAGAGAATGCTAATCAGAGAGTGAATGTTGACAATCCTTGAGGTACAGATGATTGCTTATCTCAAAAATCTAGGAGTGTGCGAGACTTAAAACTTGGGACACGTTTTGTCAAGTCATCATCACAGCCATTCTGGGTCATGGTCTGGCTCTCAGCTGATGCTCTTCTTTAATATTAGATGGTCAGGGTCAAAAGTCGGCGTAAAGATGGTGATCGACGTGTTGATAGGGGTTTGGTGTAAAGAGAGATTTGGCCCCAAGGAGGGTTTGAAGGTCGACTGTTCACAAGGCTACTAGAAAAATTAAAGGGTCTTTGAGGTCAAGTCAACAATATTTAGGAGTACAAATCTCAGTAATTATGAATGACTTTCAAAAATTCTGAGAAATTATTACTATAAGTATGGTTAAGTTCAGACAGGTTTCATTATATTTTCCCAATGCAAATAATCATTAGTATAGTTCACAAACCTTTAGAACACAATAAAGGTTTTACGCCTACAGGTTTAGTTTACTAAACTTTCAAGAGAAACAGTACTTTATAAATAGTGCTTGATTCAGTCTTCTCTCGAGTCTCTGTAGAAAATAATCCTAATACACAAAGGATAATTCGCTTCTCAAAGGATATTCCAATGTCCGTAAAAAGACTTTCTTCAATTTGATTTTCAGATTCGTAAAATTGTCTGCTGATAATTATGTTTTGATTAGAAGGTTAACGTGAAATCTTGAAAAGGAAAAACAATGCCAACGTAAGTTAGTGTGTTATTTGTTTCAAAGGAAACGCCATTGGTTTGATATATAGATACAGAAGCTGCGTAGTTATTGTATCCTTGTAATCAACCGAGATGACTTTGAAAACTAGTAAATCCTTAGAAACTCAATTAAAAAGATAGTTATTACTTTGTCAGAAAAGTGAATGTCACGAGCTTTGATCATCTTTGTGTACGTGTTTGATGCGTGATGATTGCGATTAGTTTTAACGTTGTCATGAAAAATTATAGTTTTTAATCTTCTTTAGCCTTGAGCTGCTTGTTGAGTTCATTTAGTTTGACGGTAGTTTATAGTTTAAGCCTCATCAAGAATATGATGTTGGTATGTTTTAACGTGACTCAACTTCCTTGTTGCGTAATTTGAGTTAAAATGACTTATAAAATTAAAAGGAAGATACAAATTGTAGATATATTTATTTTTAAGAGATAGAAGTGACAATCCGAAGTAATACTCGCAAATTGTTATAAGGGTCATACTGACAGAACTCATGGTAAAATAACTTGTTCAGTATATAAAACAACCCAAATGTCAGCTTACTGGATTTTAAGTTTGTTGATATACAATATAAAGAGGGCGTACATCTTACAAAAAAGTATAATGCTATCTTCTAGGTCCAAAAAAATCGAATACTTGAAAATTCTGATAAATTTTTTAAACATGACAACTCAGAACTCAAATTTCTTTACTTTCACAATAATAATATTGTACAGCGTCAGTTTACAAACGAGCCATACTAAGTACAACTGATATAACAACTTACTCAAAAGACAAATCAATAAATTCTTTGACACTATAAAATGAATGTTTAAACAATAGCTTTATGACCCCCTTCCAAAGCTCCTGCGGTCTTTATCTATTTTAAGACCATTACGAGAACTACTATATTCTGATTTACTAACTTTTGCATGGTCAATAAATGAAATATATTTTTCTTTTCCTTGGTTCCAGATAAGATGATATCCTGAGTTGTGAAACAGTTGACTATCAGCCTACTGACATGGAGACCAAGCTGGTGGACCGGGAGTTGGCAGTGTTGGTGCGCAATGCTTACAAGCGCTTCAGTCCTTCGGCTGTCGTACTGCGCGGGCTCAACATGAGCGTCCAGGAGGGCACCATGTGAGTATTAAAAAACGATGAGAGACACTTGGGGATGCAGCTGCTTAAGTGTAGTTGGCTTAAGTTTTTCCTCAGCAATTTGTTAATTTAAAATAACAAGTCTCAAATTATTTACATTATACCGTCGGCAATAAGGTAAGCTCTCACCCTCGCGGTGTAGTATTAATATAGAATACCAGGCCGACAAGCAGCTATGCGCTAAAGCGCCACTGGCATGACTGAATCGAATTTCTTTTGAAATTTGTTACACTCTAATTAGCTCCGTTCAGAGCCTCGCTTCGGCCTTTGGCCTCAGACTCATATGTTTTTACTGTAAATTTTAATACACATTTTGAAGTGATAACACATTTCAAATTTTATTGAAATAAAATTACTCGTTCCGGTGTTATAGCGAAAATCACTTTTGGAAGGGATTTTGAAACGACTTGGTGGATTTTGATAATTTTTGTAATGTATATACAGGTTTTGAAAAATGCTCAAAACGTGTTCTGGGGTCATGATCGGTGCTCATTTTATGGTCACGGGCATGGGTCTTATTATGCTGACGGCAACAACATCTCATTTTTCCGAAGGAAATGCAATAATAAAGAGAACGTTCACATCAAATGTAATTTTGTAAAAATCTGTTTTAAATTAGTGCCAGCACGTCCTAAAGTTACACTAAAAGTAAAGTGACGAGTCTTACGATGGAACCAACACGGTTTATATGCTGTTACGAAATAGGTTTCCTAAAACTGGGGAATGCAGATCCCAATAACATTTTGAAAGGTTTAAATTTGTTTACCCTTTCAATCAGATTAATATTTTGTTATCCTAGAGGTCTCTTACTTTTAAATGGTTTCAAATCAAACTTAAGTAAAAAACCTCTTGAACACATTAACGAGGGAATGAATGAAACCCTACAAATAATGTACCCTCATAAGCCACAAGCTTTAATCTAGAAAAATCAAATATTACTCATGGTCGAAAAGACTGCAGTTTTAAAAATAAATTAAACATGAAAAAATGGATGCCCTAGCAAATTGATTAATGTAAGTAGTGACAATGACATTGCAAAGGACCTTGCTGACTGCATGGCTCATATTCAGGTATTTGCTAACTATTGTTCTTTTCACGGTCACAATCGATCATCTGACAATCGATCAATCAACTTGCCGATACATTGCTTCTGGCTGGGTCAAGGTTTCACTATTGTAAGCGATGATCGAATACTTTAGCTGCCTTTAGGTGTTTTGATGACTGAGTGTGCTGCTGCAGCTGCAGTTGAATGAAGTTATTGGCATTGACATACTTTATCAATAATGATCAATATTTGTTGGCGTTGTGTGAGAATCTGCATTGCTCGTCGATTGTCAATTCCACTTGTCCGAAGATAAGAATGTAGCAAAGGTAGCTTTTATAAAAATCAATTCTAATCTGAGCAACATTTCTGACTGAACATCGATGTCAAGCAGATTATCTATGGCGAGTTGGAGTTACATTGTTAAAATTCCACTTTTAAATGGGACTGTCACTTTTATTTTCACGTGTTTTTAAGTATATTTTCCAACATGAAATTAAATTAGGAAAGTTTGCAACCCTCTGTACCGTTTTTATATCCATAATATTTTTGGTTCAAATTCATAGGGGCTCATCTCTGTAAATGTATAGCTAAGTTTGTTGTTTGTTTTCCGTTTTCCTTAAAATTATTTAATTTCATAACAACTAATATTGAAAGCAATACAACATGCACAAAACCTTTAAGATCATTCGAGCTTTAAGTTTGAAATAATTACCTTGTTTTGGTTTGAAAGAGGTAGAACGCAAAACAGTTTGTAGCTAGAAAGAAACAATACTCAATGATTGCAGCTTTGAATTTTGATACGTCCATGGATTTTGTTCTGTCCTTCTCCGTTGTAGGTGGACATAAAAGAAACCTTTCAATCCTAATACCGTCTTTCTGAATAAAACGAGATTTCTAACACCAGTTCTTTGGTAACATTCCACCTTAGCCATGCTATGCAATACTTGAGCTTGGGTTCGTTGTTTCAGCTACGGACTGCTCGGGCCCAGTGGCTGCGGCAAGACCACGTTGCTGCGATGTCTGCTGGGACGCACACGTCTGGACGCAGGGGAGATTGTTATGAAAACCAAACTACTCAAACAAGTCGGCTACATGCCACAGGTAATCGGAGTAGTATTGATAGTATTTTACTATTATTGGCTGAACTTCGTTAAGACCCACGTTTTTAATCAACTTTTTCCAGCCATTCTCTTACTTTATCATCTCCCAATACTCTTTTAACCATATTTCACAAACAAAATCTTAACCAACCTTCAATCCAAGAAAACATCATTGTTACTAATGTATGAAAAAAGACGCAAAAGTAAAATTTTCTAAATTTGTATTAGTTTCTAATAAACATCTAGATGATGGACTAAGATCCAAATAAATTGGTTCAAGAGCGCCTCAGTGTCTTTTCACTTCTATTGACAACAATACTTAAATTGACACTTCCATTGTCAAGTGAACCAGCAATCCCTTCAAGAATTTTTACTAAGTATATGTTCAACTATCAGATGAGAAAGATCTTGTTCGCCACATCTCCGTACAGATACTTATCGCATGAGCCGAGAGTGTGCTGCTAAAATAAAATGCGGAAGCGTTGTTAAACTGACGGAATGGCTGTGGATTCAATCCATCATCGTTCATTTGACAGCCAATAACCAAAACAGATATTTGAAAGATCCCTAAAAATCTTCCAATTCTTTAATACCCACCAACCCAATAGACTTCGATTAAAGTATATTAGTTCCCCCAAATATTACGTTTTAATATTATTTGATGATTCACTTACCAGGGTTATTTTTGATATTATATATAAAAAATAAACAACACAATACATCTATTTTTCAAAATAATTGATTTATTTGCAACCGGCTTCGACCTTGTTTGCCCGAAGATGACTTAGGTCAAAATCATACTTGGCTCGTGCGCTGCCGCGCACGCTGATGTTTTTATATAATATATTATGTTCTAAATATGGAATATCCATATTTTACTCCTCTCCTGCTCAAATCTTCATATTCCAACCAGACAACTCTTTTCAACCGCCCTTAAGATATACTTTAAAATAAATGCTTAAACAAGCGATTTTACTGGAGGTTTGCCTGATATTTCAATGTGAATGTGTGAAAATTTCAGAACACTTGATATTGGGGTTTGCGAAGCAGAAACCTAGTACTACATAGCAAAACACATTTATTATGGAAACAAATGTCTCTAAAACCCTTTTTCTAAGGGTGTCTAATTCTATACTGTTTCCTTACTATTTACGTTCAAATGCTTCAGAGTATAGTATTATTCTTGAGACTTACCTTTTACAACCCCTCGAATCGAGCTTTTACATGACGACTTTATAATTTGGAGTTGTAAGTTCTGTTAAAGGTTTATGTAATGCCAAAGTTTATTTGTTTGTTCATGCTTCAGAATATGGGAAAGGTTACTAAGAATGGCGGAGAGTCAAAGGAAAACCATTATAATCACAACACATTACATAGAAGAAGCTAGAAATGCTCATACGGTGAGTAGTTAGTTATATTTTACCTTATTTAGACAATTTAAATATTAAATCATGTTGTCATATGTGTGGTACAATAAGCTTAAAGGAAATAAGCCTATATATTTTAGATTTAGATTGATGGGGAATTTTGTGGTTCAAGACTACGCGCACGTCAACCCGTTGGTTTATTGTGCTGGCTCCCTGTTCTCCTAATTAGGCAGCCCCACCCCGTTTGCTTACAAAGCTCGAGGATCGCGCTACCCAATTCTGATGGGTGTAACTCCTGCCATTCACGAGACCCTAAAAGACCCCTTCTCCTGGCCTCCAGGGACTCGCATTCGATAAGAATGTGTTTTGCGGACTCAAGAGTACGCTCACATAGCCTAAAACTGGTATCTCCTGTGTAGAGACCCATTTTCGCTAGGTGATTTCCGAAATGCCCATAACCTGTGATATACGATGTTACCAGTCTGATGTTCTGGCGACTAAGACTGGTCAGGTGTTTGGTAAGTATCCTTGATGGATTCTTGACTAAAAGTTTAGCGGGTTCCTGGCATGGTAGCTGTTTCCATCGCTCAGTGTGTCGCGCATTTGCCCTATCGGCTAGCATAGTTTTGACAAGAGAGGGACTGATTCCTACCGCTGGTTCCGGACCGGCAAAGGATGACAGTGCTCCCTTTCTAGCCAGCAGATCGGCTTTTTCAAGCCTATATATAGTATAAAATAAGTCTATAGGCTACAGTTGTCTTGTGTTAACACAACAGCAAATGCAGCAGTGATAAAACCAGTGAACAACACTTATATAGGATATGACACTGTTGATATAAAGAAAGAAAGCAAGATCACACAGCGTTTTTATATTTTTATTGGTTAAATGTGTTGAACATGTGTTTGACCTTTGAATAATGGGAAGGTAAAAGGAAATCATACAACCCTTACAAGGAATTACACCATTCTTTAATTTATAAACCTGTATGCATGATGTTCAAAGTTCAAAGTTATCTTTAAATACCTCTCAGAGGGATGACGGATTATCCGCTAAATGACAATGAGAAAGGACCTATCCAAACCAAAAACATATTAGCTGCCAGTTGAGCTGCTTGAGTATATATTTTGCAAGTTATCCCTACTAACTATGTCAGCTGGTTGCAGATAGGGCTGATGAGGCACGGCGTGCTTCTAGCAGAGGAGTCTCCTCTGCAGTTGATGGCCAATCAGAACTGCTCAAACCTTGAGCAAGCTTTCCTCAAGCTCAGTCAAGTCCAGCACTCCCAGCTGCACAGCTGCGACGGCTCAGATGTAAGTCAACCTTTCTTTCAGAAAAACAATTATTGTACTACATTTGCATCACATTTTTCTCCATAAATATTTGTATTGCCACAATATCCTTAGTAGCTGACATCTCAAAGCTTACACACTACTAACTACATGTTCTCTGTTGCAGATAGTAGAGTACTACCCGATCTCCGACCCACCTCCTCCACGACCCGTGAAGACCTGCAAGCCGTGGAGTTCCCACAGATTCCTCGCTCAGCTGATGAAGAACTTTGTCTGGAACATGCGCAACTTGCCGTCAGTAATATGCATTTTAGTCGATAATTAGCTTAGCTATAGTTTTACGGTTTGTATTTAACAGTTAAAAGCTGTCTTTTGGCTTTTAAAAGTACAATAAATCTTATAACCAACATTTACAAAAGAGTTTGGGTGCTGTCTTTAGAGGGAAACTTTGGGGTTTGGAAATTATGGTTAGTAACACTAAAATACAGAAAATCACACCGAGCCTTTCTATTTATAGCAAATGAAACCCCTCAACTTTTAGAAGTTAAAAATTTGTTGAACAACGCAAAACCCATTTAATAATGTGTTTATCAAATGGTATATTTCAAACATTTATACATATTGACAATGTTCTACAAACTACCAAAAGTAAAATTGAGAGACAAGCAGGTGCTGTTAGCCTTTTGACGTCCAAGGAGCAGCAGAGCTTCCAGTGGGAATTCTTCAGCTTTACAAGCAAAACTGATTTTGTCCTTTGAGGGAAACTCGTTAACGTTATTGAATGTATTGCCATCAGTAACAATATTCTCATAGTAAAAGAACCTTCTTTGCGATTGACCACATATTTAGAAGAAACCGGTTTATACCACATATTTAGAACGGTTTAGTAAACCGTCTCTGAACAGTTCAATAAACACCATAACGTTCAAATTATGTGCACATACATTCTAATAACTTCTACCTCAATCATGTCCATAACTCCTTCCAAATGTTCAACAATATTACGTTTGATCTTTCTAGGATGTTGGCGTTCACCCTCCTCCTCCCCCTGACAGTGGCTGTGCTGTGTAACATGGTCCTCGGCTCAGAACCTAGAGACATGTCCCTAGCCTTCCTCTCTGACGAGCTGCCCGGTGGTCTCTCCTCCTGTGATAACCTCCCCGTCTACAACTGTTCTGTGGAAGGTCCTCCTCTTTCCTGCAGCTGTCTGCACTTCCTCCGACTCAAGAACCTTAATTTGGTACGTACCTTGCAAAACAACACTAGTAAAGAGTAAGGAAGAAGCGCTTCAGGCATTGAAGTGTCTATTCCGTTAAATTTATATCATTGTAAAGGGTGATTTAAGTAATCTGTCTCAAACAGATAACGGACTAACCATTAAATATAGGAAGACAAAACAAACTTTACTTCCAGCAAACCATCTTTGAGAATTCAAACGGGTCAACAATTTTTCGGTCCGTTTTCTAGTGATGTATGACATGACCTATCTGAACATACCAAAACACCACATTTCAACCTATGTCCAAAGGGTTAATATACCCATACTAAGATACTTAAAGTTATTTTCCGGTAATTTTCAGTAAAATTTGTTTTGTAAGTCTTGTGGTTCGTATGTAATCTATTCAAGACACCCCAAATAAATAAATGCTGTCTTCGTTAACCCCGTAAAAAAAGGCTAGCCTAGTCAATTTCAGTCCAGAGTTATCTTTATCTTCGTTAACAACTTTACGTTCTTTTGTACGTGTATTTCTCCATGAGACACTCAGCTGAAATCTGTCTATGAGCATTTTTATAACCTCTCTTTATATACATAGATTAATGCTTGTAGCCTCAACAAATCTTATGGTTAAAATAAACAGTGTTTTATATCTATTGTCAACGGAGGTACTGATTCATTTCGAATGTATATTCCAGGTAGGGTATGAAGACATGGAGAGTGGTCTGAGGGCAGTTCAGAGAGGGGAGACCTGGGGGTTCCTGTACTTCCCTCAGAACTACACCCGCGCCCTCATAGACAGGGTGGAGAGCGGACAAGACGCGTCTGATGAGGTGGTAGACACCAGTCTGCTGGAGGTCTCACTCGACATGTCCAGTAAGTCAATACTCAAATGAAGACATTTATAATGCTAATCACCCATTCATGTGAATAACACTTTTGTTTAAAATTGGTTGAACCAATTTCTGAACAATAGAACAGTATTTATTGTACTGAGACTTTTTTTACCAGCATATTTAAGGAAATCGAAAACAGGAATTTTATTTTTGTGTGTTGTCAGAAAGTATAAGCACTGCGACACTTCCCTATTACGTTACAAACTATAGTTGAATTAAAGGCAGGAGGTGTTCAATATTATCAATGTTTATGTGGACAAGAGCTTTCAAAGGCAACGCATTTACCTTTAGGTCCGTGCACAAAGGAAAAGACTTGTTGCACGAACCTGGAGGGTCTTACTTAAATAATATCTTATAACATTCGTTTCTGAGCTTTTAAATTAGTTTTCTTTAAAGTAGCCGATATCGAGCACCTTCTACCTTCAATTCAACTATAGTTGAATTGATTTAGATTTGCAAAAAAATGCCTCCTTACTCCAGGGTGTCTCCTCATTAAGTTTTAAACCTTCAATATATTTTCGAGGCAGGATTTGTTCCAAATAATGTAATATCAATTCACATTAAAACATAGTTACTTTAAATTTTAGAGTATTTGATTATTTATTGTATAAAATAGAGTTTAATTATATCAAAAGTATAACATTAGTTTATTTACAAGACAGAGTTTAACTCAAATGTCAGTTGGTTTGTTGACTGAATGTTTGTCAAGTTCTTTGTTCACCTTTTACTTGAAAATAAAGTTTGCAATGTCCCATATTAAAAATCCATACAAGGTTCTAAAAACCATATTACCTTTAGTTCTACACTGACAACTATTGAACATGAGATTATGGCCAGTGATGTGATAGCCATCTTGTATATTAATGTATGATAGTTACCTCTCCTTGTTACTCCAGACCTGTGGATCAGCACCATGGTGAAGAGGGACATCTTGTACGGTGTGGTGGACTACCTCAAGCATCTGCTGGTGTCTTGCAACTCCTCCCCAGAACTCGCAGATCTTCCTTTGAGGGTAAAACCACAAACTTATCATACAAAGCTTGGTTATAAGTGAACTTCCTTATAGAAAAATAAGCTACTCATACTGTTAGCTCGGTAAAACCACAGATAAAATACATGTACTTTATCTGTGGTAAGACCCATACACGGAGCCGTGAAATGAGCACCGACCCTGATCCTCCAGAACACGTGTTTAGATTTTGTTCAACACTTAATATGCTTATGTATACACGTACTTATGTATGTACAAAAATACATATTAAAGCGAAATGTATCGTGGACGGAACCAGGACTTGAAGCCGGATTCCTCACTTGCCAGGCAAGTGAGTTTCAACTATTCGATCTGACCCATCTACTTATTATGAAATTTAAGTAGTCTTATTAATTTCCTAAGCACGTGGCAGCAATCTTAAGACTTATGTCAAACAAAACAAGGTTGGATACCTTTTTAAACAATAGTTACTACATAAACGTTGAAGAACTATTTAATACTGCCAGATGGTTAACTATATACTAAAGAAAATTTGAAAGCAAAATGTGTGGATCCAATCGGGACTCGAACACCGAACTCAGTGTTACCGTTACCCTATCCAACCCACATATTTTTCCATCAAATTTAAGTTGTATTAAATCAGACTGTTTTCATAAATGTAATATCTATCAAATTCGTTAGCCAGCAAAATAAAAATACGGGAAGTCTTCTTTTCGGAAGGAATTTTCATAAATGGATTAAGTCGTTTCAAAATGGTGGCAAAACATGTTGTTTTATACAACAGCGGAATAGGCAGTCCAAATTTAATGAAGCTAGAACCGAATAGTCCCTTCATAATATATATTAAAACCTGCAAGTAAAGATTACACACATATATTTGAGGCCGAAGGCCAAGGTGAGGCTCTGAGTGACTGTTTACTAGCGCCGGTGGTGCTTTAGAGCTAAGCTGAGTGTTGGCTTGGTTTAAAAACACGTACAAATATTAAAAGGAAATATTTATTTCTGAATTGAACCGTTGTTGTTTATTTGTGTTTATAATTGTTATGTATAAGTTTGTTCATACTTTGGGTGTTGTGTTGTATAACGTATATTATCTTTCTAGTTCAACGAACCAGTTCATGGACTCTCGTTACCCAAGTTTGTCCATTTCTGTACTCCAGGTCTCATTATCTCGTAAGTGCTCTACAATATCATGTGGTTATAGCTAACAAGTTTCCAAATATGTTGACGTGGTTCTTTTCGAATTTGTGTTCTCTTTAGCTCCACATTTTTGTATAAAAATGAACTCGTATTGTTAAAACAATTCCCATCTTACCCTAACTAAATACTGTTTTGGTACAAACTCAGACGTAACATCCAAACAAATTAAACATTATCGTTACATAGACGCAGTCATATCCCTAAAAGTGATTTCAAAGGAGACAAATGTACTATGTTATTTAAGTTCAAGAAGGATTAAAGGTATTATAAAAATATATTATCATACAATACTTTGAAGATATGCACTACCATAATTCTTCGTTCAACTATCAATTTTAGACAACTGCCACTTGGTTGACGGAGAAATGTTGCTCAGTTTGAGAAAATAATTAAAATTAAAATATGTTTTTTACTTTTAGATTCTGCTTCTATCTGCCGATCATGTTCACTACCGGAGCCATCATGATGGAGAAGCAAGAAGGCTTACTGGAGCGAAGCCTTATTTCAGGTTTATATTAACATTTTATTAACAGGCCGCTTTAAATTATGTATCCAGTTTTAATTGCTTGTATGTAACTGTTGAGCCTAACACGAGATTATAAGCCACTTTTTAAGGTTTATAACCATGTTTGAAAAACATTACCTTAAAACACCTTAATGAGGTGTTACCTTATTTTAGATTACCGTTAATATCAAGAATGGGGCAATTCATGAAAAACGCAGTATTTCAGGTTTTACACAGGAAATACGCAACGAAAAGTTTTCACCACAATTTATCTAAATTATATCTCCATACAATATTTACATACAGTAGTTACCATTTTCCTCACATGTTCTAAGGATCGGTTTAATGGAAGAGGTGCTCACATACAAAACTTTCCAGGGTCACCCTTTTCTACTTAAAAACAGGGAAAGTTTGTCTTTGGTGGAGCCAAACTAAGACACGCCTTTTCAGATAGGAGTTCAACATCAATATGTTGTACAATTCGATCAAAAGTATCTAAGTGCTAAAGTTATTCAAAACTCACAAATGTAACCACGGAGGCACTTTACAGCACAGACGAGTTTATACACGGGGGAACGTTGAACACACTGACTAACAACAGCGTATGAATGGAATCTCACATCAAAAACTATGAAAAAATGACGATCACATATCATATGAAATATTTTACGGAATAAACTATGTGTTTTGAAGGGATGACACTAGTCGAGGTGGTGGTGGCGCACACGTGTCTACAGCTGCTCCTGGTGGCGGCGCAGAACGCCATTATCTTCACTACTTTCTACGTGCTGTTCTACAACCCCTTGAACGGCAGCGTGGCGCTGCTCATGTCGCTCGTCTGGGTCATTGAACTCTCCGGCGTCGCCTATGGTAACAATGTTATAGATAATCGTAGTAGTTTGATCAATTTTGGTGGCAGGATATTGAAGTAAATCACAGGGGGAGTTTGGCAGTAAAGTGCTGTTACGTATCTATTGTGCTAAATTCTAAATTTTGAATGGTGCTAGTAACTCTTGTACTGAGCTGATATTTGAGCTGCAAGAGAGATCCTTAAGAAATAGGGCAGTCGTGCATGGAGCCATAGACGCATGTTGTGTAAGACTTACTTTCACTGATTCAAAGTATGAACTCTTCCCATATTATAAGGGTTATCTCAGACCACCCGTATCACATGTATATCTTAAAAACGGTTTGACATTTTTAAATGAAGTAAAACTACTTCATTTAAACGGACTCAAAGAAAGGGGAAACGAATTTGCCTGTATACAAGCTGTTCCAAAAGTTAGGGGTTTGGGGTTCGAGTCTCGTTACAATTTTCATCCATAAGGGGCTAAAAAAGACAAGGGAAGAATGAAATGTAATGACGCGTTTCTAGAATATCTCTAAAAAGACTTATGAGTTTAGAACTATGATTTAAATGTACTGAACGTCTGTTTTATTAATACCTATAAAGTAGTATTGTTATACGTTTTCAGCGTTCCTTTTGGCTGTGTTCTTTGAGTCGGAGAAGCTCGCTACCTACGCCGGAGTGGGCACCATAGTACTCATGTTCATCATCTGTGGTAAGTTTGTTCTCTTTGAGTCTCATTTGACACAAATTAGAAAATTTATTGGTTGCATTGCATAAGTTGCAAAGTTATATCTCTGATCCATTCCTGAAACAATTAATCCCACCCTTTTGTTGGTACGTTATGGAAGAAAGCAATACAGAAATTTCTCGTAGATAACCATACTACTGCCTCTTGAGTCTTATCTGTTGTGTGCAGGTATCGTCTGGCCGTACCAAGGGATGCACTGGGTGGTACGCGCGATCGTGAGCTTCTCTCCCCTACAGCCTGCCGTGGAGTCGTACCGAGCCATCGCAGAGCGCGCCTGGGGCTTGGACAACTCTGTGGTCAGCTACGGCTTCCTGGTGGCCATTGGCTGGCTGCTCGTCTTCACCCTTACAGCGTACTTCACCGCCAAGAGGAACAAGCTGGGCACATAGGCTACAAGTGCATCGTTCATTTAGCCAGAAGGCAAAAATAAAAATGATTATTTTTAGAAGAAGTAGTAAGCTGTTTATGTAAAATAGTAAAACATAAAAAGTACCAGGACCACCCCTTGAGGAACGCTTACCGAGCTCAAATGTTATAGGGTGTTTTGTTTTGTTAATTCACACTCTGTAAAACCCCTGGTTAAGAATACGGAGCACGTGCCTCATGTTTCTTTCTTGTGCCAGTACCAACAATATTTGTCAACCCTATAAAGGCCAGTACATACTGATTTATGGTTCAGGATGTAACTAGAGGTTTTCAGGGAGAAATGTTGCTCTCGGTTTGGTTTATAACTTCATTTACCTTGCCAGTAAATCATAATTTTTAAATAGAAGATTACAGGGCTAGAATATTACTATATCCAATTCCATCCCTCGTCTCTAGTTTAATTTGAATCAAACATGATTCTCAAAATGTGTCTTTCTTTAGCGGACCCGTCGCGTGTTGGAATCGTGCGCGACTCCCGAGCTCATCACTCCGTCGGCGCTGGTTCGACTCCCGCAACCACCACTAACAATTTCTTAAGCTACGATGCGGTAACGCTAGGTAAAGGAGGCTTAGTCGTAGAAAGGACTTAGGTTGTAGTCCTATAGCCTCCCTCGTAAACAAGACAAACTTTATATTTTTACCTTTCTTGTAAATACTTTTCTGTCGAATATATTGTACTTGTTATTTTAGCACTTGCTTTTACCATTACTCAATCATGTTAGTAAACTTTGAAAGTAAGAACTCCGAGATGATTTTGTTTTAACGACAAAATGTAACGATTATTTATATATTTGCATGCTGATTATGTTCAAGTTTTATTTTTAAATAGTTCAATACGTTATTTTATATTTTACGTCTTTCATATTCTAGGAATATATTTAATTATTTATCCTTAAATATGTTTAATGTAACGTTAGCTATAAAATGAATATTGGGTTTTTAAATATTAGCTCTTATTTGTTTTCTAAATACACAGGCTGAATAACTGCTTATAAGAGATAGCTACAAACTTACCCTTTTTGTATTGGCTATTTTATAAATAATATAGTTTTCTAGTTGTGATACTAGCATGAGCTCAACAACAATTTAATTGTTTTCAAACAGGTTTCATAAATTATTTGAGTTATTTTTTCTTTCAGGTTGTTTGTGAATTTACAAAACTATACTCCTCAAATAACATAAAAACTCATGAGAATTAATTTGCATCATATGTAAGATCTGTCAGTTTGTAAAACTAAAAGTAAAACTTTATTCAGAGCCTAACACCATACCTTTTTAAATTTTAAACTTTTTCTTTCCTTACTATAATTACTTACTGCAGTTATACAAATATGATTTTAAGTTCTTATCTATGTTGGTTATCTTAAAGATTCGCATCTGTAAGCTCTTTGATGTTTATTCTCAAGGAAACACCATGAATTTATCTGCTCATTTAGGAATAAGTATATAAATACAATAAAAATAAAGCATGCCTAATATTCCTATATTAATGTTTGTACAATGTCCTTTTGTAAATACTTATAATGAATTTATTTTGTACAGTAAAAGCCAAAGTCGTTGTGAATGTGTATGGAAAATAGCATGTTCCTTAGCTTTTAATGTAGAATGTTTATACTATTGAACTTGTACACAATAAAATCTTTGTATTATCTGTTTACGTGAAGTCCTCTTTCTAACCAAAATTTAATTGTAGAAAAAATGCTTTTTGGGTTTTGTACCAGTATTGCTAATTTCAGGAAACTAAAATGAATGAAATACAAACAGTTCCAGAGTTGTTAATGATAGAAATGTCTTCAGCCACTTAGACCACTTAGTAATAGTCTAAATCATACATAAGTGCATATAAATGTTCATTAAATGTTCTTCTTCTTGAAAATCACACCATGCAATGAGTTAATAAACACACCTTGCAATAGAAGAACAAGAACAAAAGTGGACACCTGAAAACATTACAAGTGACACAATATTTTTGGCGATTGACTTCAAGAAATTTCTTTCAATGTAGAAAGGGTGTTATACTAATCGAACCTTGAGAGTGCTCTCAAGCCTGGGCCTTTGTAGGTTTCTGACTTGTTCGGGGATTTTATTGTAAAACCTTATACCTGAAACCGGGAAACATTTTAAATATTTGGAAAATCTACATCTAGGAATATTTATTTATTTAAATTTGATCTTGTGTTGTGATGATGGACCTGGTTATTCAATCGGAATACATGCAGATTATCTTTAATAGCTACAATACATTGTAGTACTTAGATGTTGAAAACTGTCAAAACACTGTTTCTTACAAAGGTCTACAGTGGTTAAGGCATTGTGTATTATTGAAAATATTGAGGTCACGGCTCCAGTCCAGTCCCCTGCGCGCACTGACCGGCATCGCGTTCTTTCCCGTTTCGGCCGTGTAAATTGTAAAAAACTGTACAGTTCGTGTTTAATTGTAATTATGTTCGTGTGTGTGTGTTTGCCTTCAATGTGACCATGACGAAGCCTACGGCTGAAATGAAGAGGGATTAGACAATGGGTTAGTCAACCCGAAACGCGTCATCCAGACTGACAATTTATAGACATATCGACGAAGGTAAATACCATATTTTATTGTATATTACTTATAAGTCTAGATATTTTTAGATGTCTTTGTCAAATATACGAATAGATTACTACAAGTGTACCTTTGAATTGGTCAGTAAGTTTCTGAGTAAAGAATTTATAGACAATTGAATCTTGGACATCTGAAACAGTTATTTTATTACAGAAATTTTATTACATAAAACAGACGTAAACAGTAAAGAAACCGTGCAAAAATTAAAAAGTTAAAAGTTGTTTATTGTCTGCAATGTACATTACCACACAACGTTCAAAATACTTAAATAAATAATTGAAGATTATCAAGGTATTTTTTCCACGCCAAATTGAATTTAATATGTTTGTGTTTCGCTAAAGTCAGATACAAACCGTAGCACTAAAATGCAAAATCAAAACAAAGTAAAACTGAACCTTAAAAACATCCAGCTTTTCTATTGGTTGGCTGCTGGTTAAGTTTTTATTGGTCATTGGGCTATTAATTAATGACCCATTCTAAGGAAGAGTCGGCCTTAGTTTGTAACAAGACTACACCTTATAACTCATTACTGCCACTCATCACACTCATCCTTCACCACATATTTGCCTTAAAATACCCTCATGAGAGTGGTCGGCATCTCAAATAGTGATTTAGTGATTTGACCACCGGTTAAGGCTGAATTGAAAAAAGACTGCCCTGATAATCGCATTGACAATTTTAAAAAACTTAATATTGACAAAATTTTACTTAAAGATTTAACAGTTTAACATCAACATACTTGTGAATAAAGGGCTAACCAATAAGAAAAATATTTGTTAATAGAAATGAGCATATGTTTATCACTGGTATCTCTGAAACTTGGTAACTGACCAATTTGGTTCACTACAGCGAAAACTACGATTCGGAACTATTTTATTTTTGAATTAATGATTTCTATAATTGACCAAATTAAATTTTGATTGATCCTTCAATAGAAAAATACTGTCCAAAGCTTCAATGCTTACAAGTGTCAAATTAAGAATGTAGGCGCACAAATAGTATCATTAGTTTTTATCTAATACTAAAGGTTAACTTAACCATACTAATTAGTTGTATATATCTTTTAAAAAACCATGAACTCTGTACATTATAAGTGGATTTATTAGGAAATATAAATATACACAGGATGCATTTACATCAAATGTCATTAATAAATTCTACGTTTAGACTTCTTTAAACTATTAACAACTGACAAAGAAAAAAACAGAATTGTCTGTATAATTATACGTTGTCAACTAATAACAAAATGCATATATTTTATACTATGTGATAAGTGAATAACGCTGCAACGGTTAAAGCTATTTTTCAGAAAAACTCGAGATAATAATTATTTCATTGGGAAAATCGTAACATTTTTAGGGTCACTTAAATATATTAAATACGAATGTTTTAGTAGTATTTAATTTGATATGGCCAATACAAATTTACTTTTACCCATTTTTCCAAAGAAATGGAAATTCTCACGGTCATAAGTCAATATGAGTACAACATCTTATGTTTACTCAAAGACAACATCAACAACTTTACTTTGTGGGATGAGCTACACAGTCATGGAACACGTCGTGCCAAGGACTTGAATTTCCACGCTGCCGACTAAGTCTAAACCTTAAGTCTTATCCCTGCTCCACCATAAAGATTTACAACTCACTGCCAACGGAAGTGAAAACTTAGATGCGGCTCTGTTTAAACGGAAACTTAAGGTTTGCCTATTAAAGAGACCTCTGTACTCTTTAAAAGAGCTAGAGGAGGAGCCACTGTTTGGAGTCTGCTAACCTCCCATAAAGATTTTTAATAATGACGCAGTCTATCCGAGGTTTTGGTCAACGACGCAGGATTCAAGTATTCAAGTAAGTAAGTACCCTTATAACAAATTGCTCAAAATCTGCAGTCATAGTTCATTGCTAACACAACTGCTAGGAAATAGCATTTAAAAGAAAGTAGTATTTCTTATTTCAAATACCACAAGTGGCACTTTTCAATGACTTACAAAAGTTTAAAAGACACTTTAGTAAAAACTAGCAAACACTAGCGCTGGTGTCAAAACCCGGTAATTGCAGTATTAAAAATAAGGTAAGATCACTGTTTTCTCATTTTTAGTAGCCTACACTTAAGAAAATGACCGCAATAGGCCGATCCGAAACTACGTTTACATTCTGTTTGCAACGTAGATTTTCAAAACAATTGTTTCCAATAAGATTATGTTGTCACGAAACTTGTCATTGCCTGAACTGAGAGCAAAGTTTGTTAATAAACAAGGTTTCTGCAGTAGCAGCCTTAGTGCACCTTAGCTGCAACTTCAACCAATCAGAACTACGATTTGAATTTATGTATGTATTCTTGACGTGCGCCTCACTCCAGTCGCCTCGTTCACAGGACAAGTTATAGCAAAAAGTGTCGTATAATTTTAATTCTTTAAGAGTGTAATTTTAAACCTACATACATGATAAGTTGACCTGCAAATTAAAGAAGTGTGTTAGTACAAAAAAACTTACCAAGTCCAGTGTTACGATAAACAAATTAATATGAGGGCACTTCCTCGGGGTACTTCCTGAGTACCTTCTTAAAAGAAACTGAAACTGGCTGGAAAGCTAACCATTGTTTACTTTCTTTATATACTATTTGGCTTTGATTTGCTTTAAAATTCAGGGTTCAAATTATTCATCTTTCTGGGGTGAAAACATGATTACAGATGTGTTTCACAGTTTTTGAGTGAATAAAAAGTACACGACGTTTTCGGATCAGGAATACGACCTCTTCTTCAGGTGAAAAGTAATCTAAAACATAACACAAAACATTAGTAAAAGAGCTAGCTAAAGAGTAATCAGCGCAAGCTAATCAGTCACCCACCACCATTATGAGAAATTGTACCATCTTTGACGTCAAACTTCAAAGTATTCAGTTTTATTTCACCACTTCCTTAAAAGTAGTCAAATAGCATTATTTATATTGGATATTTCTAAAACAAATTATTGCCTTATGATTTGTGCACCTCCATAGTACGGCCTGCTTGTGATACAACATGTACACCTTTGGAAGAACTTAAACTTTATAGTTTGGAAGAGGTATTTTACAGCAAACAGTAAACCATTTTAGCCGGACGGGTACCGGTAGAATTTGAAAAACCTGTGTAAAATCGTTTGACTACTGGTCATATAATTTACAACGGTGTTGACCTCGCAATTAACGTCAAGCCATCTGCCAATGAAATCCAAGGATGGCTCAAGCTTCCATCATATTTTGAGAAACACATCTAAAATAAAACGCATGTTGACTTTGATCTTACGTTTGTTGTTAAACCAGCTAACGAATTTTAAATTAAACAGGTTAATTTAACAGGAAATAGGTTTACATTAAACATATTTTATAATAGCCACTGCTTATTTTAAGATTGATAATAGCTATTTAAAGCATTTTGCTCATTGTTTAATTTAGATTCACAAAATTGAAATACATTTGATAAAGTGTTACGGTACATGTGTTTGGCAAAGACAAATGTGGATGAAATGACGTCCTTTGTGCCTCGGACACCTTTGTAAGCTATTTTATAGGTATAGATAGCACTTTGTCGATTGCCTATAGAACTTGGAGACCCTCTAAAAATACTAAAGGCTTTGTTAATTTAACGGGTTTTAATACCTAGGGTTTGAAAACTCTATTCAAGATATACATTTAAATAAACACATTTCTCCAGAGAATATAAATATCTCCTAACATCTCGCATCTCATCAACATACATTTTAAGTTTCGGTAGGCGAAATAGCTGTTTCAGCTGTCTCTGGAACCCAAACCTTGAACTTTACAATTCAACTCCAAACGTCCAAATATAGGCACACCTGTCAAACCCAGATATGAAATAGCCAACAAAACCCTGAGGATGAAATATCTGCAATAACATTGAAATCCCATTCAGAAAGTCAGTCAGTGTGTTTTGCGTTTTCCAGTCATGTGTCATATAAACTCGTCTTTATTGCAAAATGCTTCTTCGACCAAAACCTTTTTTCTGATGATTTTAAAAGCCTCAAGCTCTGGGAAACTTTTAATGGATTTTGACCACCCGTTATCAAAGACTGTTGATCTAATATATCCAGTTAGCAATATAAATGAATAAACCATTGTAGTGAACGAAAAGTCATAGAATAATTTGAGTAAAACAAAGTGGGCCAAAGTCGTGTTGTATTTTATTTTGCCAAAAATATCATTTGATCCCAAGAGGTTGATACGGTGTTTGATATGATTTTTTACTTTAATGATGTATGCAGGTTGGCAGCACCTTGAGAGAGTTGCCAGATCAGGAAGATTGCAGGTCCCAATGTCGTCCTTGAGGTACTCTGTGTAGCAGGTCCTACACAAGCTCACCTTGCTAAACCCACCTGCATGTGGGCTCAAGTGACTTGCACAGATTATGTAAAGTCATCTATGTGTCTAATAATTCATTGTACTTTTGTGATTTATGTGATAAAGTCCAATCTTAACGAGAAATCTTTAAGAGTGATTCTTCTAAAAGTATTACGATGCTGCCTAGGCAAATAATTAATCCAAGATACGGAAGCAGGATTGGTACATTTATATAATGAGTTTTTAAATTCATGTAATGTTTGTCCACACTCATAAATTAACCTCCCTTAAACAGTCTTATTTTCTGTGGAAATTCAAGGAAATGAGAAAATCTAATGACATTAAAACAATTAGCAATGCTGATTTATCTAATGGTTTGCCAACAATCACTACTTATTGTTTACTTAAGGCCAGCCACAATAACAGCACGGGCTGAGTGTTGTGGTTGGGCTGAGGACAGCAAAGTGGTCGTTAGTGCAGAGGAAATTGTCGAGACAACATAAATGAGTGATGGTTTATTTGAGGGTAGAGAAGAAGTGGCTGGTTGGTGGGAGCAGGAAAAGATGAGGACAGTTTAAATTTATACCACAGAGAAGAGAACTTCTAGGGGCTGTGGTTAGACAAACTCTAGAGAGACTTTCTTACATAGGTCATTTCATCTGTGTGTTTTTATAAGAGTTGATTTGTATTCAAGCTTAACAAAGAATGACATAAATACGAACATAGGTTACCTAGCTGAATCCAGTCCATATTGTATTTGAAGCGGTAAAACATTACCAAAACATCTGATTCGCGAACACAGTTCTTATGGGGCGCAGCGGTCACCACTTGAAACGCCAATAAATAGTACATGCAAACGTTAAGAGTTTGAAGTTAGGTGCTTTACATAAAAGTACAAACGTGAAATTATAATTCTGGACTAAGTTTGGCCAGGCAACCTACGTTTTTTGGTAAATTAGTACATTTTCGTCGACATGAAGTAGGTCCTTTCTATAAGACAAGATAGAAAACTCATATTGTTTGGAGGTGGGTGACGGGTCAGCTTACTTTGATCACTTTTAGGCTAGCTCATTTCCTAACGTTTAGTGTTATGTTTTTGTTACTTTCCGCCTAAAGACGGAACCAGATTCCAAATACCGAAACGTCGTGACGTTGGTGGAAAACGTCCGTAATAATATTACAATCTAGCTCATGTGGGATATTTGACTTTTTAATAAAAATCAAACAATAATTTAGCATGACTTATTTTTAAGTGAGCTTGACGTCAAAAAAGAAAATCATTACACGAAATACATACCAAAGAATTATAAAATACATACCTGATTGTTTGAATACAGCCAACTAAAAGGGGCTGACCGAAAAAGCTTTCATACAAAATTCTCTTGCAAAGAAGAGGGATATTCTAAACCGTTGTCAGAGAAAGGTTTGTAACATAACAGAAAAATAGTGTTTTCTCCAAAGGGAGAGCTAAATCGCAAGTTTGAAACAGATGTAAGCGTAAAGAAAGGCAAATCAGTCAAAATAGCGTTCTTGATTACAGCCCGCGCATTCAAATTATACTCATAAGTGCATGAATAATACTATAGTATTTCACATTGTTCACTTTCACGAACCATTGTGTCACAATTGGATCCTTACTCCAATTGCCCAACTCTGTTCTACAAGCCCCATGCTAAATCTTATTAAATTTCATTCCCATCTGTTTAATTATAATGTAACGTTTATCGTTTAACGTAGTGCTTCCAGTAAGTATTATACAGAGTGTTTGTGAACTCTCTATATAATAAGAAGTGTGTAGTTTGATAAGAAGTGTAAAACAGTATAGAGCCATAATGCCATACACCATATACCATTTCATGGCCATCTGGCTATGTATGGGTTTCACTTAATAATTTGTATATCCCAAAGAAATCGTTTGATTGAGTTGGGAGTCGTGAAAAATATTCAGTTTCGTAAATTCATTTGGGGAAATGGCAGATATATGAAGCATGAAAGGTGCAATTAAAAAAATAATAGTTTGTAAATTTTAAAAGCATATTTTGGTAACTTTATTGTTGAAAATCCTATTTTAGTCCAAGAACGCAAACAATGATTTGAACATGAATTGAAAAACAACTACGATACTAATGATTATTATTATATAATGATAAAAACGTATCCAGGAGCTCCCAAACTGAATGCGGTAACATGTGTAACCTTTATTTTAGTGTGCAACACATCAAGGAGCTTTTATTAGAAGAGTACCATGCCATGAAATTAAAAAATGGGAAAAGATTAAGTTCTTGAAAATAATCTATGAAAAATAACATCAAATTAAGAGTCTTGACGATTAAAGCTTAAGTTTCAATTTCATAACAAATCTCAAAATGATCACTACAACCATAATTGCATCCTTACATATTGTAAAACGCCCCAAATTTAAACATCCATAAATGTAGACTATTGTTGAGTAAACATTCAAACGTGCATTTTTGCAACATTGTATTGTAATAATAAAACCCTTGCAGTTATTTTAATACGCAACGTGCCACTGATTTTTCCAATCTTCCCGACCTCTTACGGACCGTACTTCACTATAGGTAAAATATTAACACAAGTAGTAAAATCCGAGTCTTTTTGCAAATTACTTCGGTAAATGTTATAACTCTTGCATTCATAGTCAACCTGAAAACGGTTCGTTCATTTCTTCCACGCTTGATCATTCTAATGAAATCGTCAATCCAATCACCTATACAAAACTGTAGAACTTAACAAATGAAATGTGCATTCTCTATAACTACTACTAACTCTCGTATAATCGAACACAAGGACGCAAGATAGAGTTGTCATGTAAACACAGCTGATGACCCAAGTAAACACTGCAGAGTCAACATGGCCGCCCTGAGTTGACTCTGCAGTGCTAAGTGCATTACGTCAAGTCACGTGACCTTGACACATATCAATAGACAGACCACTGCAAGTGTGGATGTTTGGTAGTGGTGATTAGTAGGTTTAGTGTAGATAAGTACGGATTCTCTAGGGGTAAATTCGCTAGTAAAAAAGGTTACAGGAGCCTATGCTCAGAGGATAAAAAACACAAATTGTTTGAAAATTCCTGATTCTCGGATGACTGCTCTAAGATATTTAAATTGATGATTTTTTAACTGTGCCATATTTTGTGTTCGTATATTTAAAAGCAGATTTGAGATTGGTAATGAACTCCATTTTCTCGATCGAAACCTACAATCTGCGATTTATTTAAGGAGTTTGATTTGATTTTGGACAGTTGCTGTGGTTTGAGCTGAAATCGCAATACCGTCTGCAAAAGCCATACAATCAATCTGTTTACTAGCTTTACAATATGTTTTGCAACTTTTCGATATTGTCATTCTTTCCAAAACACTGTTGAACGACAATGGAGATTACCTCCTCCTCATTTAAAATGGTTCTGGAAGCTCCCCTACAAGTTTTAATTTTGATTTTGTGTCTGTTGGTGTTACAATAATGAATGCTAAAGGGGAAGCCTAATTGGGTACAAAAGTATTTCACTCATTAAACAAATCTTTTCGATGTAGCACCGGTGATATAATAAAATGTAAAAACAATAAAATGGATATTTAAAAAATAAACATGTTGGCAAAAACGTCTCTATGTGTCTTCTTTGTCTTACAACCTAACCACACTCCTCAAAGGAAATAAATATCCCTAAATAAATATTTATTTATGTTGTATTTTGCTACTAAAGAAATTGCAATTAAACATTTACTACTTCATTCAAAGTTAACGTTGAGCTGAATTGTTCAATGACTATTCTTTGCTCGCTCTTCGTTAATATGTCAACATGAAGTTCAATGTCTCTTTGTAATGTCGTGCAACAAAGAATATAATGAGTGGGAATCGACAACTCCTGCGTTCCGCACGTTAAACCGTACGAGTACCACATGGAAGCGTGCCTTTGTGTAGTTCCAAGTTGCATAACCAGCCAGAAACACTTTTTTTAAACACCGGGTTGAACTAGTTCTAAAAAAAGTAAAACCACCAGAAAAACGAAACCTGCTTCAGCTTTGTGAGGTAAGGGACCTGTTTCACTGACAAGGTCTTCTTGTGACCTTGGGGTGACCTTGAGGTCACTTGATTTACAAACCTGTCTAACATTCTCTGACGGAACTCGATCTAAGCTCATATTAAGAACAGATTAGCAATCCCAATCACACTTGGAGCAAGCCAAAGCCTCCCACTGGGTTAATCATAACGTGCATACACAATATCAATTAGTAAATCCCATTAGGTCAGAACTAGTTATATCATTTATGCGTAGTTACCCATGTTGTGAGCTGCGGTTAGTGATTGTAGGCTGTCTGGCAATAGTTATTGATTATACGAGTTATTTAATGTGTATAAATACGTCATAACTGAAAGCAGATTTTCCATATAGTCGATGATGAGTGATGGTTTAACGGACGGTGTAACGCTTTTGGAAGGTGTTGAACTGTTCTTTAGCGTTACAGTTTTGATCTTTCGTTTACGTCCGTTTCGACTTTTTTCCTTTCGTTTATGTTTTTAAAAACTACAGTTTAATCTCATAAAAAAGCCAATTTTGATAATTTTAAGACTAGTGAAAACATTTTACAAATATTCGTCCAGAAGACTGCTTTAATATAAAAAAGTAAAGTTTGTCTTGAAGACTACAAAGTCCTCTCTACCACTCAACCTCGACCTTTACCTAGCGTTACCGTGTAGTCACTTTACAAATTGTAAGCAGTGACTGCGGGAATCGAATCCGCACCACTGGAGTGATGAGCTCCGTAGTCACACGGGATACAAAACTGGCACGGATCTGCTAAATATATAACAAAACTAGGAACATTTTCCCCAAAGAACGGTTATGACTTTCTAAAGATAAATGCATATAATTACATAGAAGTTTATATTTTCAGCTATTAAAATATATACAAATGTTTCATGATAACTTTAACTAATATTTAAAGTGAATTTACCATTCAGTTAAACAAAAAGGGTGCAATGAAAGGAGGATAGTATTACTACTTGCAACTTGTTTTGCTCAGATGGAAGTAAAATTATCATTACAAAACCTCTAAATAACTTCTATTTTCACTATTTCTTTAACTATAATAACCATTGTTTTTTCACCTTAGCTAAAAGTGCTCATTTAGCTTCCACCATTTTGAGTGAATATCCGGATTAAGTTATGAGATACTCAATCACAATTTCATCACAGTACCCTCATGATCCAGTCGAAAACATCTGGTGTAACTGATAATTACAGGGCCTACAAACCTGAATAGATCCAGAACATTATGCACAGTTGCGAAACCAGTTTACAGATTTAGGCCTTGTTAAACACCCCGAGCGTAGGCTTACTGCTATTTGAAAGGGAGATAGCGATATTGGACGGCAAAGACGTTACACTAAATAATTCGTTTACTCTGACTGATTGGGTCAAATTTTTAACGATATCTCAATTTCACGGTCTAGCTAAGGTTTAAGTGTCCCTTTTGGTTTGATCAAAGCAGAAGTTTAGGTAAAAGTAATCGAGGGTAACCTTGTTGATGATATATGAAAATAAATAAGTAGAACGCTATTCATTTAACCAAACCACTTGGCACAACATATGGTAGCGTTATAACCTCAAGAGAAAAGTAACGTCCTTAATTCAAGAAGAAAAATCTTGAAGCCACCTTTGAGAGCTGCGGTTTTTGTTGAAATAAACCTTTTTACGTAGAATTTCTGGCATTGCAAGAACTGCATTTGGTACCAAACATCTACCAACTTTCAAAATGAGTTACAAAAATAAAATGGAAGCTTAAAGAACTATCAAAAGAGTATAGATTCGAATTGGCATGTTTCTAAAGACCTGCTTAACTCCAAAGTATAGAAAGTAATACCCCAAACTCTTCGAAAAAGATCTCAGTATGGCATATAAATAATCGTGGCGCTAAACAGTCAAATGAGTCGGTTCAAATGATTTTTAAATAATAACTGTTACATTATCAACAACATGTTAAAAAACTAGTAGCAATATAATCGACTTACAAAAATATATAACTTGATGTATATAGGACGACCTGTGACTTCCAATTACTCTTATGGGAAATTTACATATGGAAATCAAAACAACTTTTGCATTTCTTAATTTTTAAACGTGCTAGTAGCAGAGGAAATTACTAAAAGCTATTTCAATCGGAGCACAGAAGGCTATAAACTGACTTCCACAATGGATTGAATGAACAGCCACATAAAATAAGTAATAAAACCTAAGAACGAAGTAAAGAGAAAAGCCTACCAATAGCAACATCAGACCTCACGATAGCAGCTCGTATTACAAGGTAATATACGTCATCAAACTTGCTAATGGAGGTGCCTTACCCTCTCCCCATGAGCAAAGCTTGCTAATAGTTTGTAGCTAATTGACAGCAATCAACTCACAACTAACGAATTTTGATACTAACGAATTTAAATGAGATATTCACACCATTAGTGGGGAAAGACGTAGTCCCAGGACCATAAAACGCATTTTCGTCCAATTTTCACAAACTTTGGGACAAATGTATCTTTTGTGAATATCTCGGTCAGGCTTGTTGGCCAGCAAAATTGGAATAGTCCAACCGAAATACCCCTTTTTGGAGGGGTGGAGGCGGGGAGTTTTCACAGTTGATTTGACGCAGTCTATCCAACAGCTGTTGGTCAAGGACGGCTACAAGTATTCAAGTATTCACTAAAACAGCTGGTTTAATTATCTAGATTGAATTTAAAATTTATATATACTTTATGTTAGCCATGCATCTACAAAATACTATGATAATCTGTTGAGTTGTTTGATTGTCAATCTATCATTTCAACAGAATTTACGTACTATTGTCGTCACTTAATTGTATATCAAAGCCACACTTTGTCACATTAATATCATCGCCCATGTTCAACTATATCATATTCAACTGTTCAACCATATAATTTCAACTGTTAAACTGGTACATGCCGTTGAAAATAAACAAATAAATAAAATGGCGGCAAAAATATGATTTTTCGTCAAAACAGCGGGATGAGTAGTCCGTCGACTTAAATAAAATATTTGAAAATGAGTTTTCTCTTCGAGCAGTGAAAGATGACATAAATCTGAGGCCGAAGGCCAAACCGAGGCTGTAAATGCAGTGAATGAGGATTACAATAAGTAACTTAAATTGCAAAGGAAATTCGCTTTACTCACGCCAGCGGTGGTTTCACGCTTAGCTGTGTGTAGATCTGGTTTTAACTTTACCATATGCCATATTTTGACGTAGCAATTGTGTTTGTTTTTATTAAGCTTTGTATAAGTATAGTAAACAGTTCCATAAGGAAAGAATTGTCAGTTGCTGTTGTTAAACCAGTATAATTTATGTAACTGTAGCACGTGTGGTGGTTGGCTCTGAAATTCCTTACATTGTGAGGAATTATTTGCCGCTAAAATAATGTATTAAGTTATTTTCTTTTCAATTATTCGTAATGTTTTGATGATACTTTTTATGGTTCTCGTAATGCGGTGGTAAACAACCTTTGGAGCTTTTGTTTGCAGACTTTGGCAACCTATGAACTTATTTAAATGTTTAGTCTATCAAAGATGGTCCAGAAGCATAAAACCATTGAAGCATTCTAACGATAACAGTATTTGAAATCAATAACTGACTAATATATACAGCAGGATAAATCTGAAATGCTGAACTTGATCCTTTCACCACTCAATTTGTCCTTTTATCTTTATAAAATTGGAAGAATTTGTAAGATTTATACTAATTATAGTAAGTTATATTAAATTCATTAAATACGAGTAGTCACTGTAAACATTATGAAATTCATAATGCAATATTAACATTTATACTAATGAACTGAAATTTGTTAATTAGTAGTCGGATTAAACTGCAGCGTGTTGAAGGCCCCACTAAAATGTTGCAATATCCTCACCAAGTGTGGATGCTATAATTTGGCAGATCGTAACACTGAAGCAAAGATAGTGTTGCGGTAGGAAATTGCGCATAGATGCAACACGGTTGAGGCAGCAAAATCATCATAGTTTGACAGCTCAAGCACAGATAGCGCTGCGAGCTCTGCAGTCTCTCGCCGCCTTTCTCCCCCTTTGGCTCCAAGTGGATTGTCCAATGTCGATGTCTTAAATGTGACCAAATTGTGCGATTTTCAAGACGAAGTGAACTTGCATGTGCATCAGTGGCTCTACTCGAATTCTCTCGCAGCGCTTTCTGTGCTTGGGCTACCGAACTATGTCGATTTTCCCGCATCAGCCATTCGGCATATATGCGCAATCTAACATGATCTTTGACAGAAGTTAAACTATTGTTCTGATTGCGAAAGATTATAGAAAGCTGATCCACAGGAGGCGCGAGTCAATGTGTAGTCTATGTCGTTGTCGCCCAGGGGGTCGGAGTTTCACCATTTGTTTTGCCACGATACTCACAAGTTGGTATGTAATGTTGCTTGAAGCTTTGAGAAGAATCCTTGAACTAGTTATTCGTAGTGTAGCGATATTTCGTTGATGCAGGGACGATGACTCTCTGTACGAAAAGGGGACGAAATGATCCAGAAGATATACGCTCATACTGGTTCCGTTAAGCCAGACCAAAATGACGGTGGAAGATAATTTTCTACCGTCTTTGGATTGGATTTTGTTGATTTCTTTTGGGCATCGTATTTTAATGTTGATACTAAGTTTAATCGAAATCGTTCATACACAGTTGTTATAACATTACACCCCTTTTTGGAGGAAACGCCCGTTACTTTAATTGGGCACTTCCGTTGATTTTGCTGGTTCATGAACTTAGTTATTATCAAAAGAAACCTTTTTGCTAATTTACTTGAAAATCGGACAAACAATGCGACTTGTAGAGTGGTAACAGAGGTCAAAGAGGGAACTTCCGGTGTAATTTTTATCCCGCTATTGGAGTTCATGCTACAGTGTGAATTTACCGCTAGATATTACGGTAACGCCTGTGGCTAAACGTCGGAAGTGTTTTAAAATTAAAACAACCGCATTGTCCTAACGAGAGAAATAGTTATCCAGGAAGGAAACACTGCCTTGGCAAGTGTTTACATTTAATGGGGAGAATAATTATTCAATTACATCTATTACGCAACAATATTACTCAGATCATAATATTCAGCAAACAGTGCCAACTATATGTCCGAGAATGAGACATCGCATTTAAAGCACTGCATTTACGTTGTTTTAAGCACACAGAACATACAACACTTAATATTTTGAACAAGTAACTAATTACTATCAGCAGGTCTTCCATAAAAGGCATAAATATTATGGAAAGCGGCGGAAGGATAATTTGAAGATATTTGATCTTTCGAGCATCTCTTGTGATAAACTGTTGTCCAGTAAATTTAGGGCTAGATTGTGTTTGTGTGTATTTCTTTAACTTAAAAGGTAAAGTTTGTCTTGTGTAACAAGGTGAAGTTAGGACTACAAAGTCCTCTCTACCAATCAACCTCTCGACCTTTACCCAGCGTCACCGTATAGTCACATTACCAATTTTAAGTGGTGACTGCGGGGATCGAATCCGCGCCATCGGAGTGATGAGCTCCGGAGTCGCGCACGATTCCAGCCCGCCACGAGTCCACTCAAACTTAACGCAGGGGTTGCGGGCATCACAAACAGTTTTTGAGAAAGCGTTCCAAACTCATGTGGCTGCCCCAAGAATCGAACCCACTACTTTGCGCATTGTAAACCGTGACTCAGCCCACTGAGTTACGGACGCAGGCAATGTTTGAAAGGTTGTCTAATTTTTCTAAATGTTTTGAACTTAAGTTTTGACATGTTGTTGCCGAATCGTTGACATAAAGAAGGGTTTTATGAAAGAGTTTGTTGGTCACTTACAATTGCGCATCTGTAATCAGTCTAAAGGTTTTAGTTAGCAAACGCTGCATACACTCCTTTGACGCAATAAGTAAACAAATACACACTGAACAGAGATAACCGACCATGACACCTTTCTGTAAGCCCTAACACACAGATAACACGTCTCTTGACCAAGCCTTGTGTGAGTAGGAGAGTGACGTAAACATAACCTCAAAGTCAACCATTGCTTATGTTTACATTTGGCGCACCAATCATTTAGCGAGCTCGAGATAAGTAAGGTTATCCAACGACTTGGGTTTTAAGCAATAATAACTGTAATTATGATCCGGTTTTGGTAAAACGTGGTATACGCATTTATGGTAGCGTGCCTACATATGTACTGAAAATAAATAAAATACGTTAAACCAGACCAAGATGGTGCCACACAAACTATTTTCAGTCACCATTTTGTCTGGATAAACGACACTGTTATGCTCCAAAATAAATAAATATATATTTTATTCCATAAACAATACATCTTCACGCGTAGAACCGGTCTCGCTTGTGACGACGTGTCGACTATGTTTTGTATTGCTTTTAATCTAACCATTCACTGTAGTCATAATTATTGAAAATGACCAACATCAGCTGTTGCAGTTGAATTGCTATGCACACACAGTTCTTGTACCATCAGGTCATTACAACTCAACCAACAAAACAGAGAAATTAAACGCACTTAAGAGTCGTATAAATAAAATAAGTGTCAATTCGAAGGTGAGCCAGGAAAACATGGCGGACAACATTCTTAACGTGGGATCGTGTCTTATTAGAGATAAGAATGATAACTATCTTTGACCTTGAATAACTATTCACTACCTTGATTAATGTGTCGATAAGTAATTGTTATGTAATGTCCTGAGTAATAACCCGTATGCCAGATGGGTATAATGTCTGCAGTAACTGGTAGATTTATATGTTATCATCTTTAAGTTCTTCGGTAGCTTTGATGGTGAATGAATACATAATGTTTATATTATCTACTCAAAGAGAATTTCAGAGTATTCATCTTATTGGACAGAGCAAAATGTTTACTTAACTCAAAACGGGTTGAGGTTTTGTTTGTTAGGAACACTTAAAGTTCCTTCAGTGGTTAGTTTACATTCTTTATAGACAATATGGGGTTTACTTTACTTGTCTATAAAGTTTGTCTATAAAACAAAAACAATAAACACACAAAAACAAAAGAGAGAACTCTTTTTGTTTGGTGATGGGTGATTGGTCAGCTTGCTCTGATTACGTTTTTTAGGCTGGTTCTTTTCTTGATGTTTTGTCTTATGTTTTTGGTTACTTTTCACCAGATTCTGAAACGTCGTGTTCTTCTTGTTCATTAAGAATTTATGGAAAATGTTCGAAATATTATTTTAACTTGAGATGGCTTATTTAGTTATTGTATTTTATATTCAACATTTGTTGATTGTTTTTACAGCCTTAGAATACCGGTAAAGGAAGCGCGGTAGACCAACGTCGCGTGTGGTGGGAGTGGTTTTAACCATGTGCGGGGAACCAAGTGTTTTTACTGCTCATTAATTATTTCCTTGATTTCTGCGATCTATCTATAGATATAAAAATTAATTGGATATGATTGGGCGTATTTATTTGTTTATGTCCCACTGAAGGATTATTCAGTACTATAATTATAAGACAAGATACTACGATCTTAAGAAAAAGGATGGCGATTTACATTGAAGCGTAGAAGTGTTACGTAATGTAATTTCGTTGAAAATTATATTTATTTATAGGTTTTGTTTTGAAAATAAGTAAAAATATGTGGTTTTAGGTGCTTTATTTCTCTCATATGGTTGCACCACGATTAAAAAAGGACCCGTCGGACGCTCGTTGGTTCAGCGCGCTTATTAGCTTGGTATTGTTAAACGAAAACAATTAACAAACTTAAACTTTAAAAGCAATAATTAATGACTGCTTAACCACCTTAAGTCATATAACAAGCAAAGACAGTTCTGAAACAAATACGAAACAAATCTCTTAACAACCAATGGGGACAGCTCCTAAAATATGTGGTGGTTTTTGAATCGGCGAGCCAAACACCTCTAGCACCATAATATGTAAATACTCGTTAGTCATCGACTGCATTATAGTATTTTTCATTGTATTTTACGGTAAGAACTGAAGCAATTCATTGACCTGAACAATAAAAGATAAATTATGTTAGCTTCGACAACCGGTGAAGGGTTTGACTGGGACTCGTGGCGTGGTCCTGTAATCCAGCTTTATGGAGGTCAGGTTTTGAGGATGATATAGGCAAAGCGGCTCAGATAGTCTCAGTGATCATCTGATGATACCCGCATCAACTCCACCATCGTTTAGACATATCAGACCATCACCTGCGTGGTTCGGAAGTCACGTTGCCGTTGGTCCTTGTATTTCCATTGGTCATTGGGCTATTAATTCAATGACCATAACGCATTACTACCACTCATCACACTCATCCTTCACCACATATTGCCTTTAAAATACCCTCACGAGAGTGGTCGGCATCTCAAATAGTGATTTAGTAATTTAGTGTGCATTGCCAGACAACAAAGCATTATTTTTGGACCACAGAGATTATTTGCTCAGGTGCCTGACACTCACCTGATACTATATTTACGAGACGTAGACAGCGTGGTATTTATGAACCGTCACCACATTCTTGCCCCTAAGGCGGTCAGCTGTAGGGGTTATATCGGAGGGCATTTCCGGGTTTAGCTAATTTAAACTAGCCTAGTCGTCATGACGCGGCTGTTTCTGTAACACCACCCCAGCCCCTGGCAAAGTAGACCCGGAAAATAACACACTTTCCAAATCACCCTGTTGTCAACTTTGTTTTTAAATAAAAGGCTTAAGTGATTGTTATTGATAAAAATGACTAGAGGTAATTTGTAAGCCTACAAAACAATGCTTATTTGAGAACAATGCACTTCTATCAAAACTAAATAGATTTTTTTAGGTACTTGGAATATATGAAGTTTGAGCCCGAAGAGCGTACCGAATGAGCGTAGTGAATTAGAGGTACAATTAACGATTTAGAGTAACTAATTGCAAAGGTATTTCGATTCAATCATGGCAGTGCTTTAGTGCTTGGCCGCGTGTCAGACTGATGTTTATTTATAGTTATTTCTCATGTTAGACGACAATATAAAGTTGTGTTTATTGTGACGAAAAAGCTATGATACATCAGTAATACATTGACGTATACAAGTATATTAACTCTTTGTTCAAAATTTGTTGTTGAGAATGGTAAAACTTTTGAGGTTGAACTTTTTTTATAAATTTTTTCATACACTCTAAAAATAAAGGAGTGAAGGCCACTCATAAAGAGTGAGATTTCGCTCTTTTAGTGTTGAAAGCCACTCTCATTAAAGAGTAACTCGATTTTCACTCTTTTGCGAGTGGTTTTCACACTTTCATATTAAGAGTGTACTATTTTAGTAAAAAAGAAGAATATGACCTTTCGGAATCTGGAATCTGATCTCGTTTTTCAGGTGAAAAGTAACCTAAAACAGAACACAAAACATTAGGAAGTGAGCTAGCCTAAAAGTAATCAGCGCAAACTGACCAGTCACCCACCACCAATAGCAGAAGTATTTTGATTATTATTATTATTTTTTATTCATTAAAACTTTGAGAACGTTCGTAATGATATTTTAAATTTAGAGTACGTTAACACTTTAAGTGCTTTGCCTAGTGGTCATGTTAGTACTCTAAGGCTAAGGCAAGCGCACACCTGTGCTCCCACTGCGCGTGAAGGCCGAGCAAGAGCGCAAAGTACTCCGGTAGTCAGTGTCTCCTAGCCGCGCACACCGTCAACACTGCGCACCCTGTATAGCAAGTACCGCGCACAGTGATCTAATCCCTTCAGTTAGTCGTTCAGTGAAACCAGTTCAGTGTCGTGCTCTCTTAACTTAGTTATTTGGTTTCGTTTTTGTTTAAGGTGAGTAATTAATATTTTTGTTTAAAATTTAAAGTTTTGGTTGAAGTGATGGTTTAATTAAAATAAATAAATAATTAGGTATTAATCACTTGTGCGTGATTTAATATTTATTTTGTGATAGAGGTCCCATTTTGTACGTGTAGTTGTATTTTTGTTGTTGATAGAATGGTAGAGAAGCCACTGCGCGACATGCGTTTTATTTTTTAAGTAATAATAATGCTTTATTTATCTCGTTTCATATACAGTAAGTACATTGAACATTATAAGTTTTAACAAACAAACCCCCAAACAGTCTGACTTTGAGTGTATCTCACATTGAAATAAAATGTATGATTTAAACCAAACGCATGTTTATTATAAATCAGTAAAAATAAAATTAACAACGAATAGAAATAAAACCTTATAACAATTAAATATTGTAAAGTAAACAATTCGTAAAATCTTTACTTATTGCAGAGAGTAAACAAATGTCTTTAATATTGTCTAATCTGTTTTTATCGGATCTGTGGCGGATCGGTATCGCGCGAGGCTCGAAGCTCATCACTCTGGTGGTACGGGTTCGATCCCCGCAGTCATCACTCACAATTTGTTAAGTGACTTGACGGTAACGCTAGGTAAAGGTCGTGGTTGAGTAGCAGAGAACACGTTTTAGTCCTAACTTCGCCTCGTCAAACTATACCTTTTTAACTACTGTACAACTTTCTTAGGCTTTTGATAATCACCGCGTACACATTTTTATTTTGTACCACTCTTACGAGATGAAAACGTCATTGCGCGTAATTTGGGCAGTTGAGTGTCGTATGGTTAGTGAATTTTCATAGGAAATAGAGCTAAGCATTTCTACTGCTACATATAACAAAACGTCGCAGAACAGAATGTTTTCTGTTTCGGCCCTAACACCTATTGAGTCAAATGGCAAAAATATAATTAATTACAGGTGTATTTATGTCGGTGGTTTGGATGGATTCATCTCAAACAGATTAGACTGCGGGCAAACCAGTAGACCTACATTTTCCGGTACCCAACTTTATGACCAGTAAACCATAGGTAATAATGGCAAGAAAAATAATTTAAAACACCTTAAACTACGAAGTAAAATGAGTACATTTTATATTATTTGAATCTAGATTTCCAAAGAAACAGAATCTAGGCTTCTTAAAGAAACCAATAAGTCGACGTCCATAAATCTGATTCTATAAACCTTTATTATGGATAGCCTACAGGTGAACCTGTTAACATTTTTCTCTTCTCTGTCAAAGAAGATAGCCTAGCTGGAAACACAAACCAGCTGGTACTGGTACAAATAAATGAAACAAAACGTGTTACTATACATACGAATTGAAGGAAAATTCAGTTCAAATTTGTAGTAAATCAAATAACATCAAACTTTGTATCATTGTACCCCAAATTTCAAAGGAGAAACTAGGTGTCTTTAGGACTGCAGTACTAGTCAATTGGCAATTCAGAGGTAAATACTAATTTGAAATAAAAACTTCAAAAACTGCAAACAAAATTGTGTTTATCCACAACATGTTTCGACAATTTAATGCCATTATCAAGTGGAAAGACCAACTAAATGGCATTAAATAATGGCACTTGATAATAGCATAAAATTGTCGAAACATGTTGTGGATAAACGCAATTGTTTGCAATTTTTGAAGTTTTTATTTCAAATTAGTATTTATTACTTTTGCAAACTGTGGTCATCATGAATAAAATTCAGGGGTAATATTTACAACACAATTTATTATCCACGAGCCACGGCAATCGATTGAAGCGCCTGGATGGAAGATCACACCCCGTGCTGGTGATGAGGAGATCAGGGAGGGTCTGTCGCTTGGGCGGTGCCTGGTACCCCGCCAAGCATTAGTTGAAGCCTTGGTCAGAGGACAAGGGAAAAAAAAGACAATTTATTATTTCAAATTTTCACAGTGAACTACACATATTTAACAGAAGAGATGATAGATAAAGAAGTATATTTTGAGATCATAAGATATATTTGTATGTAATCAGTTAGACGTGAAATGATACTTCAATATGTTATTTGAAAAAGATAATAATAATAAGTTGTCAGTGCAAATAACCCAAAGAGTATATACTCTTTGATTCAACCAATAAAGAGTATCGGAATGAGCCATAAGAAGTTCAAAAACTACAACAACTGGCAAGCATCCCATTGATAAGGTTTGAAGTGATTCTAAAACTTAACGGGTTTGATGTGATGTACAATATTTTGAAAACATTGTGTAAACAATAAATATAGAGAAATAAACTAGCCTGTAGTTGTATGAATCACACACTCTTAGTTTTGGTTTTGGAATATCAGAAGCACGTGAACTTAAATGTTTATGTTTCAATATATCTGATAAATATCACAACTATTAGAAAAGCTTTTAGATATGGCTTTAACATACGTATATTTAAAGAATAGTATGCCTAACATGAGTCCTTAAATACCTAGATAGTTGAAAGGGGTGAGGTGCGGGTTGTCCAAGGCCGAGTCCGATATGGACTCTAACATCGTCATCATTCCAAATAGACGAAACAACTATAGAACTATTCAAATTCTGCAAACCCGTCGCTTCTATTTCGCCTCCGATTTCACAAAAAATCTAATAAAAAGACAACCGGTTGAACTGGACTGGGCAGATCTAGACCTGGGGACTTCGACCCTCGGTATCAGATCAAACCTGCACACATCTTGCGTGAGACGACATTTTAAAAGATTTTTAGATTCGTCAGGTAAAAGCACTTCTTATTGTTTTATCACTTTGGTAGTTATCACTTACTTATTAGTTACATGTACGGGTTTGTACATATTCAGACATTTTTACTATAGGTACGAACCAAGACAAACTTGGACCTCAATGTTCAGTTTTCCAAGGATTCTGCAAATAAATTCGTGCTTATATCAAAGACATTAATTAGATTAGGTCATGCTACAATTATATCAAAGCTCTACAATTAAATTTTACTCTAACTCCTTCATTACGTAAACTAAATTTGGAAAAATTAAACCAACTCATCTATGCGCCAATAAATCGTTCCAGTCTGATTTAGACATCGTCAAAAATATGCAAAAGTCGAAAGTATCGAAACAATTAGGAGAAAGATGTATTAACACACATAGTCAATTACTGAAATAGTCAAAGCAAAAGTTCGAGGAGTTCCTTAACATGGATAGTTGGTCGAAAGAGCTAAGTTATAGTAAAGAACTGATTCCATACCTGCCAGTTCCCAATTAAAGTTATTCACCATAAAAGAACTTCCATCATAGTCTAGCCTTCGTGACCAAATAAGGAGAATAGCAATACACCTAGATACTCCTGATGTGCCTAGAGCTGATTTAGCCTGAGTCTACAAATTACACCATCAACTCTACCCAGCGGTTGCTAGAGAAGGCGCAATCACGTAACCAATGATTATAATGGCTGGAACACTCCAGGGTTTGGCAGAAGCGCCCGGAAGTACTTCCAGCTGGCATAGACCCATTAGCTTCGCAATGCTCAGGGTTCCCTACTGACGGTAACCACGTCGTCATTTTGCGGTGTATCACGTCATGATAATCCACTGGCAAGGCTATTTGTAGAGGACTTTCCCTCAATTTGATAGAGTCGCTGTAGAGTGGCATTTCCGTGACTTATGTGAGATGAGTGTGATTCATTGGGAGTTCTCAATGTTGCAGGGGAGTGATTAGATTAATGGTAAATCCTGTATGCAATTGAAAGTTCAAATCTATGCATCCTAGTTTTGACGTCATGTTTTGTGCTTAACGATGTTCTGATGATTGTTGTGATTGGTTTTTATGTTGTGATGCACCACGGGCAGTGCGAGAAGGAAAAGGTAGTTTTTAGGAGTTTTAGGAAGAGTTTTAGTTTTAGAAACAGCGTTGTTGTCAATCGTTTAATTTTAGGTTTGAAAGATTTAAATAAAAACATTATATCCCATAGAAGCGATGTTTGGAAAAATTAAACCAACTCATTTATGCGCCAATAAATCGTTCCAGTCTGATTTAGACATCGTCAAAATATGCAAAAGTCGAAAGTATCGAAACAATTTGGAGAAAGATGTATTAACACACATAGTCAATTACTGAAATAGTCTAAGCAAAAGTTCGAGGAGTTCCTTAACATAGATAGTTGGTCGAAAGAGCTAAGTTATAGTAAAGAACTGATTCCATACCTGCCAGTTCCCAATTAAAGTAATTCACCATAAAAGAACTTCCATCATAGTCTAGCCTTCGTGACCAAATAAGGAGAATAGCAATACACCTAGATACTCCTGATGTGCCTAGAGCTGATTTAGCCTGGAGTCTACAAATTACACCATCAACTCTACCCAGCGGTTGCTAGAGAAGGCGCAATCACGTAACCAATGATTATAATGGCTGGAACACTCCAGGGTTTGGCAGAAGCGCCCGGAAGTACTTCCAGCTGGCATAGACCCATTAGCTTCGCAATGCTCAGGGTTCCCTCTACTGACGGTAACCACGTCGTCATTTTGCGGTGTATCACGTCATGATAATCCACTGGCAAGGCTATTTGTAGAGGACTTTCCCTCAATTTGATAGAGTCGCTGTAGAGTGGCATTTCCGTGACTTATGTGAGATGAGTGTGATTCATTGGGAGTTCTCAATGTTGCAGGAGAGTGATTAGATTAATGGTAATTCCTGTATGCAATTGAAAGTTCAAATCTATGCATCCTAGTTTTGACGTCATGTTTTGTGCTTAACGATGTTCTGATGATTGTTGTGATTGGTTTTTATGTTGTGATGCACCACGGGCAGTGCGAGAAGGAAAAGGTAGTTTTTAGGAGTTTTAGGAAGAGTTTTAGTTTTAGAAACAGCGTTGTTGTCAATCGTTTAATTTTAGGTTTGAAAGATTTAAATAGAAAACATTATCCCATAGAAGCGATGTTTGAAATGTATTTACATGTGATAATGATAATAATGTAGATGTTGCAAAGCTCTGTTAAAACACTTAAAAGTGAAAACAACGCAAGATTAAATGTTTTAAATTTAATAAAACGGGGATACTCTTAATATTGTTACAACAAACAACGCTTTACGTTTTACCTTGGAGTCAATTATCATTTTGAGGGACCACTGGGTACAGTTCAAAGAATTTCATCAGATTACAGCGTAGTTTGTAAAGTTACAAATTCTTGTAAAGGAACTAAATCCCAAGTGTACAAATTTGACGTTTGAAAACATGACATACTTCTACGCCCGTACATTGTATACGTCGTCACTTATACTGCTTGTATTGCCCACTCTTAACGGTTATTTTATATTAGTAACTCAATACTAAGCTGTAGATATCATAATTATAATGATCAGCATCTTAGTAAATCAAGTAACAGATCTTAGCAATGTTTGCTAAAACACAACAATAAGATTGTGAAGCAAATGGAGGATCGTTAGTACTATAACGCCCAATAACTGATTTACTATAAATCAGTGTTAAAATTCAAAACAAACTTGCGTTGAACCAGCTGATGTCCATGCCACAAAAGATCATCAAATGATCCTTTTCTCCCTAGGGAGAAAAAACGCCATCAAACAATAATTTATTTACCTGGATGTAAAAGTGACATGTCAATACATGTGTCTAAAGCAGCTGTTTTCAGAGCAGAATGACAAAAAATTGTTCATTGACGACCGTTATTCAATAAATCTTATAACCTCGCTACGTACTCTATTGACGGTGCTCAGTAGGTCTAGGTCTCGATATGCTTCCGGTCTGGGGTAAGTAATACGCATTGGCAACCTTATACGCAGACCAGTTGTTCAAACCAGTTTCCCGAGAACATTGAGCTAGACACTTTATACACTAGTGCATTGCAGAATATTACGAGCTGGGTGTAACCTTCGGTTGCGATAATTGGTGTTGATTGGGTAACTTGTTTTGGTAACAGTCTTCCAGCTTTTAACAGCACAGATGATTAAATATTTTTGGATTTAATCTTAGTAATGAAGCGTATACAATGTAAACATAATTTTACAATGTATAAAAATATACAATCAAATGCAGCGACTCAAGCAATGTTGTAGGCATGTGCTGCATGGTCAAGAACCATACATTTCTCCACCATTCTCACTCAATTTAGTAGTATGATAAATTTTATGATAATTGCCAGAAAATTTACGGAGGCCTGTTTGTTATACTCTTACAAAGGTCTCTTTGAAAATCTAATACCTTTTTCTTGTGAGACACTTCATAGAAATACGGTACTTTACGGTGAATATAATGGTGATTGCTTGATGAATGATGAGGTCTAGTATTGTAAAAAACTAGGGCGGACTGTTCTCCAGAGGTCATTAATTAATACCCCAACGACCAATGGAATGAAAAACGTTTTAGCGTGACTTCCGAACCACGGGGAGTGGCCATCGTGAAAAGTTGTCACTGCGCCCGGGAATCAAATCCGGGCTGATTTGATGCGAAGCACACTATACCATAGAGTTATGGACACCCTCTGTTATATGCTTACACATAGCATATAGAATCATATATAGCTGATAAATGTTTATTATTACAGACGTATGAGCCCAATCATACCACCCGAATTCCGTTGTCTTGAAAAGGTTGGTTTTCTTTGTGTACAGACTTGCCTCACCCTTTCGGAAGAAAACTCTTTTCTTTCATATGTCTAGGCTACTCCTTTATAATAGTAGATTAACGCCAAAAGTATTCATGTTCAAAACGAGCAATATATCAGTCGGAGACAAAATTTAAAGTATAAAATAACTATATTAATTAGTTGCCTAACTTTTCCCCTTCACTTAACGATGAACAGTTAGTCGAATTAGTATATCAATCAGGTCGTTGCCAAACAAACTTTATCTAATGGCATTCTTTCTCAACACCCAAATGACAAAGGGTCTGAGAGGGTTTGGGTTGGACAGACTTCTACAGCTGATTTGCATTCTCGACATTGAACACATTGTAATGTCGAGGACACTTGGCCTAATGTGGTTTTGATTGGTACTGACTCTAATGTCTACTATTTAATGGCTCATTACTTCTTCAGTGCTGAGGGGATATACAAGATCGACTTCCGTATGTAGATTGGCTGTAATTTGGGTGCTAATTGCTTGTTTTCTGAGGAATCGGACTTCTGGTTTATATATATGATTGATAGGCTCACATGTTAGAATGATCGGGATATCCCAGAATATTGATTAAGTAAGGGGTGTATGAAATTTTAATCGATGTATCAACACATTGTAACTTATGAAAATTTTCAGACGCTACATAGATTCGGGTGGTTATTCAAATAGTTTAAACACGAAATGTGATTGCAATGTCATTTAACAACTGTTCAACTCTGAAAGGAAACTACGGAAAACTGTAATTGCATTTAATAACGTTTTTAGTGACGTTTTCATTGATTATTTTGTTAATTAATCGAAGTTTTCTTATTTACAACACTGAGCTTATTTCTTGACTATAGGCTATGGATATTGTGGAAAAATCACTTCTCAAGCTGTAATTCGTCTCACAATAGACTGTAAACGCCATGGAAACTTACCTACATGTTACGATATCGGTGTGTTTTATATAACAATATAAACAAAAAAACCTACAGTTAAATAACTTTTATATACGGTGATAGATTCGTACCATAATCGAATCTTCACAAATCCACGGAAACAGTGGTGGTGGTTTGGTATAGTCAACCTGTTAACTTACAAGGAAAGGCATTGTGGGAAAACATATAATGGTGTTTAGTTTCTAACACATATGGCTCCCATTTAAACACACTCTTTATTCACCGAAACGATTCTCATTCATTTGATTCTTTTCCAGTCTGGCCCCTAGTGTCTGTTTAAACGGAGTTTCAGCCGTGTGTCTTATTTTGTTTGTATAGTTTCTTCAATACAGGGGTTTTTGGTGATTTTTGAATTCCTTTGGCTTAGGAGCGCTTTTAATCGATTTTGGAATTCTTTCGATGAGTTAAACCCCTGTCTACGAGGGGAAACGTTCATGATTACCGCTCTGTGTCTTTCAGCTCGGTACAGTAAGAGTGGATACCACTTTCTTTCCCGAGTTCACATTTTTTTCAAAAAGAGTACGACAATACGTTTGTAAACTTCAATGTTGACCACAACAGTTTCTAACACTGCTCCTGCAGCTCTGGGTGATGTATGTACCCAGGATCACGCAGGAGGTCAAGGAGTAGCTCCGGGGTACTATGCGCATGTCAAGTGTGGGAGTTGGCAATGCAACCTGGAAACGACCTCAGAACTCTTCCTGCTTGTCTAGCCATACATTGTAATCAGGCTGCGATCTGGTTTTTTCTTGCTACAGTTGGTAGATAGTGTTACAGAGCATAAAAGTTAATGGTCATCTGGGAAAATACACTAAACAAGTTGTGTATTAAGTAAGTACAAGTTGATTGTGAGCAGGGCAATATGGAAGAGGGCGAAGTCCAAAGCTTGATTGGTTAACATAAATGCAACATTTCTAGCCAATAGTAGACGCAACATACTAAAAAAGCTAATAAGTTGCAGCAAAAGATAGATATTGTTACACAAATCACGCTTTGACCAAGATAAAACTCTTTATTGTCATGTCAAATCTATTCAAGAAAAAGATTTTATTACTTTGTCACAAATAAAAAGGTAGTGTTTAACATTTTTTAAACGAGAACGATGTGAGCCCCTTACTAGCTCTTTAGAAAAATAGCATTAAACATATGTGTAAACATAAACATTATTTATTTACACGTTTCACCTGAAGACGGGATCAGATTGCAGATCCTGAAACGTCATGTTCGGGTCCGCAACAAAATTTCAAAATCAGAAATTCCCCCTCAACAACAAACTTCAAACAAAGAAGCAATTTCTTTGTTCTCATCTAAAGAGATACAACTCATTTATCTTAATATACATAGTTCATCGAATGGCAATGTTTTATTATGAACATTCTATGAACTGTACTAACGTGCTATACGGAAAAACTTCCTTGTACAATATTCGTAATGACAAACGTTTATGTAAAACACGTTGTTTGTTTGCTAATAAACAAGGCACCAGTAAAAGTGTGCGTCACTTCAGTCATTGGGCAACACAAATGTTAAAACACTTGTTGCAAGTTCAGGCTCAAATTACCATAAATTGTTGTTTGAAAAGTGACGCTATGTTTCTAAAGTGTATGGCAATATTACACAGGGTTACAATCTAGACTCTATAGGAATTTTACTTGTTAAATTTTAACCATATTGAAATAAACTACATACAAGTTACGTAGAAATTTGGTACAAAGGTAGTACTTCTTTAAGTATGATCCAAGACTAATGGCATTTTAAAACCTTTTTATAACCATTCAACATCATAAAACAAAATGAGGCCTTCTGATTAGTTGAATTTAAGTGATAATTCCTATTCAGAGGTAAGGACAGTTAATGAGTAGTCGAGTATTAAATTTTAAAATAGTTTGTGCGGAATTGAAATATCTACATTTTACGTATTTTGGTTATTTGCCAATTTAAATAGTTATTGAGTAGATCTCGACTTAAGTCGCTCTTACGACTAGACATAATACATTCTATTATATTTTGAAAGGAAAACTAATACATTCGTTTGCGTATTAAACCAAAATAAACCCTTCATCATTTTATACAGTATTTTATTCAAGCAATAATAAAGAGTACCTTCTGCTCAAGTTTCAGCTTGGTTCATCAAAAAATCTAGTTTGATTCACTAAAGTCAAAGTGTTTATTCGTACAATTGAACATTATTGTTTTTTACAAGTCAATTATCATAGATACAGGTATAAATTTATATTATTGACTACATTTTAGAACTAAATAAAAATTTACTCCTTAAAACTATGATTTCTCTTCCTCCCCTCTTTGTTTGGACTTGCTGGCTTGCACTGTTTACGAATACGAGCTTAGGGCTTCTTCGATGCTGTAGAAAGCTGTCCTGTATAACTAAATGTATTTTGTCAGATTTAAGGTGAAATAATATGAAACAAGTCTTTATTTTCGTGGCCTGGCCAAGTTAGGACTTTATAGTCCTATCTACCACTTAACCACGTTACTCGTTTACAAGATATAACTCACAAAGACCAGGAAGTACCACTTGAAATAAACACCCGACTGTTCTGAAGGATCTTTTGGTTATTTTAAAGTGGTTACCGAAAAAATTAGATTTATTAATTTAAGGCTAGACTAATGAGTACCATTTTTGCATTAAATTTTCAGATTCAACGGCATCTCTAAATAGTACGTTTAGACATTGTTGAGATATAACATGTAAAACGACCTTGTCCAGTTATTTTTATCCGTCGCCCTTAACATATTTTATCACTTACGATTACTTGTAATGTTTGCATTACTGTATAAAGGAATCTTCCTTTAAGTGCAGACATTTTGATTCACAAAACATAACAGCATGGCAAATCTACAAATAATATTTACGAGCAAAACATGGTCCTATGGCCTAACTATGACTGGGACTCGTGGCGTGGTCCTGTAATCCAGCTTCATGGAGGTTCAGGTTTTGAGGATGATATAGGTCTAAAGCGACTGAGATAGTCTCAGTGAGCATCTGATGATACCCGCATCAACTCCCACCATCGTTTAGACATATCAGACCATCACCTGCGTGGTTCGGAAGTCACTTTAAGCCGTTGGTCCTTGTACTGTATTTCCATTGGTCATTGGGCTATTAATTAATGATCCATTCTAAGGAAGAGCCGGCCTTAGTTTGTAACAAGACTACATTTCATAACTCATTACTACCACTCATCACACTCACCCTTCACCACATATTATCCTTAAAATAATCATGAGAGTGGTCGGCATCTCAAATAGTGATTTAGTGATCAAAATTCTCAACGTTCAACGATCTCATATTTTTTCATCCAACGTATTTTGATTTACCCTTGAAAATTACATTTGTGCGGAGAGGAAACCCGCAAAGAATCCTTGGAATTAAGCTGCAAATAGAGTTCGCCTCTTCTGATTACGAGGTGAAGTAATTGCTGAACAATTTCAGTACAACGACCTTCTTTCTCTGACGTTCATTGTCATGGCCCTAACTACTGTACTGTAAGCGTAATCACCTTGAATCTTCGTTTAGTTGTTTATTTTACTTTCAAAAATATTTGTTGTGCTTGAAGCTTTATCACCTCACGATTTGAGTATCGAATAATTATGCTGACGTACTTAAAATATCGATATGTAATGGTTTCCTAATTGCGTAGGTACAAGGAATTTTAAAAGTACTTTCGTAGTTTTTTAAAATATATTTATATCGTGTGTTGGCTTTAAACAAAACACATTCTCGATTGACCTCAAGTCACTTTTCCAAATTCTAAGGCAACAGAGTGTAGACGTTAAGAAGTTGACATTAATAGAGGAAACACTCACATACCAATCTCAAAAGTAAAGTTTATAAGACCCTTTTGAAATGCTTTCAAATTAAAACGTGGGTTGGCCCGAGAGATCTTCTTCCACATCTTCCATTCTTGTTAAACTACGTTGGAAAAAGTAATAGCAAAAACAAAATATTGAAATATATGTATGTGGATCGACCCGAAAAAAGTGAACACCTTAAGAAGGAAATTGCAGAAAAGTAGATCCACATAATTTACGACTAATCTCAAATTTGTCCCTAAATACACGAACACTAATTACGGTAAAACTAAAAGAGCTCATCAATTTAAGTTCCTTATCCAAGAGGCAGGGCTGGAAAAATGTGCAAATGATATACGTTGCTAAAAGATGACAACGTATTTTAGCGTAAGTAATAAGATATACAATAAGAAATCGGCCGGCCAGTTAGATATTTTAAGTACTTTATGTCCCTCAAAATAACTTGGTCAGCTGAGATGTTTCAAACAACTTAGGTATGGGTTGAATTACTTATTGAAATAAACATATTTGCTCTCTAACCATATAAAACAGCACCTAGATCACTCCGCGTGGAAACTAATGGTATACAATCTTCAACAGTTCAAACCAAGGTGACGGAGTGACATTTGTAGGAGGACCTGGTGTATAGCGGACCCGTGGCGGGTTGGAATCGTGCGCGACTCCGGAGCTGATCACTACGCTGACGCGGGTTCGATACCCACAGTCACCACTTACATATTTTGTAATGTGACATTACGGTAACGCTAGGTAAAGGTCGAGGTTGAGTGGTAGAGGGGCTTTGTAGTCCTAACTTCGCCTCGTTAAACAAGACAAACTTTACCTTTTTTACAATAGTATTGGATAGTAGGCACAGGTGACTTACTGGTATTCTTCCGTAGTCAGTTATAAAAGCCTTGGAAAGCTCTCACTACCTTATGTCTGGTATGGGTACTTATAGGCTGTTATGCGTCCTTGTTTGCCTGTCACCTAGCATGACTTTACCGCTATGCGGATACCACGACAGAAGGCTGCTACCTACACCGTAATAAGTTGATACGAGCGTATTAACAATACCGTAATAGTTCTTAGCATCTTAACACTTTCTTCCTGACCATTAAGAAAGGTCTTACGACAGTCATACCCAAGTATATAACCATTAAAAATCAATACTTATTAATCTTAAGATGTTCAAAAAATTAGCGAAAGTAGCAGTTTTAAAATAATACAAGCCTACTACACCGGGCAATTTTAAAATGAATAAGACTGAATACTTAAATCAAAACTCAAAATAGTTGAACGTTTTGCGAAAACAATCCAATTTTAAACAATATCATCATTGGACACCTTTCTAGTATTTTCAACAGCAGTTTTGAACTCAAATGACATTTTATGATTGTTGTGTTTTTAGGGTACTTAGTTAAAGTGTAATACCCTTTTCTTGTAAATCATTGTGTAAGTACCTATACATAGGTTTAAGAATGATTTCATTAAAGGTTACAACCTTATATCAAGACACTTTGATATCACATATTAGTATTAAAATCGTGAACTTCTAATAACCTAATCCTGATTCTAAACTCCTGTATTTATCAGCGGATTTGGCAAAACGTATAAAAATTTAGCAAATGTCTAGGTATTCGTCACACCCTGATGATACACGTGTTGGCAATTCTTTGAACAATGCAAGTTGTTCTTGCACCATTCTCGTGGTCTACATCTGGGTCTTAGTCATTTCCGTTTCTCTGTTGCAATGTAAAACGGTTGATTGAGCACGTAAGTAGTATTTCAATTTAGCTACATCACGTCGTTATTGTAATTTGTCACTTATCTTTGTCAGAAAACCTAGTGGGAAATTGCGGCTCGTCAAAATTGGAAGTGTGTCTTTTTCTCGACCGATTCAAGAAAAACGATGTATGTGTGAGGGTTTTAAAAATTAACGTTTCAAGACAATGGTTCAACTATCCGTGGTTTAGTGGCTGGACTCTGGAGCTTGAGGTTGCGGATTCAAATCCCGCTTAGGAGTTTGCTTTTTGTACCACAAGTTTACCCTCGCAGTCCTTTGCAGTCCGCACTCCCCCCTCACCAAAGATCCGGTTAACCGAAATTACTGGTTAACGAAATTTCTCTACAGAATTCCAAAAGAAAATTCGCCCTAAAAGAAACCTAGAGATTCCATACAATTCGTTAATACACGCGATAAATTACTGTTCACGAAACTACTACTAATAATTCATCAACGACACATTATACACGAACAAACAAGTGTGTTTTCCCCAGCTGATAACAGCTGTTTTGGAATGCACAGCTGACTAACAGGCAACAGCTGATGGTATACAACCAGACCTTGTAATGAGCGAGTGATATTGACTCATTGATAGTCCTCACGATCAAGGCCTTCTTCCAAACCAGCTCGGGCTACCGCCGATACTAATCTAGGATGCGCGTGTAGCATGTTAGAAGCCTCGTGTCGTCTAGGATATTATTATAACTCGTACAGGGTCATCAACTCGAACGTTTGTCTTTGTGATCTGAGGAACACTTTGTTTTTATAACGGTTTAGGCATTAATAATGTACTTTGTGGGTTTGTTATTGTTCACGTATAGGCTCAATCAGACCCTGCAAAGTACTTTATCACTCTCTTGGCTTAAATGACGGCTGATTTAAATTTCGGCTTTTCTTTGTGTTTAGAAAGAATGAAGAGCCATTCTCTTTTTATTTCATTTGACCAAGCTTTTTCTTTTCTTCCCTCTGCCCAACTCTCCAATCAAACACTTATATTTAAGAAACATAGGAACTAAGGAGTGTGCTCAAGAAACTTTGATTTCCCCGTTATTATTAATTGTGTTGCAGTACAAACGTTTTGTAAACCTTGTGTGTTTACTATATGTTTATAGGTTTTAAGTTATCAAGCTTAGAAAATTCAGAATGGCCGCCATTTTAAAACCAGAAGTGATAATAATTCAAATTCATTTTTAAATACTGTTTGTTGTTATACTTAAAGGTGTATAACATTTTAAAGTTATAATTTAATTGACTTCGAAGGTTAAAATACTTTGGTGAAAAACCTTGGTAAAAAACACAGACAGACGGAAAACAAAGCGACGTAGAACTAATACGTGTTAATTTACATTTGCTTTATTTTGACTTGAAATTTTGATGAAGTTTGATTCTGTAATTACTGAACACTTTGTATATTACGTTTTCTTTCATATGTATGTACATGATCAAAGAAAATGCAACAATTGCATTCTTGAAGAACCAACTCTACAAAAACAGTCTTAGAACAATATATTTTTACAATTACTTATGTTCAAAATAGACAAGAAAACTATTGAAAAATAAGAATGAATAGGCTCTAGCTTTAAAATAGGATTTTAAGCCATTTGTAAGTTGAATAGGTTGATACCAACTTGTTGTGGTTTTACGTTTGAATCATTTTATAATGTAAGCTATACAAATGCCAGACACGTATCCGGTTTCCTAAGTCATTATGGAAAAATACTTTCGATAAAAGGTGCGTGAAATGACGTTTATAAACTGGTTTCATACAATAGATAAGGCTATAAACATAGTTAACCTTGTGTAAGTATTGTATTTATAGCAAGACAAATTCTTTAATGTGATTGCTACTTCGGTCTTTTCCTGTTTTGTGAGTACTGTCTTCAGTTTGGATGAAAATGCAAGCAAAACAAACCTTCATAAAGAGGATATGTTTGAGTTACGAGTACTGTAGTGAGAAAGGTATTTGATTCATTGCTATACTGAGACAAGGACGAAACAATTTTAGTTATGGTTTCGTTTGCTTATCTATACAGGGTTCCACGAAAATTCAGAAATTGCGGTATTTTAAAATTTTAAAGTCAAATAAACTCAAACTCAAAATTTAATTTTGAAAATTTTAAATTGCCGCCATTTTGAAATTTGAAAATTAGATAAAAATATTGTTGGAAAAGGTTATTAGGAAGACAATTAAGGTGTATACCAAGTTTCACAAAAATATCTCAAGGGTTTTTTAATTATTTTCAAAATGTACAAAATGGCGGATTACGGCTAAACTAAGCCGAAATCAAAAAACGTTACTGGTCATTTTCGACTTACTTTTGGATGTAGAATCAGGTTCTGCATAGCGCGCTACACATTTTGTGACACTCTGTATACAATTAAAGAAACAAAACACTATAGCTTGAGAGCTACATTAAAATCAAAACTTGTTATTGCGGTTTTAGGAACATTTCGTTAAAACTATTAGAAATCTATAAACATTACAGTGTATTAAAGTACAAAAACACCTTTTTAGTAAGAAAGTTTTAAAAGCAACCAACAGCTAATTTCGAATATGTTGCTAGTTAAATAAGCTTTTAGGTTTAAAACCCTTCCATAGTTAAAGGCTCACTAAATAAAAAACCTTTACAACCTCGTGTCACAGTTGAGTGCACAACTGCGCAAGCGATACCTTGAAACAAACACCGAACATTTGATGACAGCTGATCGCCTGCTTTTAGTCGTACATTGACTTGTAGCATGTGTCCTTCACCAGCTGATGACAGGCAAGTGTGAGTGACTCAACTGCTTGTTTCCTGGGAAAATGGACACTTGCTGTCTGCTCGTTTATATATTTTGTGCGTATACATCTGACCAACATCTGTTCAATGTCATTTTGAAAAGAGATGGTAGAACTCTGTGAAAAAAGTGTGGACAGGTTGAAATGCAAACCACTATTGTTTGTGCTTAATCGAGTTATGAGTGGTTTCAGTAACGGAGCAAATACTGAAATTGGTTTCGTGTATAAAAAAAGAATTTTACAATAACCCGCAATAACCAAAATCATAGATTAGAGATTATTTAGGAATGTGGTTCCTGACCACTTGCTCGTCAACCATTTCCAATATCTTTGAGACAGTAGAACATTTCAGTGTTTCGTACATTTAAGATAGTAAGAATTTTAATTTTAAGGTTTATTCAGTATTAACTACTTATGCACATTTGTTTCATATGATCTCATTCCCTCTTTCAATATCCATGAACTAGTTACAACTGAAGAGAGTGAGTCCATTACACCCTGACTGTACATTCTACAAGATACTGACACATTTTCTTACACAATGCTCAAGTAGCGTTAGCCTCACTGCCCGAGGATTCCAAGGAGAATTAGCACAGAATGTGTGATCAATCTCAAGGTCGTGTTGTTAGTATCAATTATTTATCAGGTTTTCTTGAACACCTCGTGTTAACAGCGTGTATTTAACTGGTTGCACTTGCATGTGTAGTTCTCGTATCTCCTGAATATGCTGGTTATATCTGCATATGATGTGACTGTTGTAGAGTTTTTGATGGTATTTAACCAAATGTGTACGTGTGTAGAGGCTTAGTATCTTTGTATATAAAGGCAAATACTTAGTAGGTTGCTTTTTCAGAAGAAAATATCCTGAACTAAATATTTGTTATAGAATAAGCCACAGGTTTTGCTTAATTTAGCTAGCAATGGGAAAATACAGGTAAATGGCATTTTGATAGGAACTATTGCAGGCAAACAAAGTATATAGTGATAAAGTTATAATAATAACGAGTTGAAACTAATGGTTTAAGTATTAATTCAGCGAAATAATCAATTTCTATCAATTAAGTTGTCAACTTTCATAAACTAAAGCCGAATAACTGGGATTTCTACTTTCAACAATGGGATCTCAATTCACACGCACGTATTTCCGTCAATTCTTACCTGCCTTAACCTCTCATCGCAAAGTTACCACTTTATGTACGTGCTCTTTGAAAATCTTAGCCTACATGGACCTTCTTTGAAGAATTTAGAGGTTGACCTCAAGACAAAATTTAACAAATGAAAGTTTTTAACGTTCAAAAAACAGTTTCAACTAAAGCGTTGAAATTAAAAGGCCACTTTAAAAATTGTTCTTTGTCAACTAAATCCATAATTTTACTATCAGACTTCATGATCGTTTCTTAGCTGGCAATAACGTTTCGGTATTAACGAAATAAATATCAGATCTTTGAGTTATAGAAAATCCAACCATCAACACTAAGGTATCCTGTAGAAAAGAAATACCAACTTAAAGATTTAAAATGTCGTTTTTAAAGTATTTATTTGCTCACTTTGAACAGATTTGTTCTGTTTATTTGTTCCAGAGGATGACACCGTAGTGGGAGAGGATGTCAGTGGAAGGGAGTGCGGTTGCGGTGAGGGGGGCGTACAAGCGCTACAGCCCCCAAGCCGTCATCCTGCGCGGTCTGGACATGACTGTCGCAGAGGCGACCATGTAGTACTACACAATTTATATTTTAAAAAAGGTCTAAAGAGAAAGTTTAAGAGTTTGTAAAGCTTGTAGAGACAGTTCTTTAGTATTTGAGACGATCATTAATCAGAATGGTGTACCGCACAAAAAGACAGCAATTCTGAGTTGTAGCAGAAGGATGTTGGTTACGTGTTTCTCTCATGTGTCTTCGTTGTTTACAAACGGGTATCGACATACGTGGTATCAATGTGTTTGTAATCGTGTTTATTTTTTGTTCTCGTCTAAAAAACTTATGCTTACATAATTTCTGTGAAATATTACGTTTATGAGCTGTTGCTGTTTTAAATGTTGAAACAGCTCTAAAGCTGTTGGACAGTTTTATTTCATGTGATATATTTTCAAATTTATGTGTTATATTGTACACAATCATGAATTTTGTCTTGAATACACAGTAAAATATCGAAATGGCGGCTGTGTAAAACGGCGGAGAGGCTTGGATAGAAAACTAATATACGAGACTGTTTGGCTTCATTCAGTCCAAGGAACATCTTTAAGTACCTGATGGTTATTTTAAAACTCCCAGTATAATTACAAACAGTTCTTTTGGAGCATTTGTAAAAATCATTATCATCATGTGGGAATGAAAGGTCGTTATTAACATATTTTATGCACATTAAGCATATTCCATGGTCACTAACACATTTCAATCACCAAGAAATTATTCATTGACATTTGATAACCATAGTTATTATCTTACAGTTACGGTCTGCTAGGGCCGAGTGGGTGCGGGAAGACGACTCTCCTCCGTTCCATCGTGGGCATGGTGAGACTTGACTCCGGAGACATCCATGTTAAAGCCAAGAAGAAAAACAATGTGGGATACATGCCTCAGGTACTTCAACTTTGAGAATATATGGAATGGCATGACAAAATATGTATATCTTTGAACGGTACATGATAGAAACACCAAATTTTTCTACACACTTACTGGTGGTAAGGATCTAATTTTAAAGTATTTTAGAGACCAGAAGTCGCTTCGAGCGTTCAGTCCACAAGAAATCGGAAGATCGTCTTTAATGAAAGCATGACATGGTGCGCATCAACACAAAGAACATTAAAGAACATTGTAAGGCGAGTAAGATACCACATAAAGAATAACAAAGATTGGCCAAAATGACGTTTGATCCAAAATGGCGTCAGTTTTGTAAACATTATAAATGGAAAACGTTTTCGTTAGAGTAGATCAACTAAAGACGTTTACTTTGATGCACAACTCAATTTGGTCTCTCCCAACAACTTTTCTACGTCCTCACAAATAATTTAGGGGACAAATTATTAGAAGGAACTAACTAGGTTAAGTTTCACATCGAAATGAAGGTTTGTAGTAGATCACAAGACTATTTAGAGGTCAAAGATAAGTTCTATAGGAAATGGCTGCGTTTAAAATTTAAAATTCCCAATTTTTGAACTAACACTATTAAGGATAGAAGGTGAGTTTTGATCAATAATTACATTGAAATAGTTCACTACTACAAGTAATGAAGTCGCGAACTTAGTGTTTTTATTTTTCACCGTTCCAAGATTCCTTACTTTTTTTGTACCGTATAAGTTAGAGCTTACTACTTTATTTGTTCATCTGCACTGTTTCGATACTATAGACGCTTGGCATTCGAAAACTTCAAACAGCCAAAGTTTCTTACGACAATTGATAAACAATAATGGATAGTTGATGTTTGAAAGATAAAGTACAACTATCTCTGTGTTGATCAGGACCTGGGTCTGTATGACTATATGAGCATCATGGAGGCGTTCCAGTTCTACGGGATGCTGTACGGGATGGACCGGGAGAAGGTGAATGTGAGAGGAAGAGAGTTGATAGAGTTCCTAGAGCTTCCTACGACAGATCGACTGATCGGTACCCTCAGGTGAGCAACCTATTCTCCCATACACAATAGTGTCGATATTAACATGCAATCGATGTTTTGTCGATTATTGTGATTTATGTTATCGATTATTACAAGTTTTTTTTCTTGCAACGAAGATAAATAAACAATGTCATGCCCCTTTGTAGAACGTTTCTCATCGGTTAGTGTCTTTATGATAGTTTGACGGAATGAATTCAAAGGTTATATGACGCATGAAAATAAGCAAAGTACGTTCGCACACGCATCTTTTGAATTAAAATTTACTTGTTCAACAATACAATGAATATGGCTCAATGTTTATTTACTTACAGGATTATCTGAGAATTAGGGGAGCAGCGCATTGTCCCATACACAATAACTTCGATTATAATGTGTTTTCGACTTTTTCAGAACAAAGATGTATTACCTCAAAATGCCACTTTTGTAGCATGCTTTATATCTCGTTGGTCAGTGGCTTTGAAGACTGAAATCAGTCAGAACCAACCAACCAGAATGAAATTGGGATAAATACAAAAGTGTTTGTCAATCAACAGTTGTAAGACGCAAAAAAACAAGCTGAGAACGTTCCTTGACGTTTGACGTTTTGTGCGTTGACTAGGTGCTTTTGAATTAAATGTGATTTATTTATCAATAGCAAATAATGGCTCAAGGCTTATTTACTTGCGGAACAATCTAGTGACTGGACTAATATAATTTATGTACAGTAATCTATAGACTTGGGATTGTCACGTTGACAATGTTTGTGTTAAGTCATCCTCAGGCATTTATGTGTTGAAGAAACTGTCCGAATATTTTCCAACTCAAGTTCAGATGTTCATTGGTACGGAATATTCTTCTATGAGGAAGTTATTAAAATTGCAACATTTTCCTAAGCGTTCATTAAAAATAGAGCTGTTTAAATGGTTGCAAGGGTGCAAGAAATAAAGTGCCGACTAGCGTTCTAAACTAACACTACCCTGGCTTTATATTTTGGAAAAATTTCTCTTTTAAATCAAAATGCGATTACACAAGAAGTAAAGGCATGCCTTCTAAAGAAACTAATGGTAGGGAGAACTACCGAACTAGGAGTCACTGAACGGTATAGTTCATGAACGTTTGCCCCACAGGCAGGAGTTCAATTTGTCAACCGGTGGTCAAATTCAATCTAAGGTCTAAGATGCATAAAAATGCTCCTAAGTCTTATCTGAAAAAATATTTTATCGTGAAAGTATTCTACAATAAAGATTATTATACTGCGTACTGTATGCCAGTTAGTTCACAAACAGAAGACTAGAGCCAAACAATGAAATGAACGACGATTTTGAAGTGTTATTTTGATACGTTTGCTGTTAATGTCTGTGCAAAAGCGTATTGTTTATTTATGTACTATCTCAATAAAAATTTGCTGATGAATGGATATGTTTTACAGTGGTGGTCAGCAGAGGAGGTTATCCTTCGCAGTCACGCTGATACACGACCCTGACCTGCTGATCCTGGACGAGCCTACAGTGGGGATCGACCCGTCCTCAGCGCTGCGTCAGTAAACCAATGCTACTTACTTAAGTATACAGGGTGTTCCAAGTGCTCAGCAACGCTCTGAGTATCTCTTTTAAATAAGAATTTTAAGTATTGAAGCTCTGGGATAAGATTAGTATGGAAGTTATCGGAATTTTCTCAGTTTCAATCTAAATTTTGTGTTTGTTCTAATGTCCAATAATATTGTTAAACTAGTATTTAAGTGCATTAAAGACTTAAAACAGATTTTTTTCTGTAAAAATAGCAGTTTTCCTTTTTCAGGTTAAACGGTTATAACTCTTAAAAAACGGGACCAAGCTCAATATTTTTTAAATCAATTTGTCTTTGTTGATATGAGACTGTACCGAGTTTTAAAACATCGGATAAACGGGATCAGAGTTAAAAACATTTAAAAAATAACGAAATGGTGACTAGTGGCTTGAAAAGACATGTTACAACTAATGTTTGGTGGAAGGAACAATCGTTTAGGAACGAACAATCGTGCAAAGCGTGTCATTATTAGAGTAAAAATCCCCGTTCAATTGAAAGAGTGATTTACTACTTACTAGCTAGGTATCGGTTTCCTATTTCCTAAGCTATAAATCACTGTATAGTATATATAGACTATTTCATTGCACTTTAATGGCTGATTCTGTATGTTTTGATGATTTTGTTCAGTATCTGGGAACGACTTGTAGAGATGACTGCTTGCCAGAGGAAAACTATTATCATCACCACACACTACATAGAGGAGGCTCGACAAGCACATATGGTGAGAATTCAACAATACTCTGTGATATCAGGGGTAGAAACTGTCAAATAATGTTGACAATACTCTTGAGGATTTCTTCACTTGAAAACATGTATAATAACAAGTTATGTGGACGTTTATAATGAAGTGTTCAAGTCGACACTTGCCAATCGATAAGCTACTTCTCATTAGGTTAAATAGCTTTAATGTCGTTAAATGAATATATTTAAATAAAATGTTTACTAAGCTTGGATTATTTACCCACCCTTTTGCAACAAACAAAACTATAATGATGACAAAAAGAATATTGAAGAGGTTGTTCATGTTCTAAATCCAAACCATCGGGAAATTTAGCTTCAGGATTCTTTAGGAAACCCCTAAACGATTCAGTTGGAACGGATTACAATAACTGTCAACTTTACGGACACCTTTAAGTAAAATATTGGTGCAAGGTTTGATTATGCTTCATTGCACAAATCCAGGAGGATTAGTTTTGCGTTTAAGAGTGGTGACACAAAGTCTAATAAGCGAGACCAAGAAGGCGGCGGTAACCAGTTCTTTTGCTGCCACATCGGGTTTGTCGCGCTTTGGTACACCTGTTGGTTATGGTGACTTAAATGTCTGTTCTAAGTTTCATCAAAACCAGATCATGTCATGTTTTGGATAAGACTTCCCGCATCCGCTTATGACAATTCGCTAGGATACACGGCAGTGGCTACGCGTTTCCACGTTTGTATAAAACTATATCTACTGAGTAAGTTTTCAATTTTCAGCAAAACCATTCTGCATCGCCCACCATAATATTTATATCTTAGATGTTAACAACTTTTATTTTACAAGTCGTTTGGTACAAAAGAACAGAAGACCTAACCGACTTTCCAGAAGACACCTAGTTCTTGGTGCATCTTTATCCTTATAGTTCTTCATCACATCTCATATTTCCATGGCTTTTTCCCGTCCTCCTGACTCTCCGACCAACCTCTTGTACAGCTATACTCTCCACGATCACTAAACCCACATTACTAACACGAACTTTTGTCGTTGCTAGATAGGACTAATGCGGGATGGTGTGTTGCTGGCGAATAGTCACCTTTATTATGGCCTCCCAGGGTTGCCAGTCCCTAAGGGAGGCGTTCCTACACACTCAACAACAACCTCTTGTGCAGCTCTGCACTCCTGATAGCTAAACTCACATTAACACTGACTCCTGTTGTAGCTAGATAGGACTGATGCTGGACGGTGTGTTGCTGGCAGAGCAGTCGCCCTCTTATCTTATCGTCTCTCAGGGTTGCGTGTCCCTGAAGTAAGCATTCCTACTAACTTTCCAACCAACTCCTTATGCACTTCTGTACTCCTGATACCTAAACTCACATTACTAACACTGACTCCTGTTGTTGCTAGATAGGACTGATGCGGGACGGTGTGTTGCTGGCAGAGCAGTCGCCCTCTTATCTTATCGTCTCTCAGGGTTGCGTGTCCCTGGAGTAAGCATTCTACTAACTTTCCAACAACTTCTTATGCACTTCTGTACTCCTGATGCCTAAACTCACATTACTAACACTGACTCTGCTGTTGTAGATATAACTGATGCGGGACGGTGTGTTGCTGGCAGAGCAGTCGCCCTCTTATCTTATCGTCTCTCAGGGTTGCGTGTCCCTAGAGTAAACGTTCTTCTCACTCTTCACTAAACCCCTTTTGCATTTCTGTACTCCTGATACCTAAACTCACATTACTAACACTGACTCCTATTGTTGCTAGATAGGACTGATGCGGGACGGTGTGTTGCTGGCGGAACAGTCACCCTCGTATCTCATGGTCTCCCAGGGTTGCGAATCCCTGGAGGAGGCGTTTCTTCTGCTCAGTCAAAAACAGGAATGCGCTCGCACTGAGGATCCATGTAGTAATACAGTGAGATATAATTGTTTGTATTTGGCGCTAAATAACCTTTAAATTAGTTTAGATTTAAGGGTATTAGAGTAATGCATAAACGGTGGAAAAACGTGTGTGTTTAAAAAGGGGTCATGTGTGATGCCAACAAAATGCGGACACAACTCAGGGAAGAAATTCCCCTCAATAGTCCCTTTTGAATTGTCCTTCTACACCGTATAAATTCAATTACTTTTGAGTTTTCCAAATAAACCTAAATATGTACATGATTTGTGTGAGCGAGCAATTATCTAGCCAGTGCAGAATGAAATCTGATTGATCAAAGTAGAGCAGCAACTATTGACAATGTTACCATTTTTATGCCCAACGAATGGGAGTATGACAAGACATATGGGACCCCAACCATTATTTAACACAAATTTGCAGATTATTTCACCTAAATCTTGAAAATATTTGTTAAGTTTATCAAATTTTTCAGGCCTTGAAATATCCAGTGACAAAAAAGAAGTCGAGCCCGACGCTGATCGACTCTTGCCCTTACTGGAAGACTAACAGATTCATGGCTCAACTCACGAAGAACACCGCCTGGCTTCTGAGGAACATGCAGTAAGTTGCAGATAAATATTCATGTCCGGAACCCTTCTTGTTGCTATTTCTGACAATAAATTTCATATTTGTAGTGGAATTGAGACTGACCATTGTTTAACTTTGAAACAAATAGTAAAAATGGCATACTTGTAGTTGGTTAGATAATCTTTACAGACATAACCTTTATAACTGATTCAATGTCAGTCTTGAAGGATGTTATCAAACTAGTTGCTATAAACTTATTCTACTAGTTTATGTGATAAAATATCATAATTAAAAGACTGATCATAACAGCGTCAATCGTATTAGTTATATTACAATTGAACGGTTTATATTCAACAAAATATAACATTGGATACTTCAAAAATACAATGCAGAATAAATCTACCTTGCCGACACAACTGTGCGAGTTGTTGCCGACTATCAACAGAGGGCGCTTGAAGGCACAAAACCTGTTACAGCTTCACAATTCACTTTTGATTTCAGTAAAGGTAGGAATCACTAGACTAACTTATGAGTGAACAGTACGGGCTGTGACCTTGAGTTTGTCCCTTAAAACTTTATAAAATGTACATATATTTGGAAATTATCGTGTCTACTGTTTTATTTGGTTTTCAAGAAATAAACTCGGTTTAAAGTTTACGGACATGTTTAGTGATTTTGTGGTACCGAATCTTAAATATTTTATTACACTGTAAAATTAGTTCAACCATAACTATATCACTATTAAGATGCCGACCACTCTCATGAGGGTATTTTAAGACAAATATGTGGTGAAGGATGAGTGTGATGAGTGGTAGTAATGAGTTATTTTGGTGTAGTCTTGTTACAAACTAAGACCGACTATTCCTTAGAATGGGTCATTAATTAATAGCCCAATGACCAATGGAAATACAAGGACCGACGGCTTAAGGTGACTTCCGAACCACGCAGGTGATGGTCTGATATGTCTAAACGATGGTGGGAGTTGATGCGGGTATCATCAGATGATCACTGAGACTATCTAGACCTATATCATCGTCAAAACCTGACCTCCATGAAGCTGGATTACAGGACCACGCCACGAGTCCCAGTGCTTGAAGACATACATGTTTGATGGAATGGTGCAGTAACATACTCGCCCGGAAAGTGAGAGATCCGGGTTCAAGTTCCGGTTAGGCCCACAAATTATTTATTTTAATTTCTTTAGTAATAGTTAACAGTAACCTTTTCACTTTCACTTATTTATTGCAATAAACTTGATTTACTCTGTCTCTTCCAGCATGACGATGTTCTTCCTGCTGCTGCCGGCCAGTATCGCGTTCATGTGTCAGCTGGTGTTGTCTCACAACCCGGAGACTAACAAGGCAGTGGGCATCGTCAGCGCAGAACTCACTGAGGGGATGGAGACGTGCATCAAACACACGTACTCCGGCTGCAACGACTATGACCGCCCCTTCACCTGCAGGTTCATGGACTACATGCGCAACGCCACGCTTCGCCCGGTCAGTAATAATAATATATTTGCTGTAGAAAGTATTGCGTAGCAAAAACAAAAACAAATTACAATACAATGAAATTAAACATTCACACTCACAACACTTACATGATTTCAAACTCATTCCACATTCACACTTAACATCAGACCTGTTTTATTGAGGGGGGGAGGAATTAAAATGCGATTCACAGAAATTAGTTGTCCGTAAGATCATCTATGAACTCATCCACGGAGTAATAAGCTTTGCTTAACAGCAACCGTTTTATTCGAGATTTAAAAATTTTGGTACTTTCAATTTCTTTTAAATTTTAGGAAGGTGGTTGAAGAGTTTTATACCTACTTGCATGGGTAGTTGTTCAAATTTAGATGTTCTATGTTGACAAATTTGCAAGTGGTTCTTTCCTCTTGTGTTATGATCATGAGTGATTTTAGATTGAACCAACATTTTATTAGTTTTACAATACAAAATCACTTCTAAGATAAAGAGACAGGGAAGTGTCAACAAACCTATTCCTTTAAATATGTCTCGACATGATTCCCTGAAACTTGCTTTTGAAATTATTCTAATAGCTTTTTTGCAGCCTAAAAGCCTCTCAAATTGAATTTTTGAACATCCTCCCCACAACCTTATTCCATAAGACAGATGAGGAAGATTAGTCCAAAGTAAGCTATTTGAAGAATTCGAACAGAGCAGAATTTGGTTAAAGTGCGTAAACCGAAAATTCCTGAGGAAACTCGTTTACATGTTTCTTTAACCTAAACCTTCCAAGTTAATCCTTGATCAATAAAAATTCCTAAGAATTTGGTAGATTCTACCGGTTTAAAAAAGATTTCATCCACCTGAACCTTTAGTTTCTTGCTTTTAGTACATACGCAGATGTTGTTAAGAAAAAAAAAATAAAAGTGACTCAAAACTACAAGTGAAAGTCTTGAAATAACCTTCGCTGTCTTGATGTTTCGTGTTTGGATAAATTGTTCGTCAGAATTTAATTGCTATTTTAGTTTTGTAAAAATATATACCGATATTTTAGATATAGTTAGAAATAATAAGTAAAAATAAAATAATACAATTGGAAGTTATTTTTTTTACAACCTTGAGCACTACTTATTACTTTTGTTTTGAAAATTAGTATTTATAAAACTGATTTAAAGAAAAACACACAGTTAGAATGCACAGTGAAGTATGAGTTTCAGCATTGTTTTTGATGTCAATGTTATTAAGTAAACTTCTTTCTTAAAATTAAAACCTACTTAATTTGTTGTGATTTTTTCTATTGTAGAAAAAATGCAACTAGGCACTGGTAAAAGGCTTCATGACGTCGATGAAGTCTCCCCTAACAATTGCTATTTGCAGATTCCAAAATTCATTTACTTATTTGTCCGCGAGAAGTGTCAATTACTTACATTACATGGTTCCAGATTCTGTATGACTCCCTGGAGGAGGCCAAGGAGGCGACACGACACAACGAGGTGTGGGGAGTGCTTCAGTTCAGCAAGAACTACACAGACTCCATCGTAGACCGCACGAACTACGAGACCTTCTCCACCCCAGACGGAGTCGTAGAGACCAGCTTCATCAACGCGTACATGGACATGTCAAGTTAGTATAGCAAAATGTGTTAGAAACTAACAGCAATCAGAGAAAATAAATATCTCCAATGATAGCTTCCTACCGTCTGAATGGCTAGCTGGCTGGGAGCAGCGGAGGACCAATCACAGAAGTGTATCAGACTGACCAACTGTGACAGAGAAATACAAAACTACCTATTTATGCAAAGCCTATGGAAAAAAGACAATATTTATAGTTTTCTACAAACTGTTTTTCTTAATCTGCTGTCAAGACCATGTATTATGCATCTGTCAATATTGTAAAATAGTGTATCAGCTGGAAGAATAAATGGAAATGGTACAGAGTAAGTTTTTCCAACCAAAGGGGTTAAAATGACTTACGACTTACGAATGACTTACACAATGAATCACAAGAAATGATTATAGGCCTTACTCGATTTTTTTGGTGAAAATCGGTACGTTCCTAAAGAATTTAAAACATTCCCATGTAAAATGAGGGTTAGGCTTTTCTTATTGTTGTTAAAGCGTGATCGTTCCTGGTGTAGATCATTGTAAGTCTAACAGGTAATGAAAGTAAGGAAGCAACATCTGTTAAGAAGCTTATAACAGTAAGCAGAAGTACTTAGTAATTCTTTCCGTATTATTATTATGAGTGAAAAGTGTTATATAGCAGATAGTTCGGTCATTATCAAACAAAAAGTTATAGTCTGCTTTGTGTTCTCTACGATGAGTCAGTCTCCTATTGGCTGACCCATTTCCAGTTCAGCGTTTTCAAACTCTAGAACAACTGAAAGCTTTAGCATTGTTTAGTTATGTCTGGGGTTCAAAAAGTCATTTAGTTTATGTTCTAGAAGTTAGACTTCACTTCAATTTTTTTGCTGACTCAATGTATTCTTTCTTACCCACTATTTAAACGCTACAGGTTTAATCCACTATCAATACTTGCCAGAAAGTATGAGTTTATCCTATTTATTTTTAGAAGTAATTTTTTATTTCTTTTTTGTCACACAATAGTATTTAAATACGACAAAATCAAGTTATCATAATGAGCGTTGCAATGGTCCACTTAAAGAGTTTTAAAGTACATTTCGCAAACATGTAAGTAGTAACTATGATCTAGTTCTTCCGGTTCACACCGGGTCCAAACTTTATAATTAGGTAGAGATATTTCGGCCTCGCTGTGGAGTACCATCTTCAGTCACTGATTGGCTGAAACTGAGCTACTTGCTCAGTGAAAATCATGAAGTTTTGACGCGGTGTGCACCGGAAGAACTAGATTATAGTTGTGACAAGGACCGCGAAATCCTAATAGTTATGGAGATAGTACCATGCTGAGTAGTACCAGTCATTACTTTACTGTTGGTTATAATAAAACCCATACAATTTTAGCGTGTAAAAATCACTTATCCTCTCCAAAAACATTCCCTTGGTTTTTAAGCTCTACTTTTGAACTTGAACTGATTTCAGACATGTGGGTGAGCACGTTTCTGAGGCGAGAGCTCATCGACGAAGTACAAGCCATGATCCAAGGCTTCCTTAGAGACTGTGATATCAACCCTAAAGTGATGGACATACCCTTACAGGTGAGTCTAAAACATTAACACAGAAGTACTTGATGAACAGTTTATATAGTAGTTTGATATGTTCAGCATTACTAACTAGCCGTAGATATTCCTTAAATTTCAACGATTTCTAAAGTCCTTTGATTTTAATTACAGTTTTCTTCATGCCCCTTAAGGTTTTCTACATTTATTTATTAGCCAACATAATATTTCTACCTTTTGATCTAGCCTGCTGGGGTTTGAAATAAAACTGAATTATAACTAAACACCTGTCCTTTATGTTTACATAGCTCTGAAGATGATAAAACAACATCACATCTGGTCATGTCTGCTAATTATGAAAACTCATTTCGGAAGGCTGTAGGGGACATTCTCTCGGGATAGGACAGTGTATGAATATGTTAACCAAGAATAACGTTCTGAGCGTACGTCATGTTATGCATGTTCACGAACTTCATGTCATTGTGACCGACCCTTTTACAATTCTGTGTCATCATATAAAGTTATAGTAGTGCGTCTGCAGTAACCCTTAACTAAAGATACCTTATAAAAATATCTACCAGATTGTCAAAACAAACCTTTTATACATAGGAAAGAAAATTGCAACTTTACCACGTTTTTACAAGTGTCAAAACAGCCGTTTTTAGCGAAAAATGACAAACATTTCCACATGTTTCAGTTGAACCCAGCTGTTTTCGGTACCAATCACCCAACATTTCTTCAGTACTTTATTCCTGGGGTGGTATGCACGTAAGTAAATTAGAATACTTGTTTATTTATTTATTTACCAATTTACAAATTTGTTTTCGTTGGTATGATAAACTACAGTACTTATTTAAAATAAAACTACAAGCCACCACAGCGTAAGGTCTTAAATTTAAATTGAAAGTGGTTATTTAAAATATAAGTATAATGTATATAGGCTAGTAAAATTTAATCAACAGATTCTTAATAATAAGTGAGTGGTCCATAAACTCCCGAACACTAAAAACACCACTGCTAACAAGACAGTATCAAAGTTCTATTATATACAACTTTGTATTTTGGAGATTTTGAATTTATTTTGACGTTTTTAAAATAGTGAGATTTTGCTTGAGATGGTAGTTTTTTAATAACTCAAGTCGATGATAGTCGATTCTATAACTAGTTAATGATCGAGTAACATGACTATACATTTCAATGCCTTGCGTTAAATTGCATTTATTTAGGCAAAAAGAATAGATTCATAAATATAATGACAAGAAAAAGGTAGAATAATTTAATAGCTTGTACTGAATTTGAAAATAATTTAGCGAAATTTGACCCGAAATAGAAATATTTAGCCTAGATATTTGACATCTAGAAACTTAACCTAGATACTTAAATCTGGGAGCTCTAATTTTTAACTTGAAAGTGGAAGCAAGTAACACACATTTAGTTAATCTCAAAAGAAAGAAACGTTGGAGTAACGAAGTAAAGTTGAAAGAGTAAAGGCAGCAGCAGCAGCGTCTTATCAATGATATATTCTCAGTCTCATTGTAAATGCTGTGGCAGCTCCAAGTTAGAACAACTTGTAATCTTGTTAGCTAACTTCACAATGAGCCAATGAAAATTGATGTCAGTGAGTTAAAGTTGCATGTAGCGGCTTCCGAACTGTGTACAGACATTGTAACTCCGGACTGACTGAGCCTTATCAACCAACAACGTGTAGGTGTATTGTTGTTGAGTAACTTTATGAAGGAGTTGAAATCGTAAATAACTTTCAGTTGGGTTTGTTTAACTTTCTCAGAATTAATGTCGTTGAGCTGTGGTTTAGAGTAACCTTGACGTAAATTATGCTTGACAAAACTTGAATAATTGTTTTTTAATGAAGTTCAGTAGGCATACGCATTTAAAAAAATGCATGTTTTAATATTCAAGTCGTAGGAATATTTTTCAGTCAAACAGCTCTTCAATTTTTTTAGAATCACTTTTCTACTGCTACCTTGAAAACGTGTTGTTATTTGTAATACATCTGTTTTACGTATAACTTCAATGCGATATAATTATTTGTGATATTATTATTCATGATTGCAGATTTTCGTTCTACCTCTCCATCATGTTCACCACGGGAGCCATCATGTTTGAGAAGAGCGTGGGGCTGGAGCGAAGTTTGGTTGCTGGTAAACAATATTTTATCGTAAATGTCTAGTCTAGATATTTATATTTTTCTAATAGTTAACTCAAAACAATTTGTTTATCTTAAAACTGTAACCATTCAAAATAAAATAGTTCTACCAAAAAGCACGGAGGACTACGTTTTTACTTTCAAATTTAGCCTTAAGCAAAAATTGAGCATTTTGAATTTTCCCAGTTCTCCAGATCTACTCTCTGTCAATAGTTAAACTTAAATTGCTTAGAGGTAGTTCAAACCCACGGTAGTTTCAGTAGAAATAAAATTTCTCCCCTCCCCACCATCACTGTTAAAACGTCTGAATACTCCGGCAGAAAGATATATTTAAGAGACCCTCTTTGCACTATTTACAAAATAAATTACCTATGTGATACGCAGGTATGACCAAGTTGGAGGTGGTGGTGGCGCACTCTATAGTGCAAGTCAGCATAGCTCTGGTGCAGGTGGTGATTGTGCTCTCCATATTCTACGGCATCTACGACAACACCATGGAGGGCAACATCGTGCTGGTCACTCTGCTCCTCACCATGCTCCAGATCATGGGTTTGTTCTATGGTGAGTATGGGTAATATGGTATTTATTGACTTGGTGCTGAAACGATCTTATTTTTCGACAATATTAGCCAACACGTGGCAATAATTCCCGAATACTATTTAAGTCCATAAACATGGTTCTCAAATTTTGAATGGGCCAAATTTCGGTTGCCCTTTCCCCCACCAGAATATGTGTTTTAAGGGTTAAGTCGGAATGTTTTATGATAACCCATACAGTGTGATGCCTAATTTTAATGATCATAAAGACAAACCCAAAGATATAATACAAAGCCTTTTCCAATTCCTCTATCAAAACTTACGGTCTAAAACATATACAACCTTTACCTACCCTTGAAGATGAATGGCATCCAACGGTTTTCTTTGCAACATACAAAACACGTAAGAGTGTTTTGGTTTTAGGGTCTTGATCATATATATAATTATTGCTTCGAAACAAGGCGATTTATTTTAGAACTTGTTCGGATTTCACAGACAGTCTTCTGGTTATCAAACTGGCTCTGTTTACTAGTTTCCAAACTGAGAAAGACTTGATATTATGTTTCAGGCTTGGTTCTCGGCCTGTTCTTCACCAGTGAGAGAGATGCCACAAACGCTGGAGTCGGGACAGTCAACGCTCTCTTCATGCTGGGAGGTACAATTTGCAGAGTGAAATGATACCTAATCAAAAATAATTTACAGAATATTGTAGTTTATAATACCATAGACTTCCGGTTGGTACTGCATCACAGTTAATTGCTTTATACTGCTAATCGACCTCGCTGTAGAGAATTATCCTCGATTGTCTTAGCTAGTTAGTCAACTAGCGTGATTCACCACAGCGAGGTCATTTAACAGTTTAAATAATTTAATTGTGACGTAGTACGAACCGGAAACCTTGGATATTTGACACCTGCCGCGAAAGCTTACGTGTTAGAATATTTTACTTGTCCCACTTCTAAATGGTTTGGTCGATTCATTGAAACAATAGTTTTCCTTAAAAAATTGTCATAACTGTTTTGTCATTTTTAAGATTGAGCTTTTTGGTTCCGTTTAAAATAAATTAGCCAACTTGAAAAGCACAGTTATATAATATATGTCCACGAATCGGATTAGTAGCATTAGTTAACAATTAGTTAAAAATAGATTAGTAAACTCGAGTTGATCATGCGTCATGGAGACTGAGTGCTCGGTGCTCACTGAGGGAGGGTAACGTGAGGTGTGTGAGTGAGCAGCGCTGCGCGAAATAGTATGCGTACATATCGGACACACGCTCTTAAGTGTTGAAGGTGACTTTGTATATTGTTTACAACTGAGTTCTGCGCAGGACTGATGTGGCCCGTGGAAGGCATGCACTACATACTACGCAGTGTGATCTGGGCCATCCCCGTGCAGCCAGCGGTGGAGGCATACCGCGCCCTAGCCATGAGGAACTGGCACTTCACTCACCCCGTCGTGCTCAAGGGTTTCTTCTCAACCTCGGTCTGGACCGGGGTCTTCATCCTTGGAACCATCGCCCTCGCCCGCAGCAACAAAACAAGCCTGTAACACTTATGTACATAAATATATTTATTATTTTTGTTTAACGTTTGGTTATTGCTGTCTTTTTTCCTAGAGGTGATATGGAAACTGAATGTATTTCATTATATTTATGTAACTTTGACTCAACCTATACAGGTTTAACGATGATGAAGGAAAATGCACAACTATTGAAAGTACACGTTATAGAAGATCGACTCAATTGAATCTTGTTTGCTGAGTTTTGCCCATTGTCTATCGGTATTTCAATTCCATAGGACATACGTAATTGTTCACTAAGGATGGAAAGAGTCCTTATTAATACATCAAACTCTTAAGTTTTCCCATTGATGGCAACAAACTTCGAACAGAGAACGCAGAAGTATAATTGAAATAAAAATTATGGATACACCACAATGAAAATAGTTTTATCATTGATGTTTCTTTGGTTATGCCAGATAGTTAATAATAAGTTGTGTAGAGAAATAAAATAATTATATACATAGAATAAAATGATTTAAAACAAAACAATAATTACAAATTTTACAATTTAAAATTATTATTGTTTCAAATAATTTTTATTTAATGTATATAATTATTCTATTTTTATTTTTCTCTGTGCAACTAATGATAACTAATGAGCATAGCCGAACAAGCTATTGTACTAATTAACACTATTTCATTGTGGTTTATCCAAAAGTTTTTATTTCAATTACATGTCAAACCACATAGTTTAAAATCTAAAAAACGCAGAAGTATGTTTAAGTATTTGTAAGTTTGGTTTATAAAGAACTTAATCGTATCGTAATGTCCACCTGTAAAAAGTAAACAAATACGAAGCAGTAGGAATCAAGGCAGAAGTGAAAAAGTACAATTTGTTTAGAACAACAATTTACCTATTAAAATTGATTTTTGGTTTGGTATGGATTAACCCTTAAGAAAATAGTTTTATAAACAATATTTTGCTTGCAAAATATATTATATGTAAACAATATACCTCGATACTAAACAAATATTTAATGAATGTGTTACAACCTAAAGTTTAGACACTCATGTAATTAATCAAGTATAAAAATTACAAGCGGGCAGACGTTAGGCCTCCTTATTTTATCAATGAAACTCATTTTCGATAAAACAGTGTTTGGAAATATCGTAACACTCTTTTACGGATCTAAAACTTTAAATATAAAGCTAGCTATAAAAACTCCTAAAATCCAAAATAGAAATAGTCCCAAGATTTTAGACTATTTACAAATATCTCTTTCATTTTCTGTTGGCGTTTAATTATTTTAGCTACATATTTTTATGTTAGTTTTGTAACGTTTTGTAATGAACATTCTTTTCCAATTTCGGATTAAGAACAAAATAACTACATAATATCTTTCAGCAAATGTAATGTATAAGTAACAAACAGAATCAAAAGGAGAGGAGAACGAGAAATGAGCAAACTCTAAAAGTAAGAGTACATTAATTATCTCCAAGTCCAACAAACAAGCCAACTTTCGCTTTCAAACAGAGTAATTTCGTGTGCTCAAGGATTTCGTTCGTTATAGAACATTGCTTTTCATCTTGTAAAATAATCTTGTTTACGCTAGCTTTCCTTTCAAGTATATTTAGCGAATTTTTATAGGGAATGGAGCTATTAATTTCTACTGCTATCTGGAACAAAACGTCATCGTACATAACTAAAAGCTGTTTTGAGCTCCCCAAAACACCCCCTTAAAGACACACGACAAAAGAGGTAATATAAGTTTCTTTTTATAAATCGGATTAACTTTTAAAACCGGATTCCTCACTTACCGGGGGAGTGTATTACCATTAATAATACCCGACCAGTTAGTTGACATACTGGCAATGGCACTCAATCATGCAAAGTGCACTGAGAGCCTAAGTGCATCAACAGTTCAACTGTGCAACGCTACATTGTGTACATATACAACCCCTGCCACTGATTGACTCTGCAATGTTATATAGACCAATTAGCCAGATTGAGATAGCTGAGATTGCTGTGTTGACATACTGGCAATGGCACTCAATCATGCAAAGTGCACTGAGAGCCTAAGTGCATCAACAGTTCAACTGTGCAACGCTACATTGTGTGCATATACAACCCTGCCACTGATTGACTCTGCAATGTTATATAGACCAATTAGCCAGATTGAGATAGCTGAGATTGCTGTGTTGACATACTGGCAATGGCACTCAATCATGCAAAGTGCACTGAGAGCCTAAGTGCATCAACAGTTCAACTGTGCAACGCTACATTGTGTGCATATACAACCCCTGCCACTGATTGACTCTGCAATGTTATATAGACCAATTAGCCAGATTGAGATAGCTGAGATTGCTGTGTTGACATACTGGCAATGGCACTCAATCATGCAAAGTGCACTGAGAGCCTAAGTGCATCAACAGTTCAACTGTGCAACGCTACAATGTGTGCATATACAACCCTGCCACTGATTGACTCTGCAATGTTATATAGACCAATTAGCCAGATTGAGATAGCTGAGATTGCTGTGTTGACATACTGGCAATGGCACTCAATCATGCAAAGTGCACTGAGAGCCTGCATCAACAGTTCAACTGTGCAACGCTACATTGTGTGCATATACAACCCCTGCCACTGATTGACTCTGCAATGTTATATAGACCAATTAGCCAGATTGAGATAGCTGAGATTGCTGTGTTGACATACTGGCAATGGCACTCAATCATGCAAAGTGCACTGAGAGCCTAAGTGCATCAACAGTTCAACTGTGCAACGCTACATTGTGTGCATATACAACCCCTGCCACTGATTGACTCTGCAATGTTATATAGACCAATTAGCCAGATTGAGATAGCTGAGATTGCTGTGTTGACATACTGGCAATGGCACTCAATCATGCAAAGTGCACTGAGAGCCTAAGTGCATCAACAGTTCAACTGTGCAACGCTACAATGTGTGCATATACAACCCCTGCCACTGATTGACTCTGCAATGTTATATAGACCAATTAGCCAGATTGAGATAGCTGAGATTGCTGTGTTGACATACTGGCAATGGCACTCAATCATGCAAAGTGCACTGAGAGCCTAAGTGCATCAACAGTTCAGTTTGCAACGCCTCAGAGATTGCTTGATAATCAACGAGCGGTCCGATTAAATATTTTCCTTTTTAATAATCAAATACGTATTTTCTTAGCAGTCCGATTAAGTGAGTTTTTTTACTAGAGTAAAAACCGTTTTTATATAAGGTAAGATCTGTTTTCACATGTGATTGCAAAATCTCTGCACATTGAACGCATTTCTTATATTAGTATCTACAGTGGCACATGTTCCTTTTAACATCTGTAGCATTGAAAACAAGTTGACAGCGGGTGTTTACCTTTAATTAATTCAGAAACTTAATGAAGGGGTTTTAAGGTTTAAGACACATTCCAGTTGGGACTGGAGATTTGTGTCAAATTGTGGTTTTGTATTAGCATCATTAAATATTTGCAATAGAACGATGCTAATACGCATTTTGCAGAAGAACGATACGGTTCTTCTCATGATGTTTCAGCCCTAAAACCATATGAATAGTTACTTGCTTAACAAATGACTATTGTATGATTTTCGCGAGACAAATTGCTTATATTTTTACACGACGACATTTTAGCTGGATGTCAGTGCTAAGAAATGGATCCAATTAAATGAAGTAACTTTGTTTATAAGCAAGGTCTCTGACTAGTTTGTGTATTGGCTAGTAGCAAGCAAAATATTTTTAACGATTTGCTAAAGGAGAATTTCACTGAAAATTCAACTGCACGAATACCTTTACCATAAAAATCCCAGTACACGCTCTAAAGATTACGTTTTTAGCCGTCGTTTTGCTTAAATTCTTATTTTATGTCGTCTATGAATTATTTCGTGTCTTTCCTATGACATGCAAACCATAAAACGAAAGATATTTAATTTGAACCAATTACAATAAAAGCATGTTCTAATACGTGGTATTTTAACTTGTTTTATAGGATCTTTATTCATAGTTTCACTAACTCTAAAACGCATGTCAAAATAGTTTAAATCTTTAATTGTTCTAATTATTTAATTCAACCTGTAATTTAGATTTGAAATTGAATTTAGGTAATTGAATGCACTTCGTGTATAGAGAGTCACCCCAATGAATGGCAATACTGGCAATGTCCCATCAAGTAATTATCATAATCAATGGTCAGACTCGTGTACGAATTGTAACACTGTTGAATTCAGATTACCCAGCGGTGTGATGTCGACAATTCATGTTAATTGCACTGAATAATTCCTTTTAGCAGCAATACATTATGTAATGAATTGTAATGAATTGTATCATTGTATTGTGCGGTAGATGGCCCCTCCAGATTGTTTTACTACGGGGTGTTAGGTATATATATGGACCCCTTCTATGCACAATAATAAGAAACACCATTTATTAAGACGTATAGTTTATTGAAAACCAGGCTGACAAGTAGCTAAGCACTAAAGCGCCCCTGGTGTAAGGGAATCGAATTTCCTTTGCAATTTGTTACTATAAGTCTCTACGCTTACAGCCTCGCTTCAGTCTTCGGCCCCCAGCTTGGCCTCCTGTATGATAATACGAGCGTTACAATGCTGCTGGAGTCACAGTCTCATTTCTGGCCTCTAGACTCAGAGTTATTGGAGGTTTTTACTTGAAGTTATACATATAATGAAAGGTTTGAAAATGTGGTGAAAACAGTAAACAAATTGCGACCTGTAGAGATGGTATACAATGCACAAAATGTATATATATAAAAAAAAACGCTCAAATACGCTTTGAGGTCAGGATTGGTGCTGTATTTCATGGCCAGGGTCCTACCATACTGATGCCATGAATATTTCATTTTTCCTAAGGAAATTCGATAAAAATCATGACTGACGAGAACCTACAAGCGAACTTTCATTATAACGGGGTGTAATTAACACTGAATTGTTATTTTAGGGGAGGGGAAAGTTTCCAAACATAGGGATTCATGCTATAAAAACTTGTATTTTACGATTTCAATTCAACATAGTATTACTGTTTATGTCACTAAACGTTTATGTAAATGGTATATACATGAGATAGAAAATCAACCTGCGAGATCCTATCACTTTTCAGTAGCCTGACTTTGATGATAAGTAAACTTTAATTTATTTTTGTCTTCAAATTTCTTTTAGTAATAAATTAGCTTTTTTAGTTTATGCCAAATTAAGATCTAAACTTAATTTAAATATATACAAAAGGCACATTTGCACCTAATTTCGTGAAAATCTGACAAACTTAACAGGGTTATTCCCACAAACACACTATAAATAAATAAATACAGGGTGAGTTTTAAAGTATGTTCCCCACTTTATTTTTTGAAAGAGGAAAGTTTTTGTAAACCCTTTGGGGAATGTTTTATAGGGTCTTGTTTCTTTTTGGCGTACGTTTTGTTACCCACCCCCACCCAAAAAACTGGGTGGATGGCACTAATGGATTTTTAAATACAACCACCCTCCTTGACAAACTTTAATGGCAAACTCAATGATACACTTGCAACCTACAAAACATCTTTTATGATAAATGGCGGTTCAACGTTTCATTTGTGGAGAATGGACCCTGTCGTTAAATTGTTCAAATTTAGAAAACAAGTTATAGATTGAGTTTTTAAATGCAAAGTTTTAAAAGATATAAAGAATAAGAAATACTTTGCAAACCTTTAAAACTGTCCTTTTTCACAATTCGTCAATTTTAAAAGTTCGCAAATGTATCGGTATCGTGTAAATATTATTTTTAAACTTAAGTACCCAAAACTAAATTGTTATTTTTTCTCTGAATTTTAAAAATACATCGACAGCGTCCATTAATATCTGCTTAAAATGAAAACTTTTGAGCCGCCATTTTGTACAGAAACGTTAAAATATGGCATCATTGAGTGTGTGTTTTTATACCCTTTTAAATAAAGTGTCATCCGATATGGTTCGTATTTAAAGATTTTAGGGTTCCCTCCCCCTTTCGATTTTGGTAGTGGTAACGAAAATACATCAAAAGAAATTTCAGGACCCTAAAACGTTCCCCAAAGGGGTTTTCAAACGTTTTCTGGGTGCTAAGGTGGGGACATATAAAATCACCCTGTATACAGTTTTGCCATTTAACTCAGAACGTAATAGGAGGCCTGCTTAAAACCTGTTTTGTTCTACGACGTTTTTTCATACGACGGTATAAATAATAATTCCATTTCTATACGGAAATTTATAACACTGTCATGGACACTCAACAATTCAACGAACTATTTTCTTCAAATAAACGCCAACGACGTAACTATTTTCATCATTACCTAACTTAGTTCACACTCGTAGTCAAACAGTGTTCAGGCTTTGTTAACGCTTGATCATAAAATGTATAAAACCCAGAAAAAATGGCGTTGATTAATACAATCTCTGCGATAAACTGTCTTGTTTCGTACCCGTGGTTTTGTGAAATACCAATTTACACACAAGAGACAAAATTGAAATAAACTGTACAACCTACTGAACCTAGGAAATAATTATTCTAGTGTACATTGCGTAGTTTTTTGGTTATATTATATCTTTAAAGATACGATGTATCTTTAAAAGCGTAAAATAGCAAAATACACAAACTAAACCTAACTTTTAGTTATGCGTTGTTATTACTAACAAACAAGGTCAGGTTCTGATGAAAAATTAACAACACTATCTGACCAAGTAATTAAGTTACAGCAGGGCTGAGGGCAATATCACTTTAGTCTAGTATTGCAGTTTGGGTCGAGCATTACATGCAGAAATGCTATTTCACAGTCCGCTATCCTGCATTGAATAGCATGTAGTCCCGGAGCATTAGCAAATTGAATCTGGCATTTCAATCTTTAGAATTTTACATGATTGGAATGACGATCAGAATAAAACATTATAAATTTTAATCCTCATAAGTAATTAGAAGGCAATAAGTATTTTGCTATGCTTTATACTGTGGATGATCGATTTATCGGTGCTGTGTATTTATTAAAAGAGGTGTGGATATAACAAATTCAGGTTTAACAACAGGTATAACAAACAGGTGTAACAAATGTAGGCTAACAAATTCGTAATATTAAAAGGTACATAATTATTTCACGTTGAAGTATAATTAAGGACATTTTCCATAGTGTTTGCTTAAACAAAAAGAACACGACGTTTTGTGAGCTAGAATCTAATCTCGTCTTCAGGTGAAAGTAACCTATTGTGTTATGTTTTAGGTTACTTTTCACCTGAAGACGGGGTCAAATTCCAGATCCCGAAATGTCGTGATTTTTCTTGTAATATCAAAACCCATGGAAAACGTCCGTAATAATATTAATACCTTAGAAGTTTTACTATCGTCAACATTAAACTTCAAACAAAGTACATAAATATAAAAAGAAAGTTGAAGGTTATATAAAGTTTTTCATAAACTATGTTGAATTCTACAACATTTGAACAAATTCAAGAGTTGGTTTCAACAAACTACCTTTGATTGTCGAATGCACTTTGTCAAGTGTATTTATGATCATTTCAGTGTGGATTTACAAAAAAAGATTCCACGCAGTTTTTACCCTCATTAAATATTTATATATGACCTGTCTTGTGTTAAAAGTTTGTAAAAATAAAAAATTAAATTTCAAGTCAAATTTTATTAAGGATTATGTTTTAGTCTTTAATTCCTTCTAAAATCTATTTCTTTTTGTAAATCTACGTTTATTTTTCAAAATGATAACCAATCTATAATCCACTCGACTAACCTATTTTATTAATTTTTGTTTTTGATTGATTTATAGATTCACATTTATATTCAAAACCGTTTGGTTTAACACGCATTTTAATAGTATTGTAATTGATTTCACACAAATGGATGTGAGTAATCAAGTTATGTAACCAGCTGGCTATTAACAGACCAATTTGTAAATTAAGCCAACAATATGAGGGTAAAAGCGGTTCCAATCATTGGGGTAACTCATTTATCAATGAATTTCCCAATGTACCTTTTAGTTTAATCATAGGAATCGAAGAATCTGATTATCTTGTGTTTTACCTATCACAGTTTTGCGTAATAGTGATTTAAAATGTAAATTTCGCTTAAACCCATAAGAAACATGAACTATGTGTGATAAAAAGATGAATTTACCTGTCAACGGAGGTTGAACACCTTCATAACTATTTTTTTGTATATGTCTTATTATATCACAGCTATAAAAATGCTCTTCAAGGTTCCAAGAGTTGTTGGTGACTTGAAAGGCTCAAGTATGTTTGATAACTCAATGTTTTGTTTCTCTCTTTTGGGAATAAAGTTTGAAGTCGTCTTCAAATGTTTGATTGTGTGTCTAAACTTTATGTTGGTTCAGTTTATCTTTACTTAGTTTATTGTGTAACATAACAAATACACTAACAATCTTCTCGCAGATATTTAACAGTACAGTGTATGTAATAGAATAACAGCATTAGTTGCGGTTTTCCTACTGCTATTATTGCAGAAGTCTCCCTATAGTCTACAATATTGCACTGAATTGATATTGAAATTAAGAAAATTTAACAGTTCAATATTGTGCGAGTCCTACGTTCTGACGATAGGTTTCATGACTGATGCTCAAAAGAAACGTAACCTTTAGTTGTTTAATAGAAAGTAATGCATTTTACGATTTTAATCAGTTTTGGACTGGGCTAAGCGTGATTTTGTCCAAGTTTTAAGAAAAAGCTCTAATTCAAAATACAGAAAGTACAAACCCCTTTAGGACATTCGGCTATTTGTTTTTGACGAAACACAAACGCTAAAAATTGATCAAATGATTATGTTTAGGCTTAGCGAAACATTTAGCATTGGAAGGCAATAATATGATAGCGAACTCAGTTACAATCATTCGGTTAGCTGAGTTTATCAATGATCTCGTAACTGAATCCCTTTCAGTGCGTTTGAGCATTTAATGGCACAATCGATACACGTCAAATGGGCACGGTTTGGAGTCAAAGTAAGAGCTATCCCACAATGTAACAAAATATATGACAGCTAAAAATAATAGTTGTTTAATGAATATTTCTCATCATTTATATCAAATGAGTGGATTTTAAAAGGACTAGGGTTGTTTAGATGTAAAGGTTGCATTTTTTTAGATTTTTACAAAACATCTCATTAAAAACATACAGCCTTCATATGACATTCTTTATTACAAATTGTTGTTGACGGTTGTGGAATTTCTCATGTTTTAATATTATAACAAACACTTTACATCTCAGAGTTTTCGATAAATATGTAACAAGAATTTAGAAAGTTCCCCAGGTTAAAAGTATACAAGTTTTAGAAATCCTGCATATGTATGGATTGCCCAAAATGTATAAAAGTAAAATTCCGTTAGGCCTATCATCAGTTATCATGATTCACCGTGCAGGGGACTTTCTAAGTTATTGTTGGTCATTTTAACTCCTTTGTTGGAACGAACAAACTCATTCCTCAAAACTCTGAAAATATCTTCATTTCTATTAACTGGGCATAAGCAGGCATTTAAGTATTGTCTGTTAGAGTTGGTCAGTCTGATGCACGTCTGTGATTGGTCGTGCGCTTCTATCAGCCATACAGTCGCAGCTGTGTACTGGCCATGGACGTGCTTGGTTTCTCTACTGTTTATGTATTCGCAATTTTGTGCATGTAGTATTTTCCTAAACCAGTTTTTTTTCAATTGAATAAGTTGAGAAAAAAGATGTAACTCATTCTGTATCTGTATAGTGGTGGATGACTGTTCAGCTTGCGCTGATTACTTTTAGGCTTGTTTATTTTTAATGTTTTATGTTACGTTTTACGTTAACGGTCACCTGAAGACGTGATTATAATCCAGATCCCGAAACGTCGTGTTTTTCTTGTTCACTGTGTGTAAAATCTGTGGAGAACATGCGTAATCATATTTCAACCTTAGTGACACGTTCGATATTTTTATTTTCCTAACTAAGAGTGTGCAGTGGCACGAGGGGCTCCAGTGGGTTTAATAACTCAACGTTCCTTTCCTGTATCTGTGAAATAATGTTTGATACTGTCTTCGAGTTTCTTGTGTCTCCCAAAACTCTAGTAATGTTCACTGAAATAATCTTTACTCCGTCCGCTTCAAAACTCTACACTGTTAAATACAAACAAGTAAAAAAATAAAGCAGCAAGCTCGTTTCTGGTAGAATTAACCACAAAGTCTAAGTACTGAAATAACGACTCTAGTGGCAATATCACTCGAGGTGCAGTAAATGCAGTTTGCGTCCTGCATTTATTGCAGAAGTGCTCTTCAATGGCCTGCAATCCTGCAATGAATACGCTGCAGTGCTCGAAACGTTGGGACTTTTGTTCTAGCCTTTCACTTCCACAGTAAGAACACTTATTTAAAACTGTTATAACTTTCTTTGATCAAAAAGGATGATTAATTCCCAGGTTTCATTATAATATATTACGTTTCTTTGTAAAATTCAGAGGGCGAAATGTAGGAAATAGAAAGTTTTTCAAATCAAGATCTCCTTGGTTGTCCATAAGTGTTCTTATGTAAGTCTGATATAAGTCGAAGTTTACAAATTACATTGCCTTGTTATAAGTCAAACCTAAAACTGAGTCGTAAAATAAATGTGTAAAACTTGTCAACCCACCTTTATCTTTGGATTTTGATTCAGTTTGTAACTCGCTTGAGGCTAAGTTATCAAGTTATTTAGCTACACAGCATTTAGGATTGGAAGTGAATAATACAGTATGATGGCGAAACCAATCCCAATCATTCGTTTATCTGAGTTACCAATGAAACCACAAATGTATCCCTTTCAACGGATTTGGCACTAATAATACGCATCAGTATCGTAAATCGGACTATTGTATTATTTATATAGTATTCTGATAAGTCATGTTTTCATTTAAATGTTGTAAAACATAACATTTGAAAGTTGTATATTACTGTATAGATTTAAAAGTTTACTTACTGAGTTGCAGTCCCAAGATTGTAATTGCCGTGATATACAGGGTCATCGAAAAAGGTGTACGGGATTTGAAAGTGAAATAAAAATTTAATATAATTGGTAGAATTTTGATTGTTACATCAAAAGACACAACAAATCTTAAATTTTTAAATGTATTCAAACAAGTTTTAATGTGAGCTCTCCCCATCGCACGACAGACATCTAGCCGATAGTCAATCTCCGCCAGGTGTTTTGGAGCATTTCAGGAGTCACTGTTGAAATGGCTACGTTGATTCTTCTTCTCAGGTGTTGTAGATAACGTATTTTTCAGCATAAACTAAGTTTTAAATGTAACCCCAAATGAAGAAATCTAAATGCGTCAAATCAAGACTCCTAGGTGGCCAAAACAGGACCATTCCTCCCAATCCAACGACCAGGAAATCTGTTGTTGAAAGCTTCTTGACGATTAGACTGTAGTGACATGGAAATCCATTCTGCTGGAAAATGACATTAATGCCCTTTCCCCTTTTCAATTTCTTCAACTTGAGGAAACAGATAAGAAGAGGAATCAACGTAGCCATTTCAACGGTAACTCCTGAAATGCTCCAAAACACCTGGTGGGAGGTTGACTATCGGCTAGATGTCTGTCGTGCAACGGCCCCCGTTTTGAAGCGTTCAAAGCTCACATTGAAACCTTAAATAAAATTTAAGATTTGCTGTATCTTTTGATATCAAAATCAAAATTCTACCAATTATATTAACATTTTATTTCACTTTCAAATCCTGCAATAACCTTTTCGATGACCCTGTATTTGAATGACATGTTTCTCTCTTGAGAATAACGTATGAATCTGTCTTCAACTCTCTTGTTTGTCTTAACACTTGAGATGACTCAATTAATCTTTACTGAGTTGACTTATCCATCTTCAATTCAACTTCATGCCCCCTGTTTGATTTCCATCACGATCGACTTAAGAAATCTATAAGCCTAAGCGTCCATTAGCTAAGATATATTTTTCACCAAGTTTGTTTTGCTTATCGTCTATAGTTTTAGATTGTTTTAAATATCAAGAAGATCAGTTCATGTTATATCTACTTCAGTTTTCTAATTGATTGGTTTAATGATCAGCTTAATGTATCAATCTAATCTAGCATGTTTTTAACCAAATAACCAGTTGTCATCTTTGAACCGCAGCATGGAGAGTGCTAAGGGCGTTACACCACGATTTATAACATTTTACTTCTAAAGTACGCCAGCTGTCATTGATTCATTTTGTGGTTTAAGCTGTGGTTTGGTTCGTTTTGAGGGTTGTAGGGGGCACATTCGTCACCACAAAATAAGTCCAACAACTTTCTATGCATAGGAAAATTGAAATAATTTAGCCGCTTTAATTAAAATTAATACAAATACATATATTTTACGAAATTTTATAAAACGTATATGTGGCAATGTGTGTTAGTTACATTAGTGTACCTCTAAGTTGGGTAGCGAACAGGTTCCATTATTTTAAGGAATAAACATAGCTTATATAAAATTTAATACTAAGTAATTTCAAAAATATTTCTGTAGTCTTGCATGTGTCCTCTTCAACTCTCAATATTAAAATACATAAGAAGTTGAAGCAGTAACACGTTCACAATAAGTGGGTGGACACCCTTATGAGGTGGTATTATATTAAACAGAGATATAAAACCATAACAACAGTATTTTGTGAAAGCAATGGTCTTTAAAATCTACCTTTAGATTGTAAGGACGTCAATCATTCCTATACAATTTATTTGATTTGTTCTTGTTACCTATATGTTTTTGTTTGTATTCCTATGCATCTTGTAGGCCATGGATCAAATACTGCTTTCTTTCTTTTACAGGAAATTAGTTCAAATAATATTGAAGATCTACATCCTCAAAATTGTTTGTTAAAATGATTAAATTAATATAGATAGAATTACAGATAAATAGACTAGTAGATTAATAATAATGAGATGTAGACAATTTAAGCAGTAGATTGGCTTTGATGATGTCCAGCTGTGAGTATGTCATGTTTGAATACTGTATGAGCGATACATAATGTAATACTCGTGTTTGTGTCATGTAATGTAACATTTGTGACATGTTGTCCGTCACTTAGTCCGATGTATTACATTTAACTGAATACATTGCTAGCTAATTATTTTAATGTCACCAATAGTTTTCTTTTAGTTGTACAATTGATTTAGTTTATAATGAACCAATACCCAATACCGAAATTGTTAGAATCATACTTAAAACGTACAACCTCAAAAACAATATTGTTTATGTCTCACACCATATACAGAAGTAATTCAAGATATTTGAATGTTTTCTTAAATCTTTTTTCAATTTTGGATCATTTACACCTTAATTAAGTTCAATTTTAAGTTTGGTTTTTAAGAAGCCAAACATGTTCGTGCATTGATGCCTTATTTGAAAGTTGACCTTAAAAGTTAATGTAGCCCACAAGTTAGCTTTATTTTACCCAAACCAATAAATCAAACATTATTATAAAATCATTGTATTATTTAATCAATCAGTTTTAATATTAACTCTTTTATAAAGATTTTTAAATCGTAAAATTTCTTCACATAAACCACTCTAAAATTAAATCTTGTTATTATTTCCGTGTACAAATATTTCTGTATAAACCAACCTATTAATAAATCTTATACAATAAAACTCAATTAGGTTAAGTAACTAAGCATCGAAATCATTTAACATTATGTGCCAACCAATCTATTCCCAAACACTCTCGGGTATTTCCAGAAGTTTGCTTATAATCCTCGCACAAACAAATTACTCAGTGTTCACAGAAGTTGCCTCGTTTGTTTTGACTTGGTCGTTAATTGATGTTCTTTAACTCAAACACTACTTTATACGTCTTGGTTTGCATTTGAGTCTTTCGTCTTATTTAAAATCTAGACCAAATTTTAAGTTTTGACTCAAGCTTAACTGCAGACTATAAAGCATGTACTGCACCACGGTTAGTCACGTATATACCCATATATTAACCTTGGCACTGCACAAGCATTACTGCAATGATGTACTCTCCACTTGCTCAACCGATACTGCAGTACAGAATAAAAGGTTTGGGTTGGACCCAAAATTCGAAAAAAACACGAAAGCTAATTCGTGCCGACTTCTCGGCAAGCCACAGGTAACTAACTAGTGGATGACACTCCATTCTAAAACGGTAAATACAAAAATTGTTGCTGGAAATGTATAAATATAACTTCCCGCTTCTATAACCAGTTATAATAGTGATTCAACGTGTAGAGAGTTTTCTAAATTCTAAACGTCTATACACAAATTTTACTTTCTTGGTGAGATAAAACTGACTCATTCATCAATACGAAAGCTTTTATTTTCTTCCGATGGCTGAGCATAAATAGATATTTGTGTGTTATCTGTTCTAGTTGATCAGTCTGAAACGCTTGTGTGATTGGTTTTCCGCTGCTGTTTGAGCCAGTTAGTCGGTTGGCATCTGTTACTATCCATGGACGTGCTGGGTTTATTTGATGTTTTGTTGTTTGTTTGTTACTTCTCAACGTTTTGTTCATGTTGCATTGTTTTAGGCTAGTTGTTTAAAAAATAAGTATGAGATAACAAAACTTGTATGGTTTGTTGGGTGACTGGCCAGCTTATTTTGATTACTTATAGGCTAACTCCTAGTTTTTTTCATGTTCAAAATCAATACCAAATCATTACTCTTTTAAAGTTTGAAAGTTTTCAAACCGTTTTAAGGCGATTTTTCAATGTCTAAGATCAACGATGACTCTTGAAGTCACTGAGTATCTAAGAACAGGTGTAGTACCTCTTATGAAAAAAATCAAAAGCAAACATGTTAAAATAAAAATATTTAGTCGACAGAGAAATTTCTACTTACAACACGAGGATAATAGTATTTTAAACACGTACATTCAAAATGCATTTTCTGGACAAATCATTCTTTTAGTTTTTTAATTGGCAAGTAAAAGCACAATGTAACTATGTTAATAAAGCTGACTGAATGTTTGGCACGTTTACAGACTGAATGTTGCTCTGTAAGATGTAAATGTCTGACGTCACAGACACCGAGAACAATTATGCCTTTCTCCGTAAACATCGTTAGCTTACCTCTCTCTCGTCTTCAGTGTGCATTATTTATCAAGCTTTCAAGCTGTCTGTCTGAACACATTACTATCATTGTTGTGTTTTGAGTTATATTTTAAGTGTCTGGACGATGTTTGAAGCATGTTTATTAATGTTTAAGACACATTTGTTCAGAGTTTTGGAAAGTTATCTTGACTTTTGTAATGTAGACTTATTCGTTTAATACTTAGGAGTGATGAAATACAAAAGAATTATGTAGTTTATGACGGTTGTGTTTGATTCTTTTAGCCTGAAAACTGCACATATTCG